>JAVQMG010000121.1:29952500-30552500 GCA_032878915.1 Castanopsis chinensis | reverse complement strand
TGTGTGTGAAGTTTCCTTCTGGAGACTTGAACCCTAGCCCTTGTCCGCCACATCTCATAAGCACCCGCCACATCTCATAAGCACTTATATTTGTGGAGTGACTATCACGCCAATGATGCACAATGGTAAAAGTTCTAAGTAATCTGGTAAATTATTGGTATACATAAATGTTTCATTGTTTTAGTGAAAAGTCAAAATAGTTGACACATCAATATTTTGTAAAAATGCTATAAAATAATTTGTGACTGTAACATTACTCATTTAAAGAATAATGCTAGAGATACAAACTATTTTACAAAATTTTTTACAAATTGCTGATGTGGTTAGTGATTATTGGTAAATGAAAAAGTGATTATTGGTAAATGAAAAAGTGATATTAATGATGAGTTTAAATGAAAACCAATAAGAGGTTGGTCACATCAAAATTTTGTAATAATATTGTAAAATAGCTTGTGGCTGTAGCATTACTCATATTCAAATATATAATTTTACGTTTTCTATATTTATATGTAATCAAGGTCAGCCATGTTATGAGCTGTTTATTGTGTATTGATTTCTTAGCATTATGCTCTTCTGTGTAAACAAATAGAGATGTATGGTCAATGAAAATATAAAATGACTTTAAAGAATTTATAATAAAAAAATGTACAATTTAACCTCAACAATCCCACTACTCTATGTTCTCTTCCTCTTCCAAAACTTCTTTCTTCTCTCTCTCATTTTGAGTCGTACATTAGGATTCCCTAAATTGAAGACAATATTCAATCTTACCAATGGGTTACCCATTGGAAGGATTGTCTTCTAAGATTGAAACTTCGGATTTGTGCTAAAACACATGAGCTTATTTAGACTCCCAATTTAAAATTATGGCTAGATTGCTTTTACTTTAACTTAAACAAAGTGTGAAACAAGAGTAAATGTGCACAATGAATCGATAACATTACCCTAAGCCATATTCATCCATCACCAATAATATAATAAAAGCTTAAAGAGTAGGGAATAGAGATGCAAATACAAGATAACACCAAGACGTGTTCTTGAAGAGAAAACTGAAAAATTTAGCAAAAAGCCTCTCCGCGACCCTCCAAGTCAAAATCAATCCACTAAAGAATAAAGTTAGAGAACAAGAATAATAAAAGACCCTTCAAGCCTAGTCTATCTCGTGTACTTGAGCCCTCCAAGCTCTTGCTACCAACAGACTTCTCGAAGTCTTGTCTTCTCTAGCTTATCGGATCCTGTAATTCAGCCCGATTACATCAGCCACTAAATGGTTCCTTTCAATGCTTTCCAATAACACCAAAATCTCACTTAACACTCAGAATGGGTGTGGTAAGTGTTTAGGCTAACAACCTCTCAAGGATTTATAGATGGAGAGGTAGGAGTTGAGGAAAACCACAAGGAAATTTGTAGATGATTATAGGTATAATAATCTCTAACTCTCAAGTGCATTTGCTAGGGTTTTCTTCCTAAAAAGCACTCCTTACAATTTGTGGTAATAAGGGTATTTATAGTGTGGGTAAAAAATTTGGCAAAGCAACATAATTTTAGCCAAACAGAAAGTTTCGCAGGTACTTCGTAGGATGACTCTTCTCGCGAAACACTCGCAAACTTGACAGCTTGGTATGACTCTTTAGCTTCCAATCATGTGTTTCACTCGTGGCCTTTTCACAGGTTGCTTCTCGCGAGCTACATGTGAGCTTGTCGCGAATTCCACTGATTCATCTTTTGAAACTTGTTTCTTCACCGATCTCTTACACTCATCCTTTACAAATAAACCCACATACATACAGGGAAAATATTGAAAAAATTACAATCAAATTTGGCATGGAATTAAAGCCAACACAAGTTAGTTGGAAATCACAACTTTACAAAGATAATGAGTGCTTCTTTTGCTATGTTAAAGAAAATGTCAAATGATATGCAACATGGCATAGTCACCAATAGTCATATTACATTCAACTATATTCATATTAAATTTTGAGTTGTCTGCGACGCTATGGTACTAGATCCATAATAAACATAAAGATGATTATAAGTTCAGATATTGACAAGCAATTGAGATACTGTGGTCATAGATTCTAGCAGCATTTGTCCCTTCATAAAATCTAAACAATTTATAGGATTCTAGTTATAAATATTTAGCATATAATCAATAATGCAAAAACAATTTTGGTATCTCACGTGTTAGGAACCTAGAGAGGTTCCTAATAGGGATGGGTATGAATTGTAGGGGGTTTGATGGAAATTGTAGGGAAATTGACTTAATTCGAGGTAGTCACCCTCCATAGAGAAAGAGAGAGATTAAGAGAGAGAGAGATGCACTAATGCACTAAGAATTTGGTTTATTCTTCAATTGATATCTCATATTGGATTGCAATTATATATCTATAAGAGACTAGCTTTAATCTCATTGGCCCACATGGCCTCATCCTATTGGTTCTATTATTTCCCATGTGCACTAATAATTCTAACATGTGCTAAATGTGATTAACATGCCCCATGTGCATTAATAATTTCAACATGTGCTAAATGTGATTAACATGCTTGAAATTGTAACTAACTAACTAAATCTCAATACAACAATTATTATCCATATGCTTATAGCATTCCTAACATTTCCCTCCACTTGAAAACACCTTGCCTACAAGGTATTGTTATGAAATAGCATCTTCATCAAAGGAAATCTTCTAATAAACCAATACCGTAGTGACATTTTGATCACCATATTCATGCATATCTCTTTGACAAGCGGTCTTGTGCACATGAAGGTTTATTCTTCGTAAATCTTCAACCTTTGCTCAAATTCTTGAGCCTTCAATGGTTCTTCAATGTTTAAGGTCTCATTGATTCTTTGAACCTTGAAATGTTCTTGTATCCTCAAGACCTCATTTGATTCTAGAACCATTAAAATTCTTGGCGCTTGTATCTTGGATTTTTGGATCACCGACATTTGGATTGCCAATTCTTGAATCATATACTCTTGAATGGAAGCCTCCATTGGTGCATCAAGAATTGGTTCTTGGAAGATCATCATCACCTTCTTTGTTGGTTCTTTCGATTGAACTTTAAGGGCAGCATGTAACTCCTCTTCTGTCATGTTCTCAAGACCCTCTTGCAATCTTAAGAGCTCTTCATTCATGGCCTTGTTAGACTCAGCCAAGGTCTTGACCTTTTCTAGAATGGCATTGTGAGATTCATTCAAAGTCTTGACATCCTTTGAAACTTTGTTCACTATTTGCCGTAATTCTTTCCAAAGTTCTCTTCGGTCACATTCGTCCGTATCAAGATCGATAGCTTTGATACCAAATGTTAGGAATTTAGAGGTTCTTAATGGGGATGAGTATGAATTATAGAAGAATTGATGCGAATTGTAGGAAAATTGACGTAATTCGAGGTAGTCACCCTTCATAGAGAAATGGAGAGATTAAGAGAGAGAGAGAGAGAAAGAGAGAGAGAGAGATGCACTAATACACTAAGAAGTTGGTTTATTCTTCAATTGATATCTCATATTGGATTACAATAATATATTTATAGGAGACTAGCTCTAATCTCATTGGCTAACATGGCCTCATCCTATTGGTTCTATTACCACGTGGTAGAAAATAGAGAGGACAATAAAAACTTTTAGTTAGAAACTTTGTTTCATATATGGAAAATGTTAAAGCCACAAATTATTTTACAAATTGCTGAGGTACTGATTGGTTAAGTAAAAAAAAATGACATTTGTGATGGGTCGAGATGAGAACTAGTAAGAATTTGCCACATTAATAGTTTGTAAAAATGTGGTAAAGTAGTTTATGGCTATAGCCGTGGTTTCAAAAACCGGATTGTATCAGATCATTCAACTGAGAATCAAACCCTGATCTAGTCCAATAAAAAAAAAGGGAAAATTTGTAACCATGCCCAATTCTAGTTCTTTAATAGTTCCAGTTTTTAAAACCATAGTTGTAGTGTGTGTGTGTGTGTGTGTGTGTGTGTGTGTGTGTGTGTGTGTGTGTGTGTGTGTGTGTGTGTGTGTGTGTGTGTGTGTGTGTGTGTGTGTGTGTGTGTGTGTGTGTGTGTGTGTGTGTGTGTGTGTGTGTGTGTGTGTGTGTGTGTGTACACACACTCAGAACTTCCATATGTATTTAGATTAGAGAAACACTTCTTCATTCTAATACGAGAGATCAGTAATTTTAATTTGATCTTTGTTATAAGAGTTTGGGAAAATTATAGTAAACTCACTTGTGGTTAAACCCTTTTTAATCTTACCTACTCATGGTTCAAAACTTGACACTTTTACTACTTGAGATTAGCTCCGTTTGTCTCTTATAACTTAACTCCATTAAAAAATCAAGGGCAAATATGTACTTTTAATTTGTACCCCTTTTATGTCTCTCTCCTCCCAACACAAAAAATAAAAATAAAAATAAAAATATAAAAAGCAAATCAAACAAGTAATTTTGTAAAGAATCAAGCTATGTGTCAAAACTAAATGAATACACTCTCATCGACTCTCTTTCAAACTCCCATTGTCTCTATAACTTCAATACCAAAGGTGAATTTCGCCAAGAAAAGAAATGTAGAGAAAAAAAGGAAAAGGAAGAGAGGGTGATGGGCTTTGAGTTCTCTATAACTTATATCTTAGTTTCTTGAATACGTCGTAAGATTTGGAGACTTTATGAGGAGGCTAGGTATTGGGTTTAATTTCTTTTGTTCTTCTTTCACATTTTTTTATAAGTACCACTTTTTGATCTCTTATTTATTTATTTATTTATTTATGTTTTCTATGTTTTTAACTGTGAAAATAGAGAGGTGGATTAGAGCATTTCCAAGAGCAATTCTAAAGCCTTTTTTGGAAAGCAGACACACCAAAAACACCCTTCAACAGCCTCTCTAACTCTAATTTTTTTTTTTTTTAGAGTTGCTATAGTACCTCTCTTGAAGAAGAAAGCACTTTAGCAACTCCAAACATTTTTTTCCCTTAAAATAATCCCACAATTGATTAAAAAATGAATTTTTTCTCTTTGCTCTCTCTCTCTCTCTCTCTCTCTCTCTCTCTCTCTCTCATAAAAAAAAGTCTCTTTCTTCTCATCAAAAATTAAAGTTAGAGGAATGCCAACTCTCTCTGTCAGTTGTGTGTGTGTGTGTGTGTGCGTGTGTGTGTGTGAGCAAAGAGGAAAGAAAATAAAAACACAAATGTAGACATAGAGGAGAAGTTAAAAGAGTGGCTGGCTGTATATGTGTGAAGTGAGACGAAGAAAAAATAAAAAATAAAAAATATAGGCACAAAGGAGAAGTCAGAAGATGTGTGGAGGAGAAACAAAAATGTAGATACATAGGAGAAGAGTGGGGTACGTGTGTGGAGGAGAAAAAAGAAAAAAGAAAAAAAAAAGAAAAAAGATAAAGATGATTCTAAAAAGTAAATGTATAAATGAAAAAAACAATTTATGTTTGCAATATTGTTACAATATTTTCACCAAAAAATCCTAAATGATATGATGTTATTTGTAGTTACTAGTAGTGGGGAAAAAAAAAATTAAGTGATGGGTTCAAATTAAAACCAGTAATAACTTACCACCTAAAATTTGTTGTGAAAATATTGTGATTGTAACACTTGTTAAAAACTAAAATAAATAATAAGGATTTTTTTTTTCAAAAAAAAAAAAGAATAAAAATATATTAAAGAAATAGTGAAATAATATTTAGATGAGATAGGGAAATAATAGAAAGTCTGTTGAAAAATGCATTTGAAAAAATAAGTAGGTAAGAGGTAAATGTTGTTCACTCTCCAAATAATAAAATTTTTTGGAGAAGCTGCTGGAGATACTCTGATGGAAGTCTAACGAAACTTATTTTAGGTGAGCAAAGTGTCCAGTTTTAAATCATGGGTGCGGCGAGATATGTTTATTATTAAATTATTAAATATATATATATATTTTATTTACAAATTATTAAATATATTTTCATATAATGGTAAACATATATCAATTTAAGAGCAATAATAACTATAAATAATTTATTAATTTCAATTTAAGTTATCTAACCTACAGATAATTTGAAAAATATATAATAAGTTAATAACTAAATAAGAAATCAACAAAAGTTTATTTTATTATTATTTTTTTAACATGTGTTTCGGCCAATTTCTGGGCCAGTTTCGACGGATTTTGGCCGGTTTCGGTGAATTCTGCTCGTTTTTGGACCAAATCAGCACAAATCGGAGAACGAATAAAAAAAAAAAGAAATGGCAAATCGGCTCGTTGACAGCGAGTTGGCATGTCAACGCAAGTCAAGTGCCGGTGCAGTGGCCTGGAGCTGCACCCTTGCTTCCCAGCTTGGAGTCTCTTTCCTGAAATTGATGAAACTCATGCTTTTTCTACATTTCACTTCAATTTAAGCAAATACATTATTTATATTATTCCTTTTGCAGCTAGGTATCATATATCGTAAAAACAAAATGAAAACATGTAAAAGGAGTGCATAGATTAAAAAAAAAACATACTTTTGTAGTTGTAGTTGGTCTTCCCTAGAGATGGGAAGATATGGAACAGAAAGAAAAGCAATAATGATCGATAATTGGGGCACTGTATAACAGCAACATACTCCCTGAAAATGCTGAAATGCACATTTTTAAGTCGAACTCTTTTGAATGTGACAACGAGGTTGAAGTAAAAAGTAACTACCTGTGTACCCTAATAGGCTATCGTTGGTTGCACCAATCCAGTCAGCATAGAGTTCACTCCCGAAGTCTGTAGGAATGAACAAAACGAGAGCAATCCATGCAAGAATGGGTTCTCAAATTTACCATGTGGGTTGTATTCCTCGAAGGAATACAACTCACATGGTAAAATTGAGAACCCATTTAGCCAATGATACAAAGTAGATGTTTTTCTTCTTGTTGTTGTTGGCATGAGCTCCATTGGAATGAAGAAGAGGGTGTTGAGAAGTGTGTAAAATGTCATCGACGGCCATGACTAGGAGAAAAGGAAAAGGGATCAGCAGCGCGCAAGAAGCAGGGTGATGTTGTTATTGGAGATGATGATGAACATTTTCATATGGAATAGTATATACAGGCGATTTCATTTATAATTTTTGTTTCGTCTCTTTTGTGTACTTCCTTATGCGCATTAATAATTTCTCTAGAAATTTTTTTTTTTAGTTGTCAACAGAAGGTCTTACTAGTGTTAGTTGGAGGTTGAAAGCTCAATGTAATAAATACTAGAGTAATCTACTCAATTGTTTGATTATGGCTAGATTGCTTTTATTCTACTCAACTAAATGCGGAATGAGAGTAATTAATGCACAATCAACCGTGACCACTAACTAGTGCATTGGCATACATAATTGGCAATTAGGTATAAAATACGAGGAGTAAAAGGAAGAGAGAATAAAACAAAGGATAACACCGCAATGTATTATCAAAGAGGAAAACCAAAGTGCTTGGCGTAAAAACCCCTCCACGATCCTCCAAGCCGAATCGATTCACTGTAAATAAGTTGGAGTACAAGTATTAGAATATAGACCCTCCAATCTTAGACTACCCTCTGCACTTAGACTCTCCGAGTCTCAGCTATTAATGGGCTTCACCGAGCTTTATCTTTACTAGCATTCTGGATCTCACAAATATCACCAATTGCATCCACCATAGAATGGCATGTCGAAATGCCTCCCAATAGTTCCAAAGCAACTCACAACACTGAGAATGAGTGTGATTTATGTTTGGGCTGAGAACCTCTCAAAGGATATGGAATTAGAGAGGAAGGAGAGTGAAGAAAATTGAGAGAAATATGTAGAGAATTGTAGGTATGCAATCTCTAAATTTCCAATGGATTTCTAGGCTTTTTCTCTGAAACACTTCTTACAATTTCATGGGTAATGTGGGCTTTTATAGTGTGGGTAAAGAAATGAAGGAAACACACAAAACAGCCTATCAGTGCATCTGGTGAGTCATCTCACGAGTTGGCCAAGTCGTGAGACACTTGAGAAATATACCTAACACTTGAGTCGTTTGAATTTTGACATGTGCTCCTCACATGACCTTTTGCGAGTTGCATTAGTTGTGAGTTATTTGCAAAATGCTCTGTTCTTCATAGTTCTTCCCTAATTTCCACACTGATTGATTAATATAGGGAAATGATTGATGAATTACAATCAATTTTGACACGAAATTATAGCCAAAAATTAAAATTGAAAATTACAACTTTACAGAGGCTTTTTGAAATCCTCTATATTGTCTATATTTGCCTCTGTATAAAATATGAAATATCATAATAGTAATGCTATGTCCACATCTTCAAAATTGTTTCACAACAAATCTTGTGTTGTAAACTGTTATTGGTTCTAATATAAACTCACCATTGACATTACTTTTTTTATCAACCAATAACAGCTTGCTACCTATAATTTTTTGTGAAAATAATATGAATGTCGATGCCTTAAGGCGGTTGACCACCCTACATGACGATGCTCGTGCCAATGAGCTTGAGCTCAAGTGTTGTGAAAAGGGATAGAACCTCTGGTGTGTGACTTGAATGAGTCAATTTCAAACCTATATTTACCAAAGGTAAGTGAAGTCACCACCAATCATTGGATTTTTTCTAAGGTGTGATTGGTCACCTAACTCTATTTGATTTATTACCAATCCTAAGCTAAGAAAAATGTCATTTTTCCTAATATAATATAGATGGGTAAAAAATCTTGATTCTTGAGTTCGAAAGTCTGGTTATGTGTAAGGGAGGTGTTAGGCACTTTGCAACGCCTGTCTGAAGATAGTCCTTTGTTTTGGTAAAATCTTAATTTTCGGGCATTGATAGTTAAAACAAGCCGTTGGCATTAGCTTTCGGGGCTTTAAATGAATTGGGATTTGAGGTTTGATTTTGGAGGAGGTGTGGTCTTTATCGATGCTTTGCTAGTACATTTGAAATTGTTGCTAAATTTCCATCACTAAAATCCAGCAGCATTTCGCCTTATTTTCGTAGTGGAAGCCCGTCAGAATTTCGCCTCAGGTAGGTCATAGCATACAAAGCACTATCCTTACCAATATAAGGCAACAAAAGTGCCCATTTTCTTGGCAAAAATCTGGCAGAGTTTCGTGTTTGGTGCGCTATGGCAAACTGGCATGGTTTCGCGTCTGTGTATAAAGTGTGCGTCAATATGTTGATGTGTGTCACATACACGGGGAAGCCAATGTCACTAACTGACATGAATCGAGACAATCACACCATGATGATCATGCACATAATATAGCATGAATATGCACCTACAGCAGTCGCCTTGAGTGCATACCTACACTACAAGGTCAAGAGCACCTATGCTCCTAATCATGTGAGTCTGTCATACAAAGTGCACGACTATCCATACGCAAGAAGATATATATATATATATATATATATCATGCACAATGCAGGCACACAAAGCAGGAAAATAAACCAGACATCGCCTACATCCAAAAGGGTATGGCCCAACAAGGTACATGAAATGTAAAACAAGCATTGTCATATCCTAATAATGCGGCCCAAGCAAGATACAAATAAAGTAAACCCTAATCTAGATACATGGTTCTGAAGAAACGGTTAAGAGAGAGAAAGAGATAGCCACACAAAAAGGCCAAGCCTTGTAGTCTACTAGACATTGCCCTTTTTGGTATGGCGTCTTCTTGCTTGCATTCTTGCCTCTTTTAGCTTGCATTTGGAAGTTGCGCCCTCGCTCCAAGTGCGTACATGCAACATAAAAAGAAAAAACAAAAAACCAGCAGATAAGCAAAAGAGATAACAAAGAAACAAAGAAAGTGCACAAAAGGGGCAAACAAGGAAAGAATGCGCACAAAGGGGCAGACAAGCATGTTATCAAACAAAAGAGGGTGTCCTAGAAGGACAAATGTACGTTTGGATTTGGTGTCTATAGTCCCATTAGATTGGAGTATGGACGACACATGTGCCATCAAGCAAAGTTCTTAAAAAGGACTTGGGATCTTGTGCACAAAAGACAAGTGCGAACTCGCACAAGATTATAGGTAGGAACTAGGCCTAATGAGACGAACAAGCATATAAAAACACATGCATGAACAAGTAAATAGGATGCAAAGATGCAAAAAAAAAAACAAAGAAAACCAAACAAGATGGCACAAAGCAAGCAAAGCAAGCATGTAATCACACAAAGGGTAAGGGTAAGCATGTTATAAGGCATATAGAAAGGTTAACATGAGAAACTCTAACATGCAAAGGTAAGAAAATGAGAGAAAGGCAAGCAACATGCAAGCCAAACATCATGAAGATGTACTCCTAAGCATGGTTGCATCCAAACGAGCCACTAAAGGGGATGGATGCAACCAAACAAACAAACTGGCCCCAAAGACCAATAAGCACCAACCCACAAAGGGGAAAAAAAAAACAAGAACATGTTAAAGGCTTAGATCTAAGCAAACAAGTATGGATCCTAACATAAACACATGAAAAAGAGCAAACAAAGCACAAACATGCATAGAGGAACTAATCCAAACCCTTTATTTAAACTTGGGCGTATAGATGTAGGCCTAGACCACTAGATCTAGATCTACACCCTACCCGAAAGCCAAAGCAAAGGTGTAGATACCACATTTCGTACCCTTTCTGACTTAGGCCCCCGTTCCCCAATAATGTTAGAATTCTAAAGTCCAATGTTGGTTTAGGGCCCGATCAAATGGAAATTGACTTGAGAAAAGTGTTTATGGAAAATATAACTTGTTTTAAGGAACAAATAAGCTATTTTTGGAAAAGAAAGGTCATGGAAAGCCTAGGACGTGCATACACATACATGCACATGCATACGCATGCTCTTTGCATGCGTGTGCATACATGTGCACATGTGCGCATGCTAGGGTTTCATAAATTATGTAAGGCAAGTTTTTTGAATTTAAACTAGGTTTGGAATGGATCTCACATCATCTGGAGCCGCCTCAAAGCCCTATTGTTCAACTGTATAAAGCCATAAAATATACTTTTTAGAGGAGGACAGATTTTGGTGGTAAAACACATAAGATTCATTAGAAAATAGTGAATCAAAGAGTGAGATTTTCACAAAGCATCCTTAAGTCAAGTTTTGTTTGATTGGGACCTTTTCTAGTCTTGATCTTTGAGTTCAAAAGTTTACTAACTTATTTTGAATTGGTTGTGACTAGATTGAATGTAGGGAATTGTCAAAATCAACCTTTAGAGAGTTCTATTGTTGAGGTAAAGTTTCTAACTTTAGCTCTTCTATTTTCTTTGTTTCTTTATGTTTTTATATGTGTTTATGTGTTTATAATATGTTTTTTAAGCCTAGGTTACTTTGTGTTTGTGTTTGTGTTTAAAGCATGTTAGGTTGCTAAATTCTTGTTTCTAAGTTTTTGTTCTGTACTTTCTGGTTTCTATGTGCTGAGAGTGTATCTGTACGCATGCCTTATGCATGCACACACATACTCATGATATTCGTACGCATAAAACTGGGCTACATACACATGCCCTATGTTTGCACATGCATATCTCTGCCCAAAAACCCTAATCTTGTTCCTGCTTGTTTTCCTTTTGTGTTATTTACTTGTTTAACCTCTATTTAACCCATTTTGTTTGTCCTTAAGTCTCTACCTTTCTATTTTTAACTTGTTTTGTTTTTTTTTTATTGCTTTTTATGTTTTAACTTGTTTGAATACCATGAATATACATATGAATATGATCATGCATTGATGTATAGGTGCTGTGATGCAGTAAAGTAAGTGAGGTAAGCCATGCATTATCGCATGAACATGCATTCTATTGGTTGATGAATATGATATCGGTGATGAGCTTGATATTCTTGGTTGAATCCCATGATTTTGGTGTTTAAATGTTATAATATGTTTATCCTGATCTACCTTGTGATGTTTCTTCCCTTGGAGACATATGCTTACATGTCATGATAGATGAATGTTAGGCTTAAGGATGATTATGCCATGCTGTATGCTTTAGATGCATGTTAGTGTGTGTGTGTGTGTGTGTGTGTGAGAGAGAGAGAGAGAGAGAGAGAGAGAGAGAGAGAGAGAGAGAGATAGAGAGAGAGAATGACATGTTAAATATGTCTTTGATGAGAATAAGATATGGAACACAATGAGTGGAAGCCGACCTATGAGTCGGGTGGGGTTAGGTGCCTAACACCTTTCCATCCCTATACCTAAACTCTAAACACATGCTCTGGTAAAGATCAGTCCTTTCATAAGGGCGCTATATTTATGGTTCTTAGACCTAAACTAGGTGGCAACTTGATTTTACACCCTCTACCATGGTCCACCCTAGGCTAAGGCGCATTCACCCAAACGCGAGGATGACCCATTATGGGTGCTTGCACCCACAACAAGAAAGAGGCAAAAGCAAGAGATATAAAGCTATAAAACGCACTAGGCATAGCATCCAAACAAAGCTTTAAGCACATAAACATGACAAAAAAAATAATAAATAAATAAACATGGCAAAGAGCACAAATAAGAAAAAGTAGGCATATCCACCAACAACATTAAATAAAATTAAAAAAAAAACATGTAAGAAAGCAAGATAAAGCAAGAGATATGCTAGGAAAAGCTACAAAACATGTTAGGAAGAAAGATAAATAAGTGATATGTTAGGAAAAGCTATAAAACATGTCAGAAAGCAAAATAAAGCAATAAAAAGGCTATCAAATTAAATGGGTGTAGATAGTAGCTAAAAAGCTACATCTACACCCCTAAATCTCAAATCAAAGGTACCAAGACCAAGAAGAGGAAGATGAGAGCAAGAATACTACCTCTTGATTGTTAGGAAAAGTGCAAAATCAAAGGTTTTGTATGTGTTTTGGAGAGAATTTAGGGAGAAAGAGAGAGAGAATTTTCCAAGAAAAATGCTCCAAAAATGCCCAATCTCGTCTTTTTTTTTTCCTGTGGGTATTTATAAGGTTTTGGTGACCTTTTGGCTTTTGAAGGCCGTTAAAGGGCCGCTTGTCAACTTTGGCAGCCCTTTAAGGTGCGTCGGGGCTAACTGTTAACATCAACAGTCCTATCCTGTTCTGGTTTTGACTTTAATCGCATATTTAAAGGATTTCCTTGACTTTGAGCTGATCTTGGTTTCTCTAGAAAGGTATGGATATCTAGTTTCTAGAACACTAAAGAAATTGGAAATCCAACGGTTGGATCAAAAGTTATGGCCTTGGGAACCGAGCTGACACACCCAACACGATTTTCAAGATATCTCAACTATTTTAACTCTAATTTCAACTCATAAATAGTCATTGGAAAGGGAATTCAATATCGCAATGACATTGGTTCCAACCTTGGGTCAAACTTGCTCAAAGTTGACAAAAATCTTCGAATAGCTAGGGTTTGATGTAAAGACATGAGAAATGTAGTTTTTTGGTGATTTTGACCAACTTTGACTTTTGGTCAACCCAATATTGACCAGGGGTATTTTGGTCAATTTAATCTAAAAAGGAACTTTAAGTGTTCCAATGCCCGAATGGGTTGTGCCACGTCGATCTAGATGTTCCTGTGACCCCATGGTGAAAAGTTAATATTTTTGGAATTTTAGGGGTTCGGCACGCAAAACGAGGGCAGAAAAAATATGGTATCTACAATAAGTGTAGCGTTATTCATATCAAGATGCTTTGCTTGCTGCAATTGTAGGGCTACACTGACAAATGAGTGGGATATCGAGGAATAGTGTTGATAGTTACATATTATGTGTATGGCCATATGGGACACAACTGATGAAATAAACACAATTTCAGGTTATAATTGTAAAATGGTGAGATCGTCTTTTGAAACATGATTTCACCATTTTAATTGAAATCACGTTTTCAAAACACGATTTCAAATGTAGCGTGTACAACTATGTAACTCAATTGGGAGACTCTGGATGGAGTTAGGATATATCTTGAGCTTCAAGGATCAGTCTATGTCTCTTTTACTATGCTCTTGGTCCTTATTCTTAAAATTTCAATATTTGTACCAATGGGTTGTAGTCTAATGGCACCTAACCTCCTCTCAATGAAGAACCCAACACGAGGCCACACGTGTTGTTCATGTTAAGGTTGTGTGTCTAGAGGTGATAAATCAAGCGCCCTTTGCATGCAACGAGTCTCTCAAAAAATGTGGGCCCACTGTTTGTTGGGAAATTGACTCAAATTCCAATTGTGACTTGGAAAGCCAATTGGATTTCCTAGTTGTAGAAGAAAAAATTAATTTGGGTTTCCTTGGTGGGGAAGGAAAGACTATTCATTGGTGTGGAAAAAAATTCTATTCCTTGTTAAAGAAATAATATATACCTTGTCCAAGAGGGAATAGGAAAAGAGTCTTATAAATAGAAAATGCTATAAAGAATTTGAGGGCTTTGGCCCAAGGGTCCTCTCTATGGGGAGAGGGAAAATAAAGCGTGAAACTAGGAGAGAAAAAAAAAAAAAAAAAAGGTTTTTGTTTGGGAGGTAACGCAAGGAAAGAGACAACAAAGTTTGGGTTTAGGTAACAATATTTTTTGTAAAGCACACAAATTAAGGAGAATTTGTGAGGTTGAAGGATAAGATGAAGAGAAAATGCATCCAAGGAGAGTTGTGTGAAAAGAAAAAGAGAAAGCATCCAAGAGTGTGCTATAAAGAACAACTGCATAGAGAGAAAGGCAGCCAAGAGAGAGAGCTGAGCATGGAGAAGAAAGTTGAGAAGAAAGTGTAAAGTGTTGCCACATTTGAGAGAAATAATTAGTGATAACTAGTTGGTTACTAAGTTGGGAGTTAAGAGCCAAATTGTGAACTAATCTTAGCCTTTGCTTTTAAAACAGCTAATCTTATTATACCTTCTCTTTTCTCTCTTTGACTTTACTAGTATAACTACCTCATTGGAGCATTGTACTTTTCTCTCTTTTACTAGTATAACTACCGCATTGGAGCATTGCACTTGCAAATCTTCATTCATGATCAGGAATGTTAGTGGGTTCTTCTCTCTTTTCTTTCGATTCTCCATTTCCATCTCTTAAAGGCCTGGCTACCTCATATTTGCCATGTACTTCATAACTCCGGGAAAGGATCTCTTTTCTCATTTAAAAATACTACAAGTTTTGCTACAAACTTAAAGTAAAATTTTTGTTTTTGTTGGCTTAATTTTGTGTCAAATTTTCTTGTAATTTTGATTAATACATTGTGTTGGATTATTTTTATAAAAAAATGTAATAATTTATGTTAATATTGACCAACTTTGACTTTTGGTCAACCCAATGTTGACCAGGAGTATTTTGGTCAATTTGATCTAAAAAGGCACTTTAAGTGTGTTCCAATGCTTGAATGGGTTGTGCCACATCGATCTAGATGTTCCTGTGACCCCATGGTGAAAAGTTAATATTTTTGGAATTTTAGAGTTTCGACATGCAAATCGAGGGCAGACAAAATACGGTATCTACAATGAGTGTAGCGTTATTCATATCAAGATGCTTTGCTTGCCGCAATTGTAGGGCTACATTGACAAATGAATGAGATATCGAGAAAAAGTGTTGATAGTTACACATTATGTGTATGGCCATATCAGACACACAACTGATGAAATAAACACAATTTCAGGTTATAATTGTAAAATGGTGAGATCGTATTTTGAAACGTGATTTCACCATTTTAATTGAAATCATGTTTTCCAAACACAATTTCAAATGTAGCGTGTACAACTATGTAACTCAATTGGGAGACTCTGGATGGAGTTAGGATATATCTTGAGCTTCGAGGACCTCTTTTTGCCTCTTTTACTATGCTCTTGGTTCTTACTCTTAAAATTTCAATATTTGTACCAATGGGTTGTAGTCTAATGGCACCTAACCTCCTCTCAATTAAGAACCCAACATGAGGCCACACGTGTTGTTCATGTTAAGGTTGTGTGTCTAGGGGTGATATATCAAGCGCCCTTTGCATGCAACGAGTCTCTCAAAACATGTGGGCCCACTATTTGTTGGGAAATTGATTCAAATTCCAATCGTGACTTGGAAAGTCAATTGGATTTCCTAGTCGTAGAAGAAAAAATTAATTTGGGTTTCCTTGGTGGGGAAGGAAAGACTATTCATTGGTGTGGAAAAAAATTTCTATTCTTTGTTAAAGAAATAATATATACCTTGTCCAAGAGGGAATAGGAAAAAGGTCTTATAAATTGACAATGCTACAAAGAATTTAAGGGCTTTGGCCCAAGGGTCCTCTCTATGGGGAGAGGGAAAATAGAGCGTGAAACCAGGAGAGAAAAAAAATTTTGGTTTTTGTTTGGGAAGTAATGCAAGGAAAGAGACAACAAAGTTTGGGTTTAGGTAACGACATTTTTTTTTAAAGCACACAAATTAAGGAGAATTTGTGAGGTTGAAGGATAAGATGAAGAGAAAATGCATCCAAGGAGAGTTGTGTGAAAAGAATAAGAGAGCATCCAAGAGTGTGCTATAAAGAACAACTGCATAGAGAGAAAGACAGCCAAGTGAGAGAGAGCTGAGCATGGAGAAGAAAGTTGAGAAGAACGTGTAAAGTGTTGCCACATTTGAGAGAAATAATTAGTGATAACTAGTTGGTTACTGAGTTGGGATTTAATAGCCAAATTGTGAACTAATCTTAACGTTTGCTTTTAAAACAGCTAATCTTATTATACCTTCTCTTTTCTCTCTTTGACTTTACTAGTATAACTACCGCATTGGAGCATTGTACTTGTAAATCTTCGTTCATGATCAGGAATGTTAGTTGATTCTTCTCTCTTTTCTCTCAATTCTCCATTTCCATCTCTTAAAGGCCTGGCTACCTCATATTTGCCATGTACTTCATAACTCCGGGAAAGGATCTCTTTTCTCATTTAAAATTTTGAATCCTCAATTTCTTATAATTTTTATTCAAATATAAGCACGTAATATTTAGAAAACCTGATGATCTTAATAAATTCACCTAAACCACACAAAATCGAATGGAAAATGCTAAAAATACTACAAGTTTTACTACAAAAAGCTTAAAGTAAAAGTTTTGTTTTTGTTGGCTTAATTTTGTGTCAAATTTTCTTGTAATTTTGATCAAGACATTGTGTTGGATTATTTTTATAAAAAAAATGTTATAATTTATGTTAATATTGGTTATACACTCAATTAAGTGAATTGATGAAATCAATCTTTATCTGTTAATGGCTATATCGATTATCTAATGCTAATTGATAGGCCACAAACGCGTTGACCCCTTGTGATTAATTAGTCGAGTTATTAATTAATCAGGTTAACATGCAAATTCACATGGTAGTACAAACAAATCACCAAAAACTAAAGTATGTAGCGGAAAATAAATGACACGATGATTTGTTTACGAATGGAGAAAACCTGACGGCAAAAACCCCACCGGGTAATTTAAGGTCACCACTCCCGAAACTCCACTATTATCACAACAAGCGGTTACAAGCAAGGAATCCAAGTAACTTACCAACCTACATTTGAACCCTTACCCCAATACCCAATTAGACTTGTTCTGTAGTGACAGTTTTTCCTCTTGATGCACAACTCCAAGTACGTGACTAACCAATTGCGCGGATCCGAGTACGCGACTTCAATTCACCAACTAGAGAGAGAGAGTTGTTGGCTGCAAAGTTCTTCAAATCATCCACACGATGAAGATCAAGAAGATGCTTGGTTACAAATCCCTACGGTGTACAATACACAGCAACTTCTTCACAAAAGATGAACTAGGGCATGAATTTTGTCTTTGATCACAAATTGCATGAACAAGGATTACTTAATGCTTGTGCAACTTGCATCTCTTTGACGGCCCTTAAAACAATCCTTTTATATGTCTAGGGTTAGGATAAAAGAAGTTCCAAAGACACATTCACGGATTGAAATTAAAACAGAACTTGGAATCTGTTTTCCTTAAATCTCGACAGATAGAGGTGTCGAGGATCTGTCGAGAAGCTGTCGAGCCTCGGGGTTGAAACAGCTTCTAAAGCTCGATAGATGCATGTATCGAGACTAAGTGTCGAGCTTTAGTAACTTGTACTTTTCAGCTTGTTTCTTGGACAGACTTGATGACTTCAACACTTGATCTTGAAACACAGTTTCTTGAAACGTTAAACACATCCTAAATCTATCCAATTACAAGTAAAGTATGTTTTGTCAAAGGATAAGCCAATTACACAAAATAGTGACATATGTTTAAAACTACTTGAACTTCATATGTCCTAACACTAATATATTCAAATGCATCAGTTTTATTTTCATAAAGACAAACTTTATTATTTGAAACAAATATTCTTTTATGAGTCGGTTGAAATACAAATATTGTTGACTACATATAAAAAAAATGTACATATTATTGACTAAATGAACGTTTTTGGTTTAATATATATAGCAATATTTCTTTGTCAAATACATTTCCTTATAAACCGTTTCTATTTTCAACGTTCTAAAATTTTAATCTGAGAAATTATTGGTATATATAAATAAATATATATATATATATATATATATATTTTGCATAGGAGTTATTATATATAAATGTTCGATTGTTTTAATGGAAAGTCAAAACAGTTACAATATACAAATATATATTCTGACGTTTCTTATATTGATATGTAATCAAGGTCAGCCATGTTATGGACTATTTATTGTTTATTGATTTATTAGCATTATGAGTTATGACCCATTAAACTTAATTGCAAGTGTTTTAATTACTTAGCTTATATAGAGACCTTCGTGTCGGCAAATGAAAATAGAAAAAGAAGCGGTTGCTCATCCTTTCGTATTTTTGGCTACAAACTTTCTGGACAAATTTCTTCTATTTCAAAAAGCTTACTTGCGAATATCTAGTACCCTTAGTGTAATAGTCATTCGTTTTTATGGGGTAGGGAGCAAGGACCGGGATACAAGTCTTCAAAAGAGAATTTCACACACATATACACTTAGATTAGGTTAAAGTAGAATCAGTGGCGACTCCAAGATTTTTTTCTAGGAGGGTCAGTAGTGGCAGAGCTAGGAATTTTTCATGACGGCAATAAAAAAAAATAAAAGGATTATTTATTTATTTATTTATTTGTATATACAACTTCCATATTATATACAATTTGGTATACAATACAGCTATATCATGTAATAGTCTAAAAAATTTATTTATAGTTTAAAAATCAGTAAGACAACAACCATTGCATGCATAATAACTTATTATATTTTTATGTAATATTAATTAAATGAAAATATATGGTAAAGAATAATAATAAAAAATCTAGGAGTGGGACTAGGAGTAAATGTGAACTAATAAGAAAAAAAAAATGATATAAATTTTAGCTTTTGAAGCGTATGGTTTTTTAACCATACACATGGTCACTCTCTTAGAATTGGAGCAAACAGAGATAAAATCTAAGAACACTACTTGATCAAACAAAGATAAAAGCTAAGAGAACATAGATTGGAGAAAGAGAGATAGAGAGAATGAAAAAAGAAATCATAGATATAGATATAGATCAGTAGATTGGAACGGTAGTGTAATTTTTGCTGATGAAGAAAAAAATTTGTTGTCAATAAAAAAGTAAGCCAGAGTCCCAAAGAGAAGGTTTATTTATTTTTAACAAATGAGCAAAAATTTGAAAATTTTTTTTTCTCTATTTTAAAATTAAATTTTTTAAGTGTAGTGTTGTTGACACAACACTAGCACAAAAATTTCACAACAAAATATAGATGGCAAGTTTTTAAAGGTAGGTAGAAAAAGTGATATATTTGCAAAAAAGAAAGGTAAAAAATTGATGTTAGTTGTGAGTCAAAATAAAAACTAGTTATAGCTTGTCACTTACCCTCTATTGTAAAAATAACGTTAAAATGATCATATTCAAGTTTACTTTAGCTAGATTTTTTTAAAAAAAATTTATGGTTTTAGGGGAGTCAAAACAATTTTTGTAACAAAATTAAAACTTACTTTCCTCGTTCTTCTTACACACACACACACACACACACACACACACACACACACACACACACTTACACTTCCTTACTTTATAATTCTGGTAAAAGAAAGTACTATTGGGAGTTTCATATCCTAGAAGCGGTGTAGGCTTGTCAGGATAATTAGCAAAGTGGTTGGGCTATTGTATCCAAGGGACAGCGTGTAGAAATAATTTTTCTACTACTTCAGATAGATTCGTAGATGGTGCATATTGCCTCAAAAGAGCAACCTGGTTCGTGCCTAATCTCCTTCACCTCTTTTGGTAATTTCATTTTGTGTAAATTCTAAAGAAAAATCAGGTAATATCTCTCTTTTATTTCCAACACATTGTATTTTTGGAGTTTATTTGTAATTAGGTAAATGTATTTAAGCCTTGGTCACTGTTGCTATAAGAAGAGTTTCGCTTCCGCAAGATGAAGTTGCTCTCGTGACTCGTGAGATGTTTTGCTCCCGCGAGTTTTCGAGGAAAAAAATTAGTTGTTTCATTCTATCTCTTCACTAGCTCATTCCAATCTATAGTCCAATCTTATCTTATCCACAAGAAAAACCCTAGCAAAACTAGATTATGAGTTTTAGAGAGCAGTATTGAGTTGCCCTTTCGAGAGAGAGAGAGAACTATGTCCATTAATTGAACTATAGTCACTCTCATCTCTTTCTTTCTCACCATTTTCATATCCATGCTAGGAGATTTAAACTATCACTCCCTA
Organism: Castanopsis chinensis; assembly: GCA_032878915.1. Lineage (NCBI taxonomy): Eukaryota > Viridiplantae > Streptophyta > Magnoliopsida > Fagales > Fagaceae > Castanopsis > Castanopsis chinensis. The sequence goes on along the minus strand of JAVQMG010000121.1, from coordinate 30,531,888 downwards.
CACCTTAACAAAGTGTTAGAGAGTTGAGTGGTGCTAGAAACCATTTGGAGTTTTACAATAAATCCATGGAGACTTGGTGGCTTGTGAGTGGCGCCTTAACACACATTTTATAGAGACTAGTTGAAGAAAGAACATCTCTTTCGGATAGGCCATGAAAGGAGAAGGAAGTCTTGAATGCCAACAGGCACCTCTTATTGAATTGCTCATTTGGCAAAGTTGGTTGTGTAAACACTCAATTTTGCACCCATAATTTAACCTTAGGAGATGACAAAATGACCATTCTATGTGTAAAGTTATGATTTACAACTATATTTTATGTTGGCTTTATTCCATGACAAAAAGTGTTGTATTTATTTTAATTTGTTCCTTGTATTTTGTGAGATTTTATTGTATTGGGTTTAGTATTAAGTTGGTAAAGAATCAAGCATAAAATAAAGAATCAGTGGATTTCACGACTGTCTCGCTAGAAGCTAACCCGTGAAAGAGCCACATGAGAAGCACATGCTGGAAGTTGAAGAGTCATGCCAGCCTAGATGATTTCATGACTGTCTCACGGGTAAGGCATTCTCGGGAGATCCCTGCGAAACTCTCTGACGGAAGGTTTTTTAAGTGTGACTTTCTTACCCTTCACCCATACTATATATACCTTCATTACTCACAAAAGTATAAAAGACCATTCAGAGAGAAAAATCCTAGATAGGTTCTCTATAACACACATACCCATCTTTTAGATAGAGAGCTACCCATCCTTAGTGAGAAGAAATCATTGTAGCCCCTTCTCCTTCTCTCTCCCATTGCCATACCTTAAGAGGAGATTTTTATCCAAACACAACTCACACCTTTGCAGAGTGTAGCGACTGTTTTGGAGCTTGAAAAGCTTTAGGGATTTACCAAAAGAAGCCGATGAGGCTTGGCGGATGCAATCGGGCGTATTGTGGGATCTGAAAAGCTAGACAAGACACGGTTCCTAGAAACCTTGTTGGAGTAGGAGCTTGGAGGGCTTAAGTACATTGGGTAGATTAGGCCTAGAGGGTCTCTTGCTATTTGTGTATCCCAACTTATTGATTAGTGAATCGATTTACCGCTTGGAGGGCGGCGGAGAGGTTTTTTACCGAGTTCTTTGGTTTCCTCTTGAATAACACATCGGCGTGTTATCTTGTGTTTGCATCTCTCTTCCCTTACTCTTATATTTTACTTTTATTGTTTGTTGTGCATGTTTATGCACTAGAGTACTATTGGTTGATTGCTCTTCATTTACTCTTGTTTCTGCACTTAGTTTAAGTTAGAGTAAAATTAACCGAGCCGTAACTTTTATTAATTGGGGGTCTAAACAAGCTCTTGTGTTTTTAACACAAATCCGAGCTTTCAATTGGTATCAGAGTAGGTACACTTGTTTTGATTTCATTACCTAAGTGTGATCCTTGCCTTTGTGTATATTGCCATGGATAGTGCTTTGTATGCTTCTATGGATGTTGTTGATTGTAACATGTCATGTGTTTGTAAAAATGCCTCTTTTGCTAAAAAGGATGAAGATAGTTGTTGCAATCATGTTGTGGTACTCAATTTTGTGCCTAGTGTGAGTGCTACCTCTAAAGACAAATCGGTGTACATTCTTCCATACAAAAGAAACCAAAAAGTGGAGAGAAAGGCTTTTAAGCCGAAACCTCCGTTTAGGTCTCAACCTAAGGTTTTGGATAGATCTAATTTTGTTCCAATTTTCCACCATTGCAGTGTGATCGGTCATATAAGACCTCAATGTCCCAAGTTGAAAAGAGAACAAACCAGTTGCTAGATCCCTCTCCAAAAAGCCTAATGGACCTAAACCCATTGTTTGTCACCATTGTAGTGCCTTTGGTTATCTTAGACATTTTTGCTCTAAGTTTCAAGCTCTTATAAGAAACAAAAGAGAAGAAAAACTTGAGCTTTTTGGAAGTTGGGTTTTGCAAGCAAAACCGAATTTTAGGGAAAATGGTAAGTTGTTGAAAAAAGTTTTTAATGTTCTTACCTCCTTGTCGATGTGCATTTCCGGTTCTTATTCTTTCAACCCTCGTCTCACTTCTCATGAGACACTCACTCCAAACATTAGTTTTGTTTGGATGAGGAAAGGTTCATAAGATTGAGCTTTTACTCTTTTGGTCCTTAATCTAATTCTTTCGATCTTTGTAGGACCCTTCATGCATTGAATGCTTCATTGTCCTGCATTTGTGCATCATGCATCTCTTTATATGCATTGTTTTGTTTTTGTTTTTGTTTTTGATCTTACGTTTATGTCTTTGTTTTGTGTGTGTAAAAATCCAAAACCATATAAAAAGTGAAAAATTCAAAAAGTTTGATTGTATATGTTTGAGCACATATCTCATGTAAGTTTGGCCTAGTACCTTCGTACTAATGGCGTAGTGCATTTAAGAGTTTAGCTTGTTTTGTTTGCACATCTATCTTTATGAGAAAAATCTTAAAATCTATGTGTGATTATTATAAATCGATCTTCAAGCTTGTCATGAATGATTAGTCAATATTCTTGTTGGTCTTGATACATGTATAGACTTGTGCCTATATCTTTTCTCACGTTTTTATGTTTTTGCTTAAAGAGCGTAACAAATGTAAATCTCAAAATGAAAAGAGATATTGAGTTGCAAAATCCATCGCACATACTAATATTTGACTAGAAAAAAGGGAAAGAGAGTTGTATTGAAATGTATGGTACTTAAAAAGCCAAAAGCTCATTCTCAATTTTGAAATGTCAAAAATTTCAAGCACCGATCTCAAAATGAGATGTATTGTTCAAAAATGATTAAATGTTATGATTTGTATAGAAGCCAAATGAAAAGCTTCAAAGATTTTGTAATTATTTTTGTGGAAGATCATATATGTTCATTTCTATAACTAAGATAGACCTCTTGACTTAGTACTAGTTGTGTATGATTTAATTGAATTGATCATTGAAGTTTCACTCTAAACTAAGGACTATTCCACATTTGATACTCACACACAACACACAAGACTTTGTTTAATGAATGCTTCTTTCATTTGTGTGATTGTACATGTTCAAATGTGATGAGTGTATGCTTAACCATATGTGGATCAAACCAAAAAGATTTTTGTTCTTTTTGTTTGATTTTGGAAGTGATTTGTATCACTCATGTTTTTCAAAATTTTTCAAGTTGTTTTTGTGTAAAAAACATGTTTTCTGGGTGTTTTCGTGACCTATTTCATATGTAGGCTCAATTGGAAGTTAAACGGTCCAATTCTCAAGTTTTTCAACCTTGAATAGAGAGTTTCACGATTGTTTCACGAGTAATTTGCGAGTAAGGCTTACCCAAAAAAAATTTCATGAGTAAGGGTTACCCGCGAAACTTCTCGTGAAAATTCCCAAATTAGCTTTTTAAAGAGTATTTTATGGGACATTTATTTTAAACTTCTCTCATCTTCTCCAAAACCCCTATTTTAATGCTTCAACATCAAAACCCAACTAATTTCAAGTGTTTTTCATTCCATTAACATCTCTAAGGTAATCTTTAACTCTTTTCATTGATTTGATCCTTAGATTATGTTTTTGGAGTTTTATGTTCATAATTGGGATTTTCTCAAATGGGAGTCGGAAAACTTATTTTTTTGTCAAATTTTTTATTGGGTTTTTTCTTAAATGATGATTTGCTTTGGATGTTGGCCCCTTATGGCAAAAATAACATGTATTTAGGCAAGATTTTCATATGTTCATGCATTGTTTAACATACATGTGTAGTGTATACACTCTAAGTATTTGATAAAATGTCCAAATGGCATTTTCTCGCTATTTTGGACTCCGATGAGTACCAATTTTTGGGGATAACAATAATTATTCATGTTTATCATGTTTTGATCACTGGTTGTGTGTTTTATATACCTTGCCCCTTGAGTGTTTGCTTATGCATCTCATATACACACTAGATGCACTTTTGCTACACACACTCTAACACTTGACATGTTTTGCATTCACTCATGCTAGTTAAGTTGTTTTAGACCTTTTTAGCACATATAATATGTTTTTGTGTCTATGTCATGCCTATGTCTATATCAAGTTACATCATCCTTAACATGTCATGTTTACTTTATGTTTTGTAGATTTGTGTCTTTAAGATATTTTATCTTTTGTTTGAGCTCCATTTTCTCATTTATCTTGCGCCCCTCATGCATCTTGTCCTTGTTCATATCTTCTTTTCTTTCCCTCCTTCCTTTTGATTCACTTGTCTATTCGTGACAAAAAGGGGGAGAGTATACCAATGTGTTTCATCATGTTTATATGACTCATGTGGACATTCTTAGAGGGAGAAATTTTACCTTGTGCACATTCGTAGGGGGAGAAAGCCATATGGGAGATGCATATACTAAGGGGGAAAAGACACCTTTTATAAGAAAACCTTGTTTTTGTTTGTTTTACTTTATGCTTGTTTTCTCGTTGTTTTATAGTGCTTTGAGTTACTTTTAGTATCTATGCCTTGTTACTCTCATTGCATCGTGTTTATGTGTTGGAACACACTTGTGCCCTTGTTGGATCTTGTATCCTTAATGCAAATACCTTGGTATTTTGCATTGGTTGTGTGTTGGACATGATTTTATCCTTATGCCCTTGTGCTTTAATGATTGCATGTTCGGATGATCATTTGCTTTACTATATGATCATTGTAGTAATTTCTCTATGACTGTTTTGGTGTATAATCAAGCTGCTCGCATGTTTCACACCATGTTTATGTTCCAAGTGCTTCATAACTTCTAGATTTAGGTGTGAGTGAGTTTTGCCATTGTTTCCAAACTCACGTTTAAGTTTAGAGTTTGTTATATGGTGTTTTGTCACGGAATAGCTAAAATGGGAGATTGAAACTTTGTGATTTACAATTGTGTTTTATGTTGGCTTTATTCCATGACAAAAAGTGTTGTATTTGCTTTAATTTGTTTCTTGTATTTTGTGGGATTTTATTGTATTGGGTTTAGTATTAAGTTGATGAAGAATCGAGCATAAAATGAAGAATCAGTGGATTTCGCGACTGTCTCGCTAGAAACTAACTCGTGAAAGAGCCACGTGAGAAGCACATGCTGGAAGTTGAAGAGTCGTACCAGCTTGGAGGATTTCGCGAGTGTCTCGCGGGTAAAGCCTTCTCACGAGATACCCGTTGAATATTCAAAAAGTGTATAAAATACCTATGAACGTTTAGACCCCCAATTTACAAATTACCAACACAAGATTATTATCAAACAATGTATGTGATAAATATGAAAATAAGCTAAATCAGAATTGGTAAAACAATCTAAACCAAAATTAAGCACAACCATAGCAGCCTTAAGACGATCATAGCCAGGGTAGTCAGGATGCGCTACCTTCGGGACATGTAGCACCTCGGATATAAGATCCAAAGTGACTACAATCATGTACCTCGAACGCGAGTGATAAAATGAGGTACAGAATAGTCAAATCTATGCATATTGGAGTAAAACTCTTGTATGATCACGGAAGGGCGTGTGACCAGGATGCCACACAATGACTCCCTACCCCTACTGTAGATGACAGTGGGAAGGTCAGTATCAGAAAAGTCCGATAGGATGACTTGGCATTCTGAATGAATTCCTCATTGGGAAAAGTTCTTTGAAAAGTCCTTATGGGCTTTATCATCACGGAACCTAACATGTGAAGGAGTAGGCTCAGAGGAAGATGCCCCGAAATCAAGAGGGTTCCAAGACGGAACAGATTTTTGCTTAGGTGCCATAAAGTAGCTAATGAAATAAAGGAGAGAGAGAAAGAAACATGCAGAAAAGCACCAACTCTGATCAATATCAAAATAAAGATAGATAAAGGTACATATGCATGAAAAATGCATGAACATGTGATACGCAAAAGTAAAAACATCATGGGCTCAGCCCAATCCAAACCTACCAGCACACATGTATTCAACAGATATAACACCCATCTATAATGCATGAAACATTATTATAATGCAAATGTGATGCAATGCATGAACAATTAGGATCATTTAAACAAAACCCACCCCAAAAATTTTGCAAAAACCTCATCAATTCGAAAAAATCCCAAAAATTGCAAAAACCCCAAAAGTTAGGTCAAAAGGTATGAAATGCATGATTAATGAGAGGAAAGGAATCATACTAGAGGAAGAAAGTGATCTTGAGACCCGAAGATTGAGTGGGGAAGAGGTTTAGAGTGATTGAGAGGTGTTTGGGAAGGTGAGGAGACAAAAGGAGTCGAGAGAGATCGAGAGAAATGAGAAAGAATTCGCACTAACCCTTTATATAGAAATCCATAATTCTTGACCGATCGAGAGGTGTCAAGCTTTAAAATTCGACAGATATAGCTATCGAGGAGCCATTGAGAGGTGTCCACAGCAAAAGGGACTCGATGGATAGAGAAGCTATCGAGGAGACAGAAACTTTCTCGATGGATTGATAAGCTATCGAGGTTACGATAAAAAGAAGCTGAAGAGCTCGATAGATAGCCTAACTGTCGAAAGGTGTCCAGCAGCTGTCGAGATTGCTTAAAAAAAGTTTTTCAAGAAGAGAAAAACGTAGATATGAATGCAATTAAGTATGCTACACAACCAAGGATCCAAACAACATTTTAAGCTCTCAAAATCATCTCTCAGCAAAAAAATGTTAAGCACATAGATCCAAGAACACACACACACACACACACACACACACAACACATCTAATCAATTTTAAATTTCAAAAAAAAGTTAAGACAATTTAGTGAGCATACAGTAACACAAGTTAATCTTGTGATGGCTAAATCACATTGTACCTACACATGTATCAAAAGTAGCAATGAATATTGCGTGTGAAAAACATCAAGATTGCATAAGTGTCTACATGTTATGATGATTTGAGATATGAGCAAATCAATTAAACTCACACATGATCATAACTACTTGATGGGGATTATCACCTTCGAGGTACATCCTATAACTCCCATATCTCTTAGAATACACGCTTACAATCACATTTAAAACATTTTGATTCTTTTTGCTTTATTTTTTTCTTTGCATATTTTCTTTTATTAAGCATATCATGCATGGGCATATGAGAGAGAAAAAAGAAATACCCAATGATGTTAAGATTTTGACATTGCTCTTTTGCTATGCTGAAGCATACATATATTATTTCATAATTAGCTGGCAATAGTGGTGAGATGATTATTTATGCCTTTCTCTTAGGATTTTATGATTCTTCCAGTAAAAAAGAGTAATATGAGTGTTAAGTATAAAAGATTACTTAATCTTACTCATCACAAATACGAGCCACAAAGCTCATTTGCTTAGTTGTGCATAGAGATGCTCATCTAAGCTACAAGAGATACAAAGTTTAGAAAACTTTGCTTCATTGGCAATTTAAGGTACACAAGTACCAATGTATACAAACACACATTGTTTTTTGTTTTTTTTTTCAATTTTTTTTTAATTTTTATGGAAAAAAAAAATAAAACAAAACTGAAAAACAAACAAATAAAAACATGTTAAGTAAAGCAATGCATAAAAACTAGACTGACGCAAAAACAATAAAGCAAAACACACAAGTAATGAAAACAAAAAATAGAGGGAGAGAGAAAAGTGACTAAATCACTTAGAATCTTTTTCCTTCCACACCCTGAAAGAACCTTTCCTTTTAGCAAACTCTTGAACCGGCGGAGAGGGGGAAGAATTACAATCGTTCAAGTTTGAAAGGAACATGAGGGCTTTGAGGAGATCTCCAAGAGGAGTAAAAGATGATGGAAATTGACTCTAGTTTCCTGAAGAGATCATACTATTACTCTGTTGAGTGGCTAGCCACTTATAGCAATTAGGACGAGTATGTCCAGCTGCTCCACAGTAATGACAAAGATGTTGCTTCTTCTATTTAGGCTTTTGGGTATTGTCCTTCTTAGCCCTAGGGTTTTTGGTTTATTTCTTAGCAAGCTTAGGGAGTGCTCTTAAGATAGATTTACACTTGTTTATGTTCTCACTAGCTAACATAGTTTTGACATCATTTGTTTTTTTCAGATTTAACATTATTAGCAGGAGAAACAAAAACAGTAGTACTGGAAGAAGCAATATTAGAAGAAGAGAAATCATATCCTAAACTAATTCGATCGGAAGAAAATTTTTGCATATTGAGCAACTTATCAAGCTTTGCACTTGAAATCCTCTCCAGCTGAATTTTGACTTGGAATAGCTCTGCCTCAAGTGTCTTGGTTTTTTCAACCAAGAAATTATTCTCAAACTGCAGTGCTCCAATAGTCCGATTGGCTTCATTATACTTTTTGGAGATTTCGTCTCATTCAGGCTCCACATCACTTAGCTTCTTGGTGGCCAACCTATACAACTTCTCATACTTTTCAAAAACCTTGTATAATTTTGCATAGGTTGTGTGAATGTCATCTTATTCATCCATCTTCTCAAACTTAGACTCCACCAAGTCCTCTTCTTCATTTATTTGATTGATATCGATTAACCATGTCAACTGAATAACAGATATCCGGCCTAGTACATTGCATGACATACATGAGACTTCTCACTGTAGAAGCTTAAGGAAATTGTCCCATCATATTTTCTTCCTTAAGATTCTTAGGCCTTTGGTCATCAGACAGAGGAACTCCATGTTTGAAATGAAGTAATCCTTTCTTGGAGTTTTGCATGTTAAACCGTTCTAGAACCATATCTATATATTAAGTTTGTGACAAACCTAACATCTTATTCTTATAATCTCGCCAAAACTTGATCCCTAGAATAAAGTTACATTCGCCCAAGTCCTTCACATTTGGCCTGACACCCAAATCTTTACCGATGACATTACCCCTACATCATCTCCAACGAGTAGAATATCATCAACATAAAGCTCCAGGAACATTACAACCTTGTCTCGATGTCTTTTGTACACATATGATTCATCAAGATTTTGTTCAAAACTAAATGACTTGATTGTCTGATTAAATCTGATTTTTCATGACCTAGATGCTTGTTTAAGTCCATAAATGGACATTTTCAACTTACATACCATATGCTCTTGGTTTTTTGCTATGAAACCTTCTAGTTGCATCATATAGATTTCTTCTTCAAGATTGCCATTAAGAAATGCAGTCTTGATATCCATTTGTCAAATCTCATAATCATAATGAGCAGCAATGAATAAGAGAATTTATGATAGATTTAAGCATGGCTACTAGCAAAAAAGTTTCCTCATAGTCAATACCTTCTTTTTGTATATACCCTTTCCCCACTAGCCTTGCTTTAAAGGTTTCAACCTTTACATCTATCCCTCTCTTTCTATTGTAAACCCATTTGCAACCAACAAGTTTAATGCCGTTAGGCTTCTTTACAAGATCCCAAACTTGATTGGAATACATTGAATTTAATTCAGATTGCATAGCTTGGACCCAATGATGTGCATCTATATCATTCATTGCCTCTTCATAAGTGTAGGGATCCAATTCAACCTCTCTGGTTTAGATTCATCAGTTTCTCCCAAACCTATAAATCTTATAGGTAGCCGTACAATTCTCCCACTACAACGAGGCACCTGTGTACTAGACATATGATGAGTAGAATCTTGTGGTGTATCTAATACAATCACATCATCCCTAGTTTCATCCATTAGTTTTCCAATTAGAGGTTCATCTATTTTAGCCAAGACAACTTTACTTTTAGGATTAAAGTTATTCACATAATTATCTTCCAAAAATTTGGCATGTGTGCTAACAAACACTTTGTTATATTTATGATTATAGAATAAATAATCCTTACTTTCCTTTGAATACCTTAAAAACATACATACTTTCATTTTTGCTTCCAACTTATCAGACTTCCCCTTCAAAACATGTGCCGAACATCCCCAAATGTGGAGATATCTCATACTAGGCTTACACCCACTCCACAATTCCTTAGGTGTGTTAGGAATAAATTTTGATGGAACTAAATTTAAAATATGCATTGCAGTTTTTAGTGCATATCCCCAAGAGGAAATTAGTAAAGTTGAGTAACTCATCATGGACCTAACCATTTCTAAAAGAGTCCTATTCCTTCTCTCTGTAACACCATTTTGTTGGGGAGTTCCAAGTACAGTCAATTGGGATACAATTTCATTTTGAATTAAGTAGTCATTGAAATCCCCAAGAAGGTATTCGCCACCTTGATCAAATCGAATGGCTTTTATGCGTTTACCTAATTAATTCTCAACTTCAGCCCTAAACTCTTTGAATTTTTCAAAGGCTTTGGACTTCTGTCTCATTAGGTACACATAACCATATCTTGAATAATCATCCGTAAAAGTAATGAAGTACTCATAATCTCTTTTTGACTGGGTTAACATAGGACCACATACATCCATATGAACTAATTCAAGCAACTCTTTGGATCTTTTACCTTTTGCATTAAAAGGTAATTTGGTCATTTTTTTCTCTAGACAAGATTCACAAATTGGAAAACCATCAAAGTCCATGGGCTTTAAGAGTCCATCTTTGATCAGTATTTGAATTCTATTTGAATTAATATGACCCAAACGCAAGTGCCAAAGATATACATCATTAGTAGAAGGAAACTTTCTCCGTAATAATTTTACATGAGAGTTATTTTCTAATTCAGAATTGTATAATTCATGCTTATCCGAGGTTAAAATATAAACACCATCTACAATATTGCAAGAACAGATAAACACTTTACCCTTCTTTATTACAACAGTGTCTTTCAAGATAACACAATATCCATGTTTACCTAAATAAATTGCAAAAATTAAATTCCTACAAACATTAGGTACATACAAAAAATCTTCCAATATTAAAACTCTAAATTCAAAACATAAATTAAACACTACAACAGCTACAATCGGAATTTTGCTCCCATCAGCCAAGGTAAGAAATATTTCTCCTTTATTCAGCTTTCTGGTCTCCTGGAACCCCTGTTAAGAATTGCAGATATGATTAGTACAACCTGAATCCACATACCAGGAATACGTGGGATTTTGTACTAAACATGTTTCAAGAAAGAATGTACTTTTCATACCCTTATTCTTGGCAGCTCTTAATATTGGACAATTCCTCTTCCAATGACTTTTCTCGCCATAATGGAAGCACTTTCCTTTGGCATAGTCCTTTTTCTTTCCCTTGTTAACAACTCCTAAGGTAATTTGTTTAGCATCTTGCTTGGTGAGGTCATTTTTCTTCTTCTTCTTCTTCTGGTCCTTGCCTTTCGACTTAGGTTGGGAAGTAGAAACTTTAGCCATATTCGCATCAACACTGGATGTACCAAAAATGTCTTACATTGCCACCAACTCATTCATTAATTCAGAAAATGAATAAACATTTTTGTTCATATTATAATTAAGTTTGAATTCCTTGAATGATTTTGGTAGTGACTAGAGTATCATATCCACTTAGGATTCTCCATCAATGTCACCACCTAAAACTTCTAGTGTATTCAGATTAAAGATCATCCTAAGACAATACTCCCTCACTGAAGTACCTTCAGCCATTTTGGTATTATAAATTTGCCTCGTAATTTCTTGCCTAGCAGAACAGGCTTGTTCACCAAACATCTTCTTTAGACTTAACATTATGTCTGAAGCTAGTTCTACATCCTGCATTTGATGTTGTAAAACAATTGAAATAGATGCTAAGATATAACAGTCGGCTATCTCATTAGATTTCTGCCAATGATCATATCACTGTTTTTTCTCAAGAAGAGCATCTAAATGATGGAAAGTTAGGACAAGGTTGACTAAGCACATACTTATGCTCTTCAACTGTAAGAACAATGTCCAAATTTCTTTTCCAGTCAAAATAATTGGATCTAATCAGTTTGTTTTGATTAAGAATAGCAACAAGTGAGCTAAAAGATGCCATGATTCAAATATGAAAATAATAAATATGAATATAATAACTAAAACTTGGACTTTATCAATTTAGCATATAAACATATAATATGGAATCTTAATAAAACTATAATATAAAATATGCAACGACACCCCAATCCTATGTCTATAATTCTTTGGTAGCAAGTATATTATAAACATAATGATTGATTAAGAATTATTCTCATTATTAGTGCTATTATGATAGCTCTTAATAATATGTTGTATTAACTTTGGCCTCTAAGTAAATAATGGCGTGGCTCCTTTAGGAGGTTAACATTACATTTAGTTTAGCGTAAACTATTATCTAGAATCGTGTGTAGCCACATTTCATCTCCCTTATAGTATTTAAACTTGTAGTACCATGAAATAAAATACCCTCCTTTGGGATCGCAAGGCATATACGTCAAGACGAGGTGCTTATTCACACTATTTTAAACGGGTAAGTTTAATTTTGTAGTACCATGAAATAAACACCCTCCTTTGGGATTGCGAGGCATATACACCAAGATGAGGTGCTTATCCCACACTATTATGAACCGATAATGAAGACCATGAGATCCAACTCTTGTATCTCTCTCCCACTAAATATTTGAAAATAAAGGTTCAAAATTAGAAACATATGTAATCTCATCACGCATAGCCTTGCACTTTTAAAAGTTTGAAAACACTTGGAAAAATTCAAAAAACACAATTTTCAATCAGTTAAATGTATCCTTCGATCGATCGAAAAAATTTAAGAAATTCGTACCGAATTTTCTGCCTGGCTCGATTAGTACTCGATTGCTTCTTGATCAATCGAAAAAGAATATTCGATCGATCGACTAGCAATCGAGAGTCAATTGAATTGGATAGAAGGTCGACTGTTTCACTTAATGGATCGAAAGCAATTTTCAATCGATCGAAACTCGTGAAACTTGAATTTCAGGAATTTTTCTGAAGTAATTTTCAACGGTTTTTCATGAACAAACAACCATCATATGAACATAATAGACATAATTTGATATCAATTTTGAATTCCATTGATACTATAGCCTTAAAGTTCAAATTGACATACTTAACATTAAACTTAAACAACATCATAACATCAATATTAGTTTTCATCATACAACAATTTCAATGACCATGCAAAAAATTAATTACACAATCTTCTAACATCATGAAATTACTATCTTTGATTCCAAAACTCACAAACATGTTATACAAATCCGAAATTAAAGACCGCTTTGATACCAATTGTTGGAAAAATACATGTTTATATCGCATACAAAACATATGCAGTGAAAAATTAACAGATTTACTTCATTCGCAATTAATAACATGTACTATGTAAATTTTAGAATTCAAGAACAAGAGAGCGTACCTTAGTGCGGTGAAATTCAAAACAAAATATCAAAAATACTTGGGAACATTTTTAATCTTCACTCCAATTTCACTTTTACTCCCAAGAAATGTAGTCTCTCAATCAGTTGCCAAGTAAGAATAAGAGAATGGCTTATACTCATATAGACATTATTTCATAATAGTATCTCATACATAAAAATATTGTATGTTTCTCTCTTTGTATCTAACTGATTATATAATTAGGATGGCCTTTTAGGCCTTTCCAATTGGACTTTAGTGTGTGGCTTGAAGTGGGACCAAAAGGGAACAAATAAGATTCTAGCTCCAATGGGCCTTGAACTTTTTTGTCAACTCTTGACAAGTCTAAAGTTACCATTAATTATATTTAATACCACTATATAAATATAATTGCACTCTAGGCCTTATTAATAAATTATATACCAAGACTTTATTGTATATGCAACATCTTCATAAAATATTGGTAGTAATACAAAGTCATAAATGTAGACTACCACTTTCATAAATATATACTTTCGTAACTATTTACTAAAGTGGTTAGGCCTAAGACTCTGGCTAACCAAATCCATTAAACTTATCTCAAAGGAATATTTTATATCTCTGATAAGGGATTATGAATTCCATCTTGAAAATATGTTCCATCAATATTAAATGTAGCTTCTCAACATACTAAGGTTTTGATCATGACTTTAGATCTCACTTCTAATATATCAAAGCAACTTATACCTCATGATCAAGTCTATTATTCTCTCAAGATTAAGAGTTCATGTAAATAGAAGTCATAAGATTTATTTTTCATTTGACAATCGTTAAGAGAATAATCAATCTCACAGTGATCCAGTTCAATATGTCTTAACTCTTAAAACATATCAACACATCAACTAAAAGTCTCTACTTCCATGATCAAGACAAATCATCTTAGTTGGTATGTTATAGTCTTCGCAGATAAAATGCACAATCTCATCACCGACTACGAACTAAAATTCTGAGTTTACAAAGAACTTGTAATCTATATCTTCTGTGACTAAATCACATACTATGCATCTCATGGACTATATGAAAATGTCCAAATATTCATGTTATCATTATTTTAGATAATAATAAAACAATTTTATTATTCACAACATTAAGTCATACATAATATCATACTCTAGGATTTAAGGGTACTAATCCTAACAAATACGTACAAAAAATCTTAGCGACAACAAATTCGCAAGTTCAAACTATGTAAGACCCAGTCAAAAATCTTCCAGTGCCAACTCTTTAGTCCTTAACATAAACGATGCAACAAAATGAAAAAGTGATGAAAGTTCAAATGAACAAATAGGGATGAACCAAACTTCAAACATTAAAGATGAAGAAACAGATGATGATAACATACCCCTAAACAAACTTTACAAGCATCGCCATACTGCAATAACAAAGCATTAAAGAAACCGAAAAAACAAGTTTTCGTAATGAAACTCTTTATTACATCATATAATAAAGATCAATAATATAGAATGAATTAATATGATTTTATCAACTTTTATTAAACAAAATTACTCCAAAGTTGTTTTTTTTTTTTTATTGCTCATTACTTAAACTAAATAATTGTAATGGATATGTGTGTGCAATTTATAACTATTGCTTCTTATAATGAACTATTACTAATAAAATTTTATAACAAATATGGTATAATATATGTACAACATTCTTCAAAAAAGATTTGCAAAAAATATTACAACATTATCCATGCATCACACAGGCAACTTACTAGTTAAGTTATAATACACGTACAACATTCTTCAAAACCATCTTACATAAAACATTATAATATTGTGGGTTCTAGTTAGCTCAACTGGTAAAGTTTCTAATGGTTGAATAAGAGATCTGGGATTCAATCCCTACCTACATCGAAAAAAATCTAATCGGTGTCTTGATTTGATGATAAAAAGCTATCAATAAGAGTGAACGCCATAGGTTGAAACTTTCTCAAAAAAATAAAATTACAATATTATTCGTGCATCACTGCTAAGGGGAAGTTGAGATGATGAAGGTGGTGCTTATAGCTCGAAACTGTGGCTGTTGAAATGGAAGATTGGATGATTGTGTTGTCTCCTAATATTCTTTGTCCTGATTTCTTTAGCAACACTTGTTTGAAGACTTGGAGGGCCACACACAATAACACCAACATCAACGCAACCCCATTTCTCTGATATATCCCCAAAAATATCTACATCAAGACAAAGAAAAGGGAATCAAGAAAGTCTTGTTGTTGTTTGTTGTTGTTGTTGTTGTTGTTGTTATATTATTCTTTTAATTTATGTTTTGAACAAAAGTTGAGATGCTGTACCTTTGAAGTCTGGTCTTGAACCATAATAAGTATTCGTTGAACTCAAAATTTTTTGCTGACATGAATCCTTGTGAGCTAAAATTTCATCATGCTGCATCTTCTCAACCATTATCCTATCATCCCTGCATGCCTCCCTCGCTGCATTTTGTCTTTCCCAAAGATGCCATAAAATAACCACAACACCTCCAAAGATAAAGACACTTGCAAGCATGCAGATTACAAGGAGAAGCGCTTTGTACCACCATGGAGATATGTCATAAGGGTTTATGTAGAAAATATCTAGTAGATACAATAAGATGACAAAGCCTAGTGTAGACGAGAGAACATATAGTCCAGACCATATATTATTCCCTGTACCAACCAAAACTGACATGCTGCTACTGTTAGAAACAGGAGGAGATGAGTACGTAGCCTCGTGTACTTGACCCTCTTCCTACAAATAAAGAACAATCATTAAATGTCACAACATGAACACGATAACTTTAAATACAAAACAAAATAACAAGGGTGTGAGAGCATAATTAAGCATACCAGTGGAGGTTGTGATTCTCGAGTGACAAAAATGTGAATCTCAAGACTTAGTTTATCCGAGAAAGATGGATAGATTAATTCCATATCGTTGGCAGAAAGAAGAGAAAGCTCATTTGACCTTTTCACAGCCCAAACAATCAAAATGTTTTGAGGCAAACAAGGTTTTCCTTCCCTAGTACGATGGAGAATGTCACTCAAGATAGCCAGAAATGGTGAAATTCCTATGCCACCTGCTACTAAAATAAGATTTTCATACCTAGAGAATCAAATGGTGAAGTTAGTTCATAAAATAGAAGATAATATGAAACTTAAAAGCTTAATATCTAGTAAATTCTAGTGAAATTGACTGTTTGGTTGCATACATCAAGTGATATGGTAATTCATGCCCATAAGGCCCCTCAATAGAAGCCATTATCTTTGTTTGAGGCCGAAGATGTAGATCAACTCCAGAACTATTCAGGACATTTCCTCTAAGCTTTTCTGTCCATTCTCCAATAACCTTTATGAGAACGCATAGATGATATTTACCATCCAAAGGACTAGATGAAACACTGAAAGGATGCCACTGCAGCCAAGATAATTCCCGAACTTGAAGGAAAATAAAACTAAGGGCATTGTACCGCAGATCTACATTGTCAAGGAAAAGTGTCACAGCTATGATAACAACAGAAAAATGAGGAAACTACAAATTTGAGGGGAAGTAGTATTACTTGCAGGTTTTGGAAACATCAATTCCATAGTTCCACAAGGAAGGCACTTGATTGAAATTATATCAACAGTCTTTCGTGATTGGCAAAATCTCAAAAAGCGATCTAGAATGAAAAGAAATATTCCTCCAGCAGGAACACAGAAAATGAAATGGCCAGCATGGAAAGCAAAAAAGACAATAAAGATTACATATAGTTGATGAGTATAAATGAACAACTCAAACTTGTTCCTTCTCACTGGATAAAGTGATGTCATCCACATTAGTAGACCTACTGTCAGACTTATAACACCTGCAAGATGAGCAACACCAATATCTGCCCACTCTAATATCTGCATCAAACAATTAGATATATAAGCAGTGTCATCTTCTTATGACCTTATATTTCTTTCCATGAAGGTATTCTTAGATACTTTCTTTGAAGGAAGAAAAAGCATATGGCTTAGGACATTGACGAGGGATACAAAGGAGATGGGCTTCTCTTGTTTTCCTTTTGTCATGCAACTTGATGACTTAACTTACCTCTCAATTAAGTCTTGAAAAAGATGATGAAATTAGTTACAACCTAGTTCTAAGCAATTAAAAAATGGCTTGAATGGAAATTGGAACATATTCAGTGTGATGAGCATCAAATTAATTAGAGATACAGATAAACATGGTTGCAGTAATGGCCCCTGTAACCATACATATACGTACATATCAGCTTGGCTTCTTCCAAAAGCAAAGAGGTATTTTGACCTATGCATGCATACTAAAATACCAAGAACTACATAAGCTAAAAGATTATGACTACAAGCCAAGGCTAAAAGGACTCACTTTTATGCTCATGTTTTTTTTTTTTTAATCATGAACTAGTTAGGATCATGAATATTTTGTCATATGAATACGACAACATGGACAGGAGCCAAAGGTCAACAAACAAGTCAAGTCAATGACTTGTAAATTAGCACCACGCTTTCATAGGTTATCAACGACCATATCATTAAATCAAGAAGATGATATATTAAAAAGAAAAAAAGGAAGAAGAAGATATTTTTAGCAACAATCGGTATACAAGGTTGCCGACAGGTGTATTTTAATCACAAAACAATCACAAAATCCCATTCTGGAACTGTTTATAGTGTCGTGCTTGTGTCTTTGAACAATCACCACGTTATTTGTATAATAAGCATAAATAAAGCCTGCCACCACATAACCATATTTTATAAGCCTGCTTTAGTTCCACTCAAAAACCTTAGCTCTCCAGGTTGCATAGCTATATTTCCCCCCCAAAACCAACATGTTGCACCATCTCTGAGCTCAAGAAGAACTGCTCAAGAATAAATCTATTTTTAAATTGCAAATCCCACCCCAATCCCAGACTCCCAGCTAGTCCATCTTCCATCAGCTAGTCCATCTATTTTTAAATTACAAATCCCACCCCAATGCCGCTACCTTCTGGTTTGGCTGTTTTATTCACTACTCTTGCATTGGAAACTGGCCATTCATGGTCATTTGTGCATATGAATAATAAATAAAAATTTTTAACCAAAGAATTATGAATAAAACAGCCAAACCAGAAGGTAGCGGCATAAAGGATCATTTTCAAAGAGGGTCAAATCAAATTAACAAAAATAACAATTATTACTATATATAGCAAGGTGATAATTCAACTTTCAGTGATTATAAATATACTCTTCTTTTGGCAAACAAACTAATAAATATATATAAGGAAAAGAGAAACACATGTATAAATATGGCTACGCACAAGAAAAAGAATTACACCATTAGCACTCACTTCTTTTAAAAGGTGTCCCTCAATTGTCCATGCAATTACATAGAGTAGTCCATGGAGAGTAAACAGTAGCATAGTGAGATGTCCAAGCCACACATGATATCTTATTGCTTGCTCGAAAGGGATATTTATAAGGCGGAGAAGAACTGATCCCCTTGCAACCGGAATAAACAAAAATGCCAAGCAATATAATCCGATAGTACCAATGCGAAGTCCCAGATTTTCCAAAATGAAAAAACTGAAAATTCCAAAAAACTAGGAATGTCAACCAGTGAAACCAATCTTCATGTACTGAAGAAAAAGAAATCTAACGAATTTTAAGGGAAAATGCACACTGAAGAATTTGAATTTCTCATATACAATATGTTCTATGATTGCAAAGAGATGAATTCAGATCAGTGATAATGACTTGTAGTTTGAAAGCTCTCAAATGGTGTCATTGAAGCTGCAACAGAAGTTTGCTAAATTAGTTTTAGTTATTAGCCACGTGTCAGTCTATTATTTCTTAGTTGGGAAGTAAATTAGATTAAGCACCAAAACTTTGTTTCTTATATGGAAAATGTTAAAGCCACAAATTATTTTACAAACTTTTTAACAAATTGCCGAGGTACTGATTAGTTATTGGTAAGTAAAAAAGTAATGTTAGCAGTGGACCGAAATGAGAACCAGTAGGAATTTGTCACATCAATAGTTTATAAAAGTATTGTAAAATAGTTTTTGGCTATAACCATGGTTCTGAAAACCAAACTGTACCAACCAATTCAATGAAAAATCAGACCCTGATCCAATCCAATAAAAAAAAAAAGGAGGAAAAAGCTGGTAACCAGACACAATTATGGTTCTTTGATAGTTCTAGTTTTGAAAATCATGGGTGCAGTGTATATACATATTCAGAACTTCCATCTGTATTTATATTAGAGAAGCATTTCTTCATTCTAATAAGAGAGATTAGTAATTTTAATTCCATAAGAGTTTGGGCAAATTATAGTAAACTCATTTGTGGTTAAGTCTGTTTTCATCTTGCCTATCTGTAGTTCAAAACTTGATACTTTGCCCACTTGAGACTAACTCCATTTGTCTCTCATAACCCACCTCTATTAAAAAAACAAGGATAAATATGTACTTTTGTTTTGCGCTCCTTCTATGTCTCTCTCCTTATAACACGAAAAAGCAAAAAACCAAAAAAAACAAAAAAAAAAAAAAAAAACAAAAAGCAAAAAAAAAAAAAAAAAAAACAAATCAAACAAGGAATTTTGTAAAGAAACAAGCTATACGTCAAAACTAAATGAACAGACTCTCATCGACTCTCTCTCACTTGTCTCCATAACTTCAATATCAGAGTGAATTTTGCCAAGAAAAGAAATGTAGAGAAAAAGGAAAACGAAGAGAGAGTGATGGGTTTTGGGTTATCTATAATTTTTATCTTAGATTCTTCAATCCCTCATACAATCTGGAGACTTTATGAGCAGGCTAGGTATTCTATTTTATTCCTTTCGTTCTTCTTTGATATTTTTTTATAAATACAACTTTTTGATTTTTTTTTTTTTTTTTTGTTGATGTTTTTAACTGTGAAAATAAATATGTGAGTTATGGAAGTCTAACAGAGCTTATCTTTGGTGGGCAAAATAACAACTTTTGAATCATGGTTAGGCAAGGTGAAAACAGGCATAATCTTAGATGAGTCTTAGATGAGTTTACTATAATTTCCCTAAAACTTTTGTGAGGATGAAAAAAACTACAAAAACTACTGAAGTAGAATGATCAAAAGAAAATTAAGCAATATAAAAATAGTATATGGTTTCTATTTAAAAGCCATACAATAAAGTTATAAACAAAGCAACACCCAACCCAACAAATATCGTACCTTTTTTCTATGGGGGTCGAGTCACCAGGCAACGTTCCAATGATCACTACAGTATAGACATAAGCAGACCAGATAACAAACACGATAAAGAGGCTTATGCCAATTAACTCAGCAGCGGAAACAACCCCAAGCGGTCCCTCCACTAGAACGGGAAAAGTCCACAATCGGAATCTTGGAGTCTTCTTCCTGAAATATATGAAACTTACGTTTTTTCATGTTACTCCAATTTGAACAAATACATTATTATATTAATATTATTCCTTTTGAAGCTAGCTATCATATATCGTAAAAACAAAATGAAAAGATGTAAAAGGAGTACATATATAGATTAAAAAAATACATACTCTTGTAGTTGTAGTTGTAGTTGGCCTTCCCCAGAGATGAGAAGATATAGAACAGCAAGACAAGAAATAAAGATAATCGGGGCACTGTATAACAGCAACATACTCCCTGAAAATGCACATTTTTAAGTCGAACTCTTTTGAATGCGACAAGTTTGAATTAAAAAGTAGCTACCTATGTCCCCAAATAGGCTTCCATTGGTTGCAGCAGTCCAGTCAGCATAGAGTTCAGTCCCGAAGTCTGTAGGAATGAGAAAAAAGAGAGCAACATATGCAAGGAATACAATCCACATGGTAAATTTGAGAACCCATTTAGCCAATGATACGAAGTTGATGTTTTTCTTCTTGTTGTTGTTGGCATGAGCTCCATTGGAATGAAGAAGAGGGTGTTGAGAAGTGTGTAAAATGTCATCGACGGCCATGAGGAGGAAAAGGAAACAGCAGCAGCAGCAAGAAGCAGGGTGATGTTGTTATTGGAGAGATGGTGAAATTAAAGGCCATTTTGATATGGAATGATTCTCACAACTAGTGTTCACCTGTATTTCAAAAACTCTACCTAATAAAATCATTCTCCTCCGATCCAAATACCCATCTAATTTTCTTTGAGGCAGGCAAAGGCAATCTTATTTTTCTTTGAATGTGACTATGTTTGAGGAAGGTGACCCTCAGGTTAGTTGACCCAAAGGAGATGTACAGCCTGGGCGTTTCACTTCTACTCTACACGTTTAGGCGTAGGAAGAAAATTAGTTGGTCAACAAAAGGTCTTTACTTCAGAGGATTTATTTATTTAACTCCGTTCTTTTCTAAACGTTTATATTATTGTCCTTTCCATCTCAAAAGAAATTATTTTGACTCTTTTGGAGGACTACGCTAACAAATGAATGGGGTATATCAAAGAAAATTAGTTGGGGCAATTTGGAGAACGCGTGAGTGATTCCTGTAGTCCTATGCTCCGACATACTATACATGTAGCTCCCAAAGTCTCAGTCAAAGTATCCTATTTGCGGCAATATATGCCTGCGCTTGTACGCCAATGGCACCTAACCTCCTCTCAAGTCCACACATGTGGTTGTGTGTCCGCCTCTGAGTGTGCCTCTTATTATGCAATCAGATTTTTAGGAAGAAGAGCAGGTGTGCAACTGACAACAACATGCCAAGGAATTTACAATTCATATTATAACATGTGCCTAAACAATTTAGGATGCCACTGATTTACTAGTTGCTGTATGGAAGTGGTCTTTAACATTAAATGATGTTGGCCCCAAGTAGGAACGGGCCCAGTACTTGCCGGCCCGAATCTAATACCTAGCCTCTTTAAAGGAGCCTAACCTCGGACCACAAAGTAGAATATGACTCCCTCTTTTTTCCTAGACGGGTCAGAGTTTGTTTAGCCGGGGACTAGGCATTTGCCAAGCTACTGAGGATGAAACTGAAAGATGCAGAGTTGTCTAAGGAAGCCTGTTGAAGCTTCCTGATAAAGTGGCAGTCACCTCCACATTAATGAGATTCACCTCTCTGGCACAATTGCATTTTTGATATTGTCATTTCTATGCACATTCTTAGGGGCATAAATTCCATATGGAGATGCAAATACCAAGGGAGTGAAGACATTATTTTTATGAGAAAACCTTGTTTAGTTTTTGAAAGCTTAATAATGTAAAACACTTACAGCTTAATTGGTTTTAATTTACTCAACTAAGTGCGAAATAAGAATAAATCATTCCTAAATATTGCTATTCTAATTTACTCAACTTGGCTTCCCATCATTATGTCTTATGTTTTAACCCTATTAAAAGCACACTAAATATTGCTATTCTAACTCACACACACACATACACTAGCATACATCTAAACACACAACATGGCATCAATCATTCCTAACCATACATCTATCATGCTTGTCAACCAAGGCCTAACACTCATCTATTCATGCATCTCAACCAACTTGGCATTCATCTAGCATGGCGTAGCATAACATGAACCTTAGCATGAAATGTCATCATTTCATCATATCTTATCCAAGGCAAAAACATATGAATCATTAAATCAAGGGTAGAAACAAAGCCAAACAAAACATGTCATCATCCAAGGCATCAAGATCACAATTATATCATCAATCCTAAGCAAGATCATATGACAAATGCATGTACATTACAAATGCATGACTCACCGTTTACTTACCTCGCAGCAACTCAACACCTATGGCATCATGCATGAGCATGTGAATGCATGTTCGTAGTATTTAAAACAATAAAACCCTAATTCTAACATATGACAGCAAACAAGCAATTAAACATGTGAAACAGAAGCTTTGAAAGCATAAAAATATGGAAAAGAGGCTATACAGAAGCATACATGTGAAAGCAAAAGCAAAAACAAATAAATAAAAATTATGGTTTTTGGAAAAGTTCATGTGCACACATGAACAACTCTTCATGCGCATAACCAAGCCTGCGTACGCAAGCAAGGTTGTGAGTACGTGGGTTTCTACCTAAATAGAAACACAGCAGATACTTAAAAAACTAAAGCTAACATCCTAACATGTTTTTCAAACATACAAAAATGTAAACCTAGACTAAATGAACATATTATAACAAGAAAACAAAGCAAACATAAAGATTAAAACATTAAAAAAAAAAAAAAAAAAAAAAAAAAAAAAAAAGAAGGAAAGAAAATAAGGGTTTAGAATAATACCTCAAAGAAAAGCTCTTCAAGAATGATTTTTTACTGTTCCCCTAAGTCAAATCTATTCACCATTAACAAAAAAAAAAAGTAATTAGTAATCTTAAGCTCAAAGATCTAGACCAGAAAAGGTCCTAATCAAAACAAAATTGGTTTGAAGATTTTTTGTAAAAAACTCTCTTTCTAGTGAATCTTAGTCTTTTCCTGTGGGATATCTATGTGTTTTGAAAATATATCATATAAGGTTACTTATAGTGTGAAAATAGGGTTGGAAAGACTCCCATACAATGTGGGATTCATTTCAAACCTCAATATTAATGTAGAAAACTTGTCTTGTATAATTTCTGGAATTTGTTATGTGTGTACAAGATCGGGCCTGCGTACACATGTAGAAAGCCGCATGCGCAGGCAAATTCTTGCATGCGCATAGCGAGACTTTCCTTGGTCTTATTTTTCTAAAAATAGATTTATTTGCTCATCAAAAGTTATATTTTTCATTTTAACACTTCGTAAGTCAATTTAACATCTGATTGAACCCTAAACCAACCTTGGGTCTTAGAATGCAACATCATTAAGGAACGGGAGCTTGAGTCGTAAAGGGTACAAAATGCGATGTTTGCAGTAATTAATCAGAACTACTTTCTAGTTCATAGGCATATACAATAAACAACAAACGTAAAGTACAAAAAGTAAGGAAAGAGAGATTCAAACATGAAATAACACCAAAACTTGTTATCGAAGAGACTTGTTATCGAAAAAACCCTCCAAGCCTAATCTACCTAATGTACTTGAACCCTCTAAGTTCTAGCTCCCAACGAACTTCACTGAGTCTTTTCGTCACTAGTTATCTAAATCCCGCAATTAGCTCCAAATTGCATTCACCAAACAATGGCTTCATCCAATACTTCCCACATGCACCAAAACAACTCCCAACACTCAGATTGGGCGAGGTAAGTATTTGGGCTAAGAAACTCTTAAGGATTTGTAATTAAAGAGGTATGAGTAGAGGAAAACTAAGAGAAATGGGTAGATGATTATGGGTTTACAATCTCTAACTCTCAAGTGTATCTCTAGGGTTTTTTCTCTAAAATTCTCCTTAAAATTTCAAGGGTAAGGTGGGCTTTTTTAGTGTGGGTAAAGAAAAGAGTAAAGCACACTAAAATAAGCTAGCAGTGCATTTTGCGAGTCATCTCATGAGTTAGCCTAGTTGCGAGGTGAGTCGCGAGATACCTCTTGGCACTTGACTCTTCAGCTTTCAGCATGTGCTTCTCATGTGACCTTTAACGAGTTATCCACTCACGAGCCAATCATGAGCAAGTTGCAAGTTTCCCTATTCTTTACATTTCTTTACCAATCTCTTACTCTCAACCCTTACATTAAATCCCACAAACATAGAGAAAATGATTGATTAAATACAATCAAATTTGACATGAAATTAAAGCCAATAAAACATAATTGAAAATTACAACTTTATAATCTCCCCCTTTAGCTATTTCGTGACAAAACCCTTAAACAGACTCTAAACTTAAACGTGAGTTTGGGAACAATGGCTACACACAAATCTAAAACCTATGAAGAACTTGTAACATATATACCTGTAATCTAAAGCAATTGTACATAACAAATAACTTCATTAAGGCTGAGACAAGTAGAAATCAAGACATGTATATAGAACAAGTATAAAGTGATCAAGTAAATACCAATTTAAAAAAACTTAAAGCACAACTTGATCAAACAAGAACAATTATTGAGAAATGACTACAATGAACATTTATCGAGTAAATGAACATCCGGACATACAAGCAATTAAGTGCAATGCAAAAACTTATTGCATGTCCAACAAGCATATGATGCAATAAACAAATCTAAAGTAAGAAAGCAATAGATAAATAAAAGCATCATAAAGGTTATAAAAACCAAGTACAAAGGTACTTAAGTAAACTTAGTTTTTAAACTAAAGTACTAAAAGCTTAAATAAAGCAAAGTAAATAAATAAAGCTACTAGTTAGATTTCTACTCCCCCTCAATCTGTACTCCCCCTCAACTAATCCTACTCCCCCTTTTTTACTAGAATGGCCAAAGGTACTAGTTGTCGGAACCCCCCTTGCCTTGGAAGCTAACAGAGATATAAGTAATTTGCTATTGAAGGTAGACAAACTGTCGATTGAAGTGTATAGCATGATCATCAAAGGACCTTTGCAAGTGTTCCAATCAATCAAGAATTAGATCGAGGCAATCAAGTGCCTAAGTCGGTGCCTAAGATTGAGCCTGTGGCTATCTCTGTGGCTGATCATGTGGTGGTGAGGCTAGATTGTCCTCCGAACCAAGTGTAACCAATCAATCTCCTCATCAGTATTACCAACTTCAGCTTCAGTAGCCTCTCCTTATGGTCTTTCTTCTGCTGGTTCCTCCTCATAATCTTGAAGTCGTGCTTTGCTTCTAGTCATGGTTTAAGCTTAGATTGGATGCATGGACATGGTATAGAAATCATGCATGAGTACCCTTCTTCACCCACGCCAGTGAGATCCTTAATAGGAAGGGTATGTGAAACATAATGCTCAAACCTCCGGATGAAGCTAGCTAGACACGATGATAAGCTATTGATCATCTCCATGACATCGTCAATGAGAGGTCCACCATTTTCTTCCTTAGCTTGCTTTCCTCTTAGCTTCCCTTTTTCATTTCCAAAAGCATTTTGATGATCAACTCTCTTGAGTGCAAGAAGCTTGAAGAAATTTAGTCTAGTTTGACTACGAATACCCCAATGATGGCAAAATGCTTCACTTGAGTTCCTCTTTGATTCTTAGGCAATGACTTCCCTTTTACCTTTGATTTTACCATAAAGGCCTTCTTCTCATCAACCAAATCCTCAACCTTGGCCCTCTCTACAACCTTAGCTAACACAAACTTCTCCCTATTGGATTTTGCACTTGAACTTCCTTCACCAATATATCCCAATCCGGTCTTGCCCGAGAAGGTCTTTTGAGATTTTAGGACATTGTTAAGCTTCTTGGTTGTTATGCTCTTAACCTTTGAATTTGCTTGGATTACTTCAAGTTCAAGAAATTTGATCTTAAAATAAGCATTCAACAATTCCACTTTCAAATTCTCAACTTCACATTTGGCATCTTCTAGTTGCACAAAAGTATATTTGTGGTCATCTTCAACTCTCTTCATCTTCTTGACTACACTCTTTGCAACTTTAGCATATTTGCCACAGCCTTCTAGTAAATCATCATATACATGTTGAATTTTTCTATCACCTTCTTCAAGATATTCTTCTTCATCATCGGAAGCTTCAACTTCCTCTACATTGATGTGCTCACTAAGTTCCTCATTCAACTCTTCTAGTTCTCCCTTTGAGTCCACCAAGGTGATTGCCATAAAGGCATAATAATTTCCATCACCATCACAACTATCTTCTAAACTTGAAATAGAGCTCTTGGAATCACTAAGGGTGGTAGTTAGAACCTTACCCTTGCCTCTCAAATAGCTTAGGCATTCCCTCTTCAAATGTCCATGCCATTGCATTCATAGAACACAATTCCTTGAGATGATGATGAATCTTTGGTATCCTTCCGCTTGAAGTCTTTCTTGTCATTTGTGAAGGATGATGCCTTCCCTTTGCCAAACGACTTCCCATTATTCTTCATTTTCAAAAATTTTCAGAAATTTTTTGCAAGGTAAGCCACTTATTTCTCTACATCATCCTCATTCGAGGACTCATCAGCTCTCTCATTTATGATCTTTAAAGCTAGGGACTTGGTGATTTTGTGAGATGGTAGCCCAAGCTCATAAGTTTGAAGTGACCCAACAAGCTCCTGAATGTTGATGGAATTCAAGTCTTTGCTTTCCTCAATGGCAATGACTTTGGCCCGGAAGCTTTCAGTAAAAGACCTTAGGACCTTCCTCACAACTTTGGTGTCCTCTATCTTCCCTTTGCAATTGAGCTTGGCATTTGCAATCTCGTTGAATCTTCCATAACATGAGTCAAATGACTCGTCCGCACTCATCTTTACCTCCTCGAATTGAGTAGTGAGAATCTACAGCTTTGTGTCCTTGACCTTTTTGGTTCCCTCATAGGTAGTCTCAAGGATCTTCCATACTTCTTAGGTGGTCTTCATATGTGATATCCTATGAAATGTGTTAGTAGACACACCACAAAAAATCCATTAATGGCTTTGCTATTGGCATTGGCCAAAGCTACAACAACCTTATCCCACTTAGCCTTGGGTTTTTTCTGGTCTAACCCATCCCATCTCGATGAAGTCCTACCCACTCTCGTCAATAGCACACAAGAAAGCACACATACGTACTTCCCAAAACGCATAATTTTTGCCATCGAAGAAGGGAGGTGCTTTAAGGGATTGGGATCAGTACATCTCAAAAAGGAGTCTAGGATCACACAAGATAATCAAATCTAAAAAAGAGTACTCGCTCTAATACCAATTGAAAGTTCAATAGTGTAAAAAACTATAGCTCGTTTAGACCCCCAATTTTAAACTTACGACTTGATTGGTTTTAATCTACTCAACTAAGTGCGGAATAAGAGTAAATGAAACACAATTAACCGAAACTACTTTCTAGTGCATAGGCATATGCAATAAACAACAAATGTAAAGCACAAAGAGTAAGAAAAGAGCAATGCAAAAATGAGATAACACCAAAATGTGTTATCGAAGAGGAAAACCGAAGTACTCCGCATAAAAACCTCTTGGCAACCCTCCAAGCCAAAATGATCCACTAGTGAATAAAGTTGGAGTATAAGGATATCAAAAAGACCCTCCAAGCCTAATCTACCTAATGTACTTGAACCCTCTGAGTTCTAGCTCCCAACGAACTTTACCGAGTCTTTTCTTCACTAGTTATCAAGTTTATGACATAATAAAGCAAACAAAGGCAAGAAAACTATAGAAATACTGAATGTGTCATAAAAGGTTATAAAAATCAATTTATAATGTACTAAAGTAAACTAAAGTACTGAAAACGTAAATAAAGCACTAAAAGAATGAAATTGCTGCTCTAAGAATTTCTACTCCTTTTCAATCTGTACTCCCCCTCAAGCTAATACTACTCCCCCTTTTTGACTGGAATAACCAAAGATGCTATTCTTTAGAACCACCCATATCTTTGAAGTGATCTAAGAGGAAGGTAACTTGCTCTTGGAGGTATGAAAATTGATTTCAGGAGTAAGCCGCATGATCATCAATGGACCTTTGTTGTGGTCCATTCTTGCAAGAATTTGATCAAGGCGATCTGGAGCCTAATGTTGTGACTGAGGTGGAGGAGGAAGAATGTCATCTCCTTTAAGAGTGAACTGATCAATCTTGTCATTATTATTGCCACTAACAGTTGTAGACTCTTCAGCTTGAGACTTCTTCATCTTTGGCTGCTTTTTAGCACTTGGAAGGCAAGCTCTACTTCTTGTCATGGTCATCGCTGAAATAGGATCCTCCCTCTTTATAGGAGCCCAACTGGATGGAAGATCAACACTGTGCGCGAGAAAAATCTTCATGATCAAAGCTGCCAATGGTAGAGTCATCCATGATTTCCTCTTCCGGACACGCTTGGTAAGTAGATGGTAGAGTTGAGCACAAATATCAATTTCCTTCCCTTTGAGGAGAACGTGAAGGAATAGAGTTCTTGGTTGTGAAAAGGTTGTCAAATTCTTGACAGGATAGAAGTTGAAGATCATGATGTAGGTAAGAGCTCTGACTTCTATATTGAAGCTGGTAGTGTGCATGGTCTAAACATTACATTTATCTTGTTCACCACCAAGATCCGTTACTGCAATTGCAATCACGGACCTTCGCTCATCATAAGGAAGAGAAGACTCTAAAACCACTAGACTAGTTTAAAGAAGATCTCAGTTAGTGCTAGGAGAGACCCTGCATTCTATTCCTCTAACCCAGCAATCCAAATACCTTTCACAAACAAATGTGTGAAAGCATACCTATAATGATCAGTGTATGCAACAAATGTGTCTCCATTCCTATTCTTTTCTTTGTCATAGGATGTTCAAATACGCTTCCTAGACTTATATGTGAGTTTGGAAACAATGGCAAAACTCACTCACACCTAAAGTAACAAGTGAATTTCAATCAAGTAGATACGAAACAACTACAATTAAAAAAAAACTTGATCAAACAAGAACAGTTATTAAGAAATGACCACAATGATTGCTCAACAATGCAAATGATCATCCGAACATGCAACCAATAAAGCACAAGCCATAAAGAATGTATGCATGTCCAACACATAAACACGATGCAATGAGAACAACAAATCATAGATACTAATAGAAGCTCAAAGCGCCATAAAGAAAAC
Organism: Castanopsis chinensis; assembly: GCA_032878915.1. Classification (NCBI taxonomy): domain Eukaryota; kingdom Viridiplantae; phylum Streptophyta; class Magnoliopsida; order Fagales; family Fagaceae; genus Castanopsis; species Castanopsis chinensis. Next base: position 30,502,107 of record JAVQMG010000121.1, on the reverse strand, counting down.
AAGAAAACAAACATAATGTAAAAATAAAACAAAACAAGGTTTTCTTATAAAAACAATGTCTTCTCCCCCTATAAATGTGCACAAGAGTCATAAAAAAACAAGCCTCATTACATGATATTTGTTTTATTATAGTGTCATAATTTTTCATTCATTCAATTTGATATTTATATGTTTACTCATTAATATTATGCATTTAGAACTACTTATACAATCAAGAGTGTTATGAGGATAGATTTAAAAAATGAACAAATATTACACATTTATTTTGTAGCCAAAAAAAAAAAACCTGTGTTTCAATTATATATATATATATATATATATATAATTTTTATTTTGAAAATCTAATTTATAAGTGGATAAAACAATTTTTTTTTTAATCAACAGGAGAGTGACCCTATTTTTTAGACAAAGTTTTAGTGGGAAATAGAGTTGTATTTTTACCGAATTGTCCTTTAGTTTTGTCTCTACTTAAACATAGAAGTATAAGGGCATTTTTTAACCCCAAAAAAAAAAAAAAATCTCAAACAAGGGAAACCCCTTAAATAGTAGTATAGATGACAATACTCTCCCCATTTTGTCATGAATTGACAAATAAACCAAAAAGTAGGGGAAAAATGAAGATATAAACAAGGATAAGGGAAACAAATAGCTCAAACAAAAGACAAAACACCTTAAAAACAAAATGCTACAAAACATAAAGTAAATATGACATACTAAGGATGCAAAATGATCAATAAGATGTGTAAATAAGATATTAAGCAAGGCATGGCAAGGGTAGCAATGATGTGTACATGTGGTGGCTATGTGCAATGTATGAACAAGGCATAAGAAATGCACATGTGGGGCAAGATGTGTAAAATACACAACCAATGAAGCAAACATGTTCCTAAAGAGGAAATATGCAAATTCCCAAATTTTGATACTCATCGGAGTCAAAACGAGTGAAAAAATGCCTAATAAGTATTTCGTCAAACACCTAGCATGCACACTAACACCCTATATATAATGAAATGCATGAGTATAGTGAAATCTACCCCCAATACATGTTCTAATTGTCATAAGGGGCCAACATCCAAAGCAAATAAACAAAAGAAACATAATTCATACAAAAAGTTTGACAAAAATTAAATTTCCCCAACCCCTATGGTGAAAATCCCTACCAAGAACATAAAACCCCCAAAAAACATAATCTACGGTTTAGAATCAATGAAAAGTGTTAAAAATTACCTTACAGATGTTAATGGAATTAAAAAAAAAAAAAATGAATTTGGTAGGAATTTAATGTGGAGTATTTGAAATAGGAGGTTTAGAGAAGATGGGAGAAGTTTAGAGCAAAAAACCCATGAAAATCACTTTAAAAAGCTAATCTGGGCATGTGGCAAGTGGGTCAAGTTGCCACCTAGTAGCAAGGCACCCGCCAGATCTTTTGCCAGCATTTCATGACTTGTCCACTCATGTCCACTCGCGAGCCCCATTGTCCAAAATTATAAAAACAATAAAATTTTGTTGAATGGGCAAATGGAACTCCCCTATTTTTCAACACAAAAAAAAAATAAATAATACTTTAAATTTGGAAAAACAAAGCCAGTGCACACACTTAAAAACACTTAAAATATGAGTGAAGAAAGTCACTTCCAAATACAAATAAAACAAGCAAAAATCTTTTTTATTTGATCCATATAAGATTAAGCACACACACATCAAATTCAAACACGTACAATTACACAAATGAAATAGATATTCATTGAACATTAAACTTGTGTGTTGTGCGTGAGTTTACATTGATTGAAAGCTTTTCATTTGACTTCCATTTTTCATAATTTGATTAATACATCTCAAATTTTTAAGCAATGATGCCTTGAAAGTTCTGATATTTTTTTTGAAGAATAAGCCTTTGGCTTTGGCATCATGATTTTTTAATACAATTTGCTTCACCTTTTCCTAGTCTAACTAGTTTTCAAAACAAAGCTTTTTCAGCTCTTTCACTTTTAGAGATTGACGTTTGAAGATTTTTTTGACAAAAATTAAATGTGAGGAGATATATAAGATCAAGTCTACGAATGTGTCAAGATCAATTAAGAATATTGGTCAAGCATGCATGAAAAGCTTGAAGTTCTATTTACAACAATCAAACATAGATTTCTAAATTTCACTCACATTCAATATATATGCATACATAACAAGACTAAACTTGTAAATATACTACACTATTAGTACGAAGGTACTAGGCCAAACTTTACATGTGATATGTGTTCAAACATATACGATCAAAATTTTTGGATTTTGTATTTTTTATATGGTTTAGGAATTTGATAGGCCACAAATGCATTGACCCCTTGTGATGAATTAAGTTGATTAATTAGCCAAGTTTTTAATTAATCAAGTTAACATGCAAATTGCGTGGTAGCACAAACAAATCACCAATAAACTAAAGTATGCAGCGGAAAATAAAATGACACGGTGATTTGTTTACGAATGGGGAAAACCTACACGGCAAAAATCCCACCGGGTGATTTAAGGTCACCACTCCCAAACTCCACTATTATCACAACAAACGGTTATAAATAAAGGAATCCAAGTATCTTACCAACCTACAGTTGAACTCTTACCCCAATACCCAATTGGACTTGTTCTGTAGTGACAGTTTCTCCTTTTGATGCACGGCTCCCAGTACATGACTAACCAATTTATGCGGATCCCAGTACGCGACTTCAATCACCAACTAAAGAGAGAGTTGTTGGCTGCAAAGTTCTTCAATTCATCCACACTATGAAGATCAAGAAGATGCTTTGTTACAAAACCCTACGGTGCACATTACACAGCAACTTCTTCACAAGAAAGATGAACTAGAGCATAAACTTTGTCTCAGGTCTGAAATTGCTTGAACAAGGATTTCTCAATACTTGTGCAACTTGTATCTCTTGACGGCCCTCAAAATAATTCTTTTATATGTCTAGGGTTAGAAGAAAAGAAGTCTCAAAGACACATGTACGGATTGGAATCAAAACAGAACTTAGAATCTGTTTTTCTTAAATCTCGACAGCTAGAAGTGTCGAGGTGCTGTCGAGCAGCTGTCGAGCCTCGGGGCTAAACAGCTTCTTAAAGCTCGATAGATGCATGTGTCAAGCTAAGTGTCAAGCCAAGTGTCGAGCTTTAATGAACTTGCACTTTCCAGGTTATTTCTTGGACAGATTTGATGACTTCAACACTTAATCTTGAAACACAGTTTCTTGAAGCGTTAAACACATCCTAAATCTACCCAATTACAAGTAAAGTGCGTTTTGTCAAAGGATAAGCCAATTACATAAAATGATGACATATGTTCAAAACATCTTGAAACATATATGTCCTAATAGAATTTTACTCACACAAAAAAAAAATTGCAATAAAGTAAGATAAAAAAAACAAAAAAAAAAAAAAAAAAAAAACAAAGAACAATGCATATAAAGAAATGCACGATGCACGAATGTATGAGGATAAAGCATCTAATGCATGAAGGATTCAACAAAGATCGAAAGAATTAGATCAAGGACCTAAAGAGTACAAGCTCAATCATAAGAACCCTGCATCACCTAAACAGAACAAGAGTTTGGAGTGTCTTCTAAAAAGTGATATGAGGGTTAGAAGAATGAGAACTAGAGATGCACATAGTCAAGGAGTTAAAGTATTAAAAACTTTCTTCAACAACATACTATTTTCACTCAAATCCAGTTCTGCTTTCTTATCACAACTTCCAAGAAACTCAAGTTTCTCTTTTCTTTTGATTCTTTTAAGAGCTTGAAACTTAGAGTAATAATGTTTTAAATGACCAAAAACACCACATTGGTGACAAACAATATGTTTAGGTTTATTAGGCTTTTTAGTGAGGGATATAGTAACATGGTTTTGTTCTCTTTTAAATATGAAACATTGAGGTCTATATGACCAATCACACCACAATGGTGGCAAGTAGGAACAAACTTAGATCTATCCAAATTTTAGGATGAAGCCCAAACCAAGATTTTGGCTTAAGAGCCTTTCTCTCCACTTTATGATTTCTTTTGTGTAAAGGTATGTACACCAATTTGCATTTAGAGATAAAACTCACAATAGGCACAAAATTGAGTTTCACTACAAGATTGCAATAAAGATTTTCTTCCTTTTTAGTAATAGGTTCGGCAATCAAACACTTGGCATGCATCTTAAGAGATTCATTTTCACATTTTAGATCATCAACAAGTTTGTTAGACAAAAAAAAAAAAAAAAAAAAAACGTTTAGCATCCAAGTCCATATTCAAACATTCAAACTCTTTCAACTTTTTAAAAGAATGTTCAGCAAGTTTCTTATTCTTCTTAACCAACTTGTTAGATTCATCAAGTTTAGCGGTTAAGGCATCCTTTTCATGAAACAACTTGCTGAGTTTTTCATGAAATTTCAAAGCCTTTTTCTTCAAGAGTTTGACATTTACACTTTTAGAAACACCCAAAAGGTCATGTAATATGGCATCACAATCATGAGAATAAACACTCATAGAGGCATTTTCACAAACACATGGCATGTTACATTCAACATCATCAACACCATGCAAAAATGCATATAAAGGATTATCCATAGCAATTAAAAGAAAGGGTCAAGGATCATACTTAGGTAATTAAACCAAAATAAGTGAATCCATTCGGATACCAATTGAAAGCTCAATATTCTAAATGCTAGAGTAAATTAAGACCCCCAAATTTTAATTACAGCTTGATTAATTTTAATCTAAACACACTTAATGTGGAATATATGTGATTAGCAAATTACTTAATCAAAGCATTCAACAATTGCATGGATGAACATATAAGTGTAAGACAGATATGTAAAAGGCAGTAGGGAAAAGGATAACAAACTCAAGATAAAACCACAATGTGTTATTAAAGAGGAAAACCAAAGAACTCAGCGTAAAACCTCTTCGTGGCCCTCCAATCCAAAATGATCCATTAGTGAATAGTACAAGGATACTAAAAAGACCCTCCAAGCCTAATCTACTCAATGTACTTGATTTCTCCAAACTCCAACTACAAACGGACTTCACCAAGTCTTGTTTTCACTAACTTCCCTGATCCCACAATACCACTCGATTGCACCGCCAAGCCTCACTGGCTTCTTTTTTTTTGGGCAAAAACTCAATATTTCCCAAGCTCCAAAATACTCTCTACACTCTAAATGGGTGTGGGTTGTGTTTAGGTACAATATCCTCCCAAGGTATGACAATGGGAGAGAGGAGAATAAGAAACTACAATGATTTCTCACTTAAGGATGAGTAGCTCTCTCTCAAAAATGTGGGTGTTATGAAAACCAATCTCTACGGTTTTCTCTCTAATAGCCTCCTTACAATTTTGTGGATAATGAGGGTATATATAATGTGGGTGGAGGGTAGAAAAGTCACACTTAAAATCCCAATTGTTAGGTCATCTCATGAGATATCTTGACTATCGAATTTTCTCATATGCTCCTCATGTGACCTTTGCAGGTTCTGCAATCTCGAGTCAATTGCAAGCTAGTTGCAAATTTCACTATCTTGAGCAAATCTTCACTATTTAAGACTAAACTCATTACAATTAATTCCAACAAAATACAAGGAAATAAATTAATGAAATTACAACACTTTTTTCATGAAATACATCCAACATAAATGTTAAGTAAAAAACATAACACTTGATTAGTGGATTCTTATGAGTAGTGACCTAAAATTCACCTAGTGGGGTTTTTTCCTTGTGAAGGTTTTCCCATTAGTCAACAAATCACTGTTTCAAATTTATTTTCTGCTACACTCTAGATTAGAATTATGATTTGTTGGTGCCTCCATGATATTGTATATAATTTGATCTAATTAATCAACTTAGATAATTAAATTAATTAACCGGGATCAATCCATAACCCAACAGTTATGTACAAGTGCATATATACATAAAGAAAAACATATATACGTAGTTATATGTAAAACGTATACACATACATATATTTTTATGTATGTTTCTATGAATATACATACATTTCAATAGAGCTTATTTAGCTTCTAAGCTAACTAATTACATTAAGGGGAAGATGAGATGATGAAGGTGGTGCCTACAGATCGAAACTATGGCTGTTGAAATGGAATATTGGATGATGGCGTTGTCTTCTAATATTGTGTGACCTGATTTCTTTAGCAACACTTGTCTGAAGAGTTGGAGGACCACACACAATGACACCAACATCAACGTAGCCCCATTTCTCTGATATATCCCCAAAAATACCTGCAGTAAGACAGAGGAAAGGGAATATCAAGAAAGCCTCTAATGTAGTACAACTAAAAAGGTAAAATAAAGGAGGGCTATGGTAAGTTGATGAGTTGTGTAAAATTTATTCACTTTATTATGAATAGATCTACTATAGAGTATAGACACACATTAAGGTGCCCCTTACTAGTAAGAATACATGTGGCTAACCTTGACTAGTCTGCTGTTATTCTTGGCACTAAAATTTGGTTCTAGTCATCATTGTGATTGTTGTTATATTATTCTTTTAATTTTATGTTTTGAACAAAAGTTGAGATGCCATACCTTTGAAGTTGGGTCTTGAACCATAGTATGTATTAGTTGAACTTGCAAGTTTTTGCTGACATGAATCCTTATGAGCTACAATTTCACTATTCTGCATCTTCTCAACCATAATCCTATCATCATTGCATGCTTCCTTTGCTGCATTTTGTCTTTCCCAAAGATGCCATAAACCAACCACGATACCCCCAAAGATAAAGGCACTTGCAAGCATGCAGATTACAAAGAGAAGCCCTTTGTACCACCATGAGGATATGTCATAGGGGTTTATGTAGAAGATATCCAGTAAAAATATTAGGATAATAAAGCCCAGTGTAGATGAGATAACATATAGTCCAGACCATATATTATTTCCAGTACCAACCAAAACTGACATGCTATAGCTATCAGACGTAGGAGGAGAAGAGTTTGTAGCCTCATGTACTTGACCCTCTTCCTGCAGGTAATTAACAACCGTTAAATGCCACAACATGAACATGATAACAATAAATACAAAACGAAAGTACAAGGGTGTGAGAGCATAACTAAGCATACCAGTAGAGGTTGAGATTCTCGAGTCACAAAGATACGAATATCAAGATTTAGTTTATCTGAGAAAAATGGACAGATTGATTCCATATCATTGATAGAAAGAAGAGGAAGCTCGTTTGATCTTTTCACAGCCCAAACAATCAAGATGTTTCGAGGCAAGCAAGGTTTTCCTTCCCGAGTACGATGGAAAATGTCACTCAAGATTGCCAGAAATGGTGAAATTCCTATGCCACCTGCTACTAAAATAAGGTTTTCATACCTAGAGAATCAAATGGTAAAGTTAGTTCATAAAATAGAAAATAATAATATGAAACTTAAAATTAAGCTTGATATCTAGTAAATTCTAGCGAAATTGATTAGTTGGGTGCATACATCAAGTGATATGGTAATTCATGCCCATAAGGCCCCTCAACAGAAGCTGTTATCTTTGTTTGAGGCTGGAAATGTAGATCAGCTTCAGAACTATTCATAATATTTCCTCTGAGCTTTTCTGTCCATGCCCCCAGAACCTTTATGAGAACGGATAGATGATATTTACCATCTAGAGGACTAGAGGAAACGCTGAAAGGATGCCACTGTAGCCAAGATAATTCTCGAACTTGAAGGAAAATAAAACTGAGGGCATTGTAACGCAAATCTACATTGTCAAGGAGGAAAAGTATCAGATAGGGTAAGAACAGAGAAACAAGGAAACTACAAAATTGAGGGGAACTAGTATTACTTCCAGGTTTTGAAAGCATCAACTCTACAGTTCCACAAGGCAGGCACTTGGCTGAAATTATATCAACAGTCCTCCGTGATTGGCAAAATCTCAGAAAGCGGTCAAGAATGAAAAGAAATATTCCTCCAGCAGCTATACTGAAAATGAATTCCCCAACGTGCAAAGCTAAAAAGACAACAAAGATTACATATAGTTGATGAGTGTAGAAGAACAACTCAAATTTCTGCTTTCTCACTGGATGAAGTGATGTCATCCACATCAATAGACCAGCTGCCAGACTTATAACTCCTGCGAGATTGGCAACACCAATATCTTTCCACTCCGTTATCTACATGAGACAATTAAAGATATGAGTACCACCCTTATCTTCATATGACCTTCGATTTCTTTCCATGAGGGAATTCTTAAATACATTCTATGAATGAAGAAAAAGCATATGGTTTAGGACATTGACAAGGTTCACAAAGGAGATGGTTTTCTCGTCTTTCTTCTGTGATGCCACTTAATGACTTACTAACCTCTCAATTAATTTTAGAAGATTCTACTAAATTCAAAAATGGCTTGAACTGAAAATGGAACAGACTGTGTGATGTGCATCAAATTAATCAAAGATACAAATAAACACATTTGCAGTAATGTGACCATGTAACCATACATATAAGTACATATCAGCTCGATTTTAGACTGGTGCATGCATAAAGAAATACCAAGCACTACATAAGCTAAAAGATTATGAGTACAAGCCAAGACTAAAGGGACTCACTTCTATTCTCATGTATTTGCACATAATATTTCAGGTTACCAAGAACTAGTTAGCATCACAAATGTTTTGTCACATGAATAAGACAACATGGACGGGAACCAAAGGTCATCAAAAAAGTCTGGTCAATGACTTGTACATTAGTACCATGCGTTCCAAGTTTGTGTGTGCTCATTAGAAGAAGATAATTTTAGCAAAAATCGAGTACAACACATAATAAGTTTGGTCTCCTATAATAAAACAAGTTTAGTCTACTATGATGTAACTAAGCCAAGTTCACCAGACAGCTTTAGCATCAGTCTAAGAAAGAACATCAACATGATCTATCAAATGATTAAGAAAGAGTATTTACAAATCAAAACAAGTTTAGTCTACTATAATGAAAAAAAAAAAAGTTTAGTATACTATAAAGTAACTCAGAAAATTTTAAGGGAAAACCTTAGCATTAGTCTAAGCAAGACTATCAATATAATATAATGATCCAGAGTTATTGAAGTGCTTCTACTTGAGTGATGCCATTTGCATTCCATAAACCGTTTACCAAAGTTCATTTCCATCTTAAATTCTATTCCGCATACCTTCTTTAAGGACATGTATAGCTTTCAAGAATTTGCATCATAACATAGAGACTAAAGTACACTTTTTGTCTTTGAACAATTACCTTGTTATTTGTATAATAAACATGAATAAAGATTGCCACCAGATAACCATATTTTGAAAGCCTGCTTTTAGTTACCCTTAAGAACCTTATGTCTACTGGTTGAAATGCTATATTTCACCCCCACAATTAACCATCAGTGCACCATCTCAGACCTCAAGCAGAAATTCTCAAGAATAAATCCATTTTTAAAGTGCAACTCCCACCTCAATCCCAGCTGGTCCATCTTTCATGAGACTTCTGATCCCGCTGCCTACTCCAACAAGAGTAACACGAAGGCCCACGGCCATTATGTGAAACTACAGCCAATCTTAATGGTGATCAAATAGTTATCTCTACCTTCCCATAATTTGTCCCCAGCTTAATTTTATTTTACTAATCTTGCACTGGAAACTGACAATTCAAGGTAATTTGAGCATATGAGTCATAAATAAAAAATTTTAACCAACGAATTGTGAATGAACAGCCAAAGGAGAAGTTAACGGCATTAGGGATCATTTTCAAAGAGGGTTAAATCAAATTAACAAAAAATCATAATTGTTGCTGCTGCACAGCACTTCCCCATCAATAATAGTTGTTACAGCACAGCACTTTATCATAGAATTTCCCTAGTCTTGTCATTTCTATTTTTCCATTTTCTATTGCGGTTGCCCTTCCATTTTCTGTTGTGTGTGTGTGTGTGTGTGTGTGTGTGTGTGTGTGTGTATAGCAAGAGGATAAATCAATTTTCAGTGAATATACATGTATTCTTCTCCTGGAAAACAAACAAACAAATACATATGCAAGCAAAAGAGAAACACATATTTATAAATATAGCTAAGCTATACACAAGTAAAAGAATTACACCGCTAGCACTCACTTCTTGTAGAAGGTCGCCCTCAATTGTCCATGCAATTATATAGAATAGTCCATGGAGAGTAAACAGCAGCATAGTGAGATGTCCAAGCCACACATGATATTTTGTTGCATGCTCAAAAGGGATATCTATAAGGCGGAGAAGAACCGATCCCCTTGCGACCGGAAGAAACAAAAATGCCAAGCAATATAATCCAATGGTACCAAAGCGAAGTCCCAAATATTCCAATATGAAAAGACTGAAAATTTCAAATTAAGTAGGACTCTCAGCCGAAGAAACCAATCTTCATGTACTGAATAAAAATAACTCAAAAATTTTACAGAGCAAATGCTAACCATAAAGAATTTAAATTTCTCATATACAACATGTTTCATGATGACAAAAAACTATAAGAAGTATAATAAACAAAAAGAAAAATAAGCAACACACAAATAGTTCGTATTGACCATAAGTGGAAATTCATTTCAACTACACTCAATAAAAAGAACCAATGAAGACCCTACTTGAAAAGTCACAGGACAAAAGTGTCAAAGTTCTTCAAATAGGAAATATAATGGAAGGAAGTAGCTAATTTCTGCTGATACAAATGACACACAAGCAAAGCCACCAACACCAAGAAAGGCAACAATTGATCATGAAAAACATATAAAATATTGTACCTCTTCTGTTTTAAAGTCAACTGGAACTCAGATATAACGCTGAGTATCTGTGTGGTATATGCATACACAGCCCAGATAACATACACAACAAAGAGGACAATTCCAATAAGCTCGGTAGCAGAAACAACTCCAAATGGGCCATCCACAAGAACAGGGAAAGTCCACAAGCGGAATCTTGGTTTTGTTGAGGCCTTCCTCCTACAAAGAAAGGTTCTAAGTTACAAGACAAGCTATCCATTTAATTAAAAGGTTAAGCTCAACATACAGAGATTGAAGGAAAAGATTTAATTCTTAGGTTAGCATAGAAAAAAGAGAACATAAGAACTCTCTCCACTATATAAAATACATACTCGTGGAGCTCCTCTTCCCCAGAGATGAGAAGATAAGCTATGGAAAGGAATGCAATAATAAGAACTGGACCACTGAACACCAAAAATATGCTTCCTGCAGTTTTTGCAAAACCAGGTCCCACCAAGCAGATAAGAATCGTGTGGTGGGGGGGAGACAAAAGAAGAATAACAAGTTAATAAAAGGTACCAACCTGTAATCCCAAAAACGGTGCCACTGGTGAGTTGAGCCCATTTCTCAAAAGCTTCATTGACAAACTGCGCTGGGATGAAGAAAATAAGGGCAACCCATGCAAGGAAAATAACCCATATTACAAACTTGAGAATCCACTTGGCCCATGACACAAAGAGAGGTGTCTTCTTCACTCTCTCAGCGCCTCTGCTCAAAAGAAGAGGCCTTTCAACAGAGTTTTCATCCATGGCCAGAAAATTCTCTTCTTCTTCTTCTTTTTCCAATGTCTTCAATAAATCCCAAATGGGCAAAAGTCACATATAAATAGAAAGAGTCGGAAAGAAGACAACTTGAGTGGAACCCATTAGAGCATAGGAACCAACCTCTAAGAAATGAGAATCTTGTCAATTGTGTAAAACTACATTCTGAAATCTGAACCACTAACGTTTTTGTAATGTCATCTGAAACAATTTATTTCCCTCCAACCAAAAATATCAAAGAATAGGAGGATAATACGTATCACAACGGTGATAAAAGACACATAAAAACCGTCCAAATTAATAACTATAACTATATTGGTGTAACTCACAAGGAGACAACAACTTTGCAGGCTGTGGTTTTAGGTGATCAAGAGTAACAGGACAATTGGAGTGGTATCTCAATTCACAATACGTGCCTCCATTATTAACCATTCACTCAGCAAAACTACTGTTGAACAGATGTGATGGACAAACCAATATTCACCACTCCCACTACCCAATTCGATGTAACCGCACAATGAAATGAATTGTGCTTAATACAGGAACAGGGCTGAGAGGAAAAAAACATACTTATTATATATATATATATACAGGGACGGAGCCAGGATTTGAACATAGGGGGGCCAAAGCATGAACCAAAAAAAAATTCATGTAACATGGTTTATTAAAAAAAAATTCATGGTAGGCAAAAAATTGCACTTTATTACCTAAATATTTAAGTCAAGAAAAATATAATATGAACAAGAAAAGTTGAAAGTTACAACGTGATATTGTAAACTTTTTCAAAGAAGAAGAAAAAAAGAAAAAGAGGACTTCAAATCTCCATATTTTGGGTAATTAGAATTAATATGTTGATTTTAACATGTTGATCGACTCACTAATATGATAATCTCATACTTTTGGATGCAACTGAAAATCACACTAATGAAGTTTTTCAAAACTTTGTTTGAGAATTTTAAAAAATTGGGATATCATCGTATCAATATTAAGAGTTGGCAATGTTACATCATCAATATTGGCTTCTAAAAGAATTTTGTCATTTTATCTTTTTAAAATATAAATATTGTAATTCACTTTCCCATAGTTTATAAATTAATTAAAAAATTCATATAAATTGTTGTAACTCTGTAAAGGGATTTTTTTTTTCTATGAGATTTTTTTGGTTATGAATTATTGAATTATGATATTGATGAAGTGGAGATTTTTTTTGTTATAAATTGGGGATTTTTTGTTCATCTTATATACTATTTAATTTTTTCAAAAAAAATTTTTGGTGGGGGGGGCCATGGCCCCCCTCTGCCCCTTAGTGGGTCCGTCCCTGTATATATATATATATATATATATATATACACATACTTGCAAGTAACAAACAAGGTAAAAAAATTACTTCTTTAATCCCACATCCATGAAAATTGATGAGTAAAAATACATATATTTTTGTAAGTACCTAATTAGTAATTAAAGAGTTACAGCCTTGCTTAGCAAAAAAAAGAGTTACAGCCTTTCCTATCAAATTTTAAATAAATAAAAAGTTACAGGGCTTAGTCACTTCCTTCTTATTAGTTCTCTAACAAGAGAGAAAAGCTTTTACCAACAAAAAAAAGAGAAGAATAAGATTCTTTTTGATAAAAAGACAACAAAAGCATGAAGCTTCAATTAAAATGCCTTAATTTAAACCAAATTCTCCTCCTTGGGGAAATTGAAAAATACTAGTACACCATAATGAAGAGTCTTGAACAAAATACTGAGAGAGTAATTGCATATAGCATTTGTTAGCTGAGATGACATGAAAACGAAAGCCCATCATCTTTGTCGAAGGTTTTGAATTTAGATATAATTACTCCTGCCAAAGAAAGAAGGTCCACTCATTTTATGTGCACCTCGCTCGCTTGCTTATCTTTGGGGTTGGCTTTATACACACAAACGAATCTGCAGGGATTGCACGAATAATGCAGTTGATGCCTGAAATATTAGAAGAATGTGTTCACTTCGGCTTATATAAATTGGGTTATATGCACAGCTTTTCAAAGTTTCTTTTGTAAAATTTAATTATACTTTCACTTAAGTTTACTTTTAAGCAAAATAAACAGATAGAACCTTTTTTTTTCCCCCAATTATTGGAGAGAAAATATACCGATAAACTTTTGTTCAGTAATCCGATGAACTTAAATCATCCTAAATAATCTCTTTCATTGACTAGTCACATTGGCTATCTACGTGATCATGATCATACCAAATAATCTCTTTCATTTTTTATATTTTTAATTAGGATTAGTTTAACTTAAAAAGTGAAAAATTCTCTCTAACAATAACAGGTGTTGTGTTTTTATAGGATAGTAGCAAGAGTCATGTTTTTTTTGGGTGCAGATGAGTCCACAACTCGTGCCCATGGGTCCCTTACACTACCAATGTTTTTTCTCCAAGGCAAAAAAATAATGTAATGAGTGATGGAAATACTAAATTAATGATAAATCGAGTATTTCTCATGTGTAGATAATTTGAGCTATGAGGCATATACAAATTAAGTGTGAAGAAATATTTAAGGCCATTATGAGCAAAGCCAAACAATATATTTAACAAATATATATTTGTATCTGTTATCAAAAATAATAAAAAAAACGAATATATTCATATGCTCAAGTAAGCATATTAAGCAGAAAATCCAAGCTAATGAATATATTTTGCAATATCATATGAAACTATATCTAGTAATATACGAGAATAGTAAGATAGAAAGTTAGAGAAACTATTTAGTAATAAATGAGAAGAGTAAAATAGAAAGTCAGTGAAACATATCTTAGTTACATGCATTGGCGAAGACAAGTAAAAGTTCACTTATCTTTGTTATACGCATTGGTGAAGATAAATAAAATAAATAAATAAAACTAATCTTTCTCTCTTTGTCGAAACGAGTGCAAAGCATATGCAAGAGGTTAAGTGTGAATAATGGCAGCACCATATATGTGTGGGTATTTGTTCTTTATCACGAAAATGATGTACAAGAAGGAAGAAAGCATAAGAAAGATAAGATACACAACAAATTGCTCACTGTGAGATATTATGTGAAACAAGAAAGATGATAGGAGATTGGTAAGAGAGGGAAAGAGAAAGGGCACTTGGAGAGTATTGCTAGTTAAGGAAAGAAAATTACGTATACTTTAGAACCAGCTTAATTAATTAGAGAGAAAAATGGATTATTAATTAGGATTTCTCTAAGTGAAGTGAGCGTTTAGGTTTCGTACGTGTTCAACAACTTTGGTTAATTAATGGGTTTTCATAATTTGCAAAATGCTCACATATTGTCAGTGGAATGCAATTGAATTCTAATTGATATTAATATATAATCTTATAGTCATTCCTAGTGCTTTTGGGCTTCGCCTATATTTACTCTTTTTTTCTTTTCTTTTTTGGTTCATGAGAGCCATGTTCATTCCATATGTCCAATTTATGAAAGAATTTATTTATAGTTAAACATTATCAAGAGATTATAAGTGACGTGTAATAGATAACAATATTAAGGGCCATCCATATATTTTTCTAAACCTTATGATTAAACTAAATATACATATTGGGAAATCTAAAAGTTTTAAGAAATTTGGGGGCTATAGCCTATAGTATCAACGTACGTACGTAGTTCCACTTCTATTATAGGAGGTATTTTGTTTGTGCATCGATATGTTGTATGCAACAGTAGTACTTGTGTCACTCACAGCTTGCGTGTTCTATATATATAGGTACATATATGAGACCTACGGTAATAAGTTAGGCATTGCTCCAAATCCAATATGCATGTTAATGAATAATGAGAGGTATAGCTAGGAAAGATAGTATAGGTACTTACGTAATATATACCCGGCCCCATAAAATAACAAATACTAGCTAGTGGGCCAAAATCGGGTTTTAACCCTTTCTCATAAACTTTCCAATAAAATGTCTTATATCTGAAACTATTTAAAAATATGCCCCTGTTTTGAAACTCGATTTTTAAAAAATCGAGTTTCAAATGTAAAACTTGATTTTTGGACAATCAAGTTATAGCGAAATTGAACTTAGAAAAAAAAAAAATTCTGGAACTCGAGTTCTTTGAATGGAACTCAAGTTCTAGAAAACAATTTCAAGGAACTCAAGTTCCACAAATTTTTTTTTTTTTTTTTATTTTAAGTTTCAGTTCACTATAACTCGATTATCCAAAAATCGAGTTTCAAAACAAAGGCATTTTCCTAAATAGTTTTAGACAAGAGGCATTTTACAAGAAAGTTTTGATGAAATTGGCAAATGCCCATTTTGGCCTTAGCTAGCGTGTGTGTATTTATATATATATATATATATATATATATATATATATATAAATTATAAAGGCATGCAAGTGGTGCATAGTTGTATATGTTGAGAATCAAGACCTCGAAGAAATTTATCAAATCATCCAAAGTCGGTTACAAGAACATGATGAAGTTGTGGTGGAACATCCTCCATCCACACTTCGAGTGCATCAATATGTTTTGCGTACTGAGCTAAATTATGAGGTAGAGAGTTACCCGACCTATAGGTGTGCGAAAAAAAAATACAAGAAAAAGTTTCTAAATTTTGCTTAACGAAGGAAATCAAGTGGGCAAAGGAAGAAAATGACTCCTCCTCCCTTCATAAGACTGAAATAATCAACTCTAAATCTCCCTCGACAATAACAGAAGGTAGATGGAGCTCAAGAGCGAAGGAGATAATTGCAGGGCAATGTAACATAGAGAGGTCTTTGTCATTAATTTTTGTATAGCTGTCTCCCACATCACATGATATAGCAGTATTGATTATTAATTAATTAAGTTGATGAGGTAGCTCGATCTCAATATCATCAATTTATTATGAGACTATTAATTTCATGAGATATTCTTTCTTTAACAAACCGTTTATTTTTTTTTTCTATATATAATTGTAGTTAAAAAAGAGGGAGACATATATATTATAGGGTCATGCTAACGAATGTCCTTAGGGCATTGGTCAACAATCCATTTTAGGAATGTTTTAATACCATTTTTATAGAAAATGAAAAAAACTGTCAAAATATTAATTATTTTATTTCATTTTCCCAAAAAACTTTCTTTAAATTGATTATTAACAATGCTAAGCTTTGTTAGGTATCTAGCTAGGATCCAACCAAGAATTTTTTTTTTTTTTTTTTTTTTTGAAAAACCCAAGAAATTAAGCTGGAATAATTAAGTACGGAGCAATTAATTGTTTTCGGCAAAGTCCTAATCCTAATTAACGTTCTAAACAAGTAGTAATAACAACACTATTGTTTACTAGGTACCTCTGTGCCTTTAATCTGTCTTTCATATTTATATTTTTTTTGTCAGCCATAATAATAAATTAACCAAACATTTTTTATATGACCCTCTATATATATATATATATATATATATATATATATAATTTATTATGGTTTTGAATAGGAGAGTTGAGAAATTAATGAGATATAAGGGTTGAAAAGAAGCCAAGCGCCCGGTAAGTCACCCATTTCTTATCCAGTAGCCAACAGCCAATAGCCTGGCCAAGACAAAAAGGATCATTGATTTGATCCTTAATTGAAATTGTTGTGCGAGAATGAGAATGAGCATGAAAGTAGACGTGGATGTGGACGTGGATGTGGTCCAATGTATTATTATCGACTGATGTAATAATGGATTGGATGGTTACCGTACGTGCACTATACATTGGGTAATTCATTTTAATTTAATTTAATTTAGAAGTGGGCTTGGCCTGGCCTGATAACCAACTTTTTTTAAAAAATAAAATTAAAAATTTATGTCGTTCCCTTTGGATATGTTCGGTTAGAGGAGCGAAAAAGTGAGAGGATGGAAAATATTTAATTTTTCCTATTGTGTGTCTTGTTGGAAGGGTGGAAAAGTGAGAGGGTATAAATTAACTATTATACCTTTGTTAATAGTAACATCGAAATAAATAAAAAATAAAACAAGTTCAACGTTCAGTAATACGTTGAAAAAAAAAAAAAAAAAAAAAAGACAAACGTTCAACATCAGGGCTTGGCCCCCATCCCATGTTTTCCTGGCCTCCCAATTTGGGAAAAATTTTTGTGAACCAACTTTTTTAAAAGAAAATTTTCCTCCCGTAAGTTTCTCTCCAAATAAAAATATTATTTCCCTTAGCTTTCTCATCCTCCTATTTCTCTCTAATTTTCATATCAGGCATTGATCCATTCCTCTAATCTTTTCTACAAAAGGAAAGCAGTGCTACTGCACTGCACTGCACTCTCTATTTTTTCATTTCTCCCATCAAAACATGTTTGTCTTAACCAAAATAATTTTTTATTTTTTATATATGGACCAAAATCCTATTTTTGAATTTGATGAAAACAATTCCAGAGTAAATGGAGTAGTGCCTACTTGGGGGAGAATTTTATTACAAAATACTTTGGTTATGTTTGGATAACCCTTATTGCTGAAAACTAAAAACTGAAAATACTATAACAAAATAATTTTTAAATGTGTAAATAGTGCCGTGAGAGTCAGTTTTAATATTAATTTTACTAAAATCCGTACTTGCGGGTTCCATAAACAATGCACAGGACCCATACAAAAACGTTGGACGCAGCTTACTCTCTCATTTCAGCTCTATCCAAACGTACACTTATTAGTAGAATTTGTTTTAAACCAAAAGTAATGCGGTTGTTTTAGTGAATAGAGGAAGGAAACACACACACACAGATATATATATATATATATATATATAATATATATAAAATATTTATCATTTGGTTTCAAATGGACCTTAACAAATTCGAATTTTATAACTAAATGGCAGCTGGGCTAAAGGTTTAGTGCCTTCTAAGTTTAAATTAAAAGAGCTGCTCTAGGTCTGTCTCACTTTTTATCTTAGGGCCCAAAACGTGTGGATAGGATTATGATTTTTTATTTGTTTTAATTTTTAAGAAAATACGTATTAGGATTATTAGGATGTCCAAAAAACTCTAATTAAGTACAAAGCAAAGTGGTTTGAAATTAGACATGGTAAACAGGTGAGTCGGTTTGGGTCGACTCAATCGGGTTGCGAATAAAAAAAACAAGTCATTTTAAACGGGTTAAAAACGAGTTCAGGTCAATCGAGCTACAAGTCGAGTCGGGTCATATTTTTCACATGAATTTTTTATATATATAAAGAAAACAACATGTATTTGCCATTTGAATAGCCATACAACAAATTACTTGATATAACTTGTATTACTTTGAATTCACCACTTATATTAAGAATGACCTCAGTTAAACTTATTAATACTTATTCAATAATTTTAAAATTATACAAATTCCAACATTGCTAACTAAACAAAATAACACAAAGATAAGTAAAATAAATACACAAGTTTTGTTTCTACACAATATCAATATCCCAAAATATAAAACAAAATTACAAATGACTTATTGGACAACTCATTCAACAAAGAATAAAAACATATAAGAAATTTATAATCTTGAAAATTAATTTTATAATCTATTATCAATTGGGCTGGCACTCTATTTCAATTTAAGAATATATATTAAAGTTTAATTGTTTACTTATTTACAAATTGTCTCTTTTATGAATATTATATCATTGTTAAGCAACACACATTCTAGAAAAATTTTGAAGAGCTGTTTATTTTAGACATAAATTGTTAAAAAATATGTCTAAGCATTCATAATTTATGCTAATTTGATACTTAGTTTCACTATTTTCACACTTATGAATATTTTTCACATATGTATAAAATTTTAAATCTATGTTTTTAACTCTACTGTAACCAGATTTTCTTGACATGTACTTTGCTATTTGATATCTAAAAATCTTTACTCATTACAGAATACTTAACCATTCATCTTTCAATTCATTTGCATGCAATTATGTAAATGTCTCAATTGTTTCCTTAAAACTCACAACAAACAATTAAATCAATATTGTCTTAATTTTTTTTTTAACCAAAAATAAAGTTTTAAAAAATAGTTCAAGTCACGGGTCGGGTCATAGATCAAATCATTTTTGCTTCAGGTCAAAAAAGGGGTTCAGGTTGGTTATTTTTTGGGTTGAGTCAGAAAATTCTAACTTGTTTTGCCATGTCTAATTGAAAAAGAAAAAAAAAAAAAGAGTTTATACTCCTTTATTTATAGTATTATACCTACTGGTTTCAAATCAATAATACAATCATCGCTCACATCACATTTATAAATTGTTTATTTATTTGAGTTCCCAATCCCATGACTAAATCCAAATAAGCATATTATATTATATATATAAATATATATATATATATATATATATTATAAAACCAAAACCTTTAACTTTTTATTGACCTCTCCAGAGCTTGCCACATCTTTATCATTTTTTTTAAATAATTTTTTTTTTGTTTAGTCCAAACTTAACAATGAGTGAAATTCTGTCTCTCTAACAAATCCAACTTAAACTCAAACTTATCATTATCATTTTTTTTTTAAATTATTTTTATTTAGTTCAAACTTAACAAGGAATAAAACTTTATCTCTCTAAAAAGTTCAACTTAAACTTAAATTAGGGAGCTACAAATTATTTGCACCAATATTACATAACATAAACTTGGCAAATTATGATGGCAGCCTTCATGATAAGTCATCAGCCTACCTGCAATGAAAGAAGATAAATTTAAATATAATAAGCATTAGATTTCAAATAATGACGAAGTGGTGAGTGAGGCCTTCCCTACAGTAAAAAAAAATTTAAAAGATATCTCAACTCATTTAATATTTATGGAATTGGCAATCCTTTTACGTAAAACATTTAGAATTATAGACAAGCAAGATTTGTCCAACAAATTAGTTTATTTATTTATTTTTTGTTATTTTTAAGAAAAAGATGATTGTCCAACAAATTAGTTAACTTTGTAGCCTTTACAAGTTTACATCTCTATGCCACCAACTCAGTACATGTGGCAATAATTTAAGCTTAAGTCATTGGTAGAGATCTCTGCCCAGACTAATAGGATATTGGCCAATTTCTTGTGATCTCAGTCATTTCAATAGTGGAAATCACCCAAATGAAAAAACGTTTTAGGCCCCTTTATATTTTTTCCTGAAAAAAAAAATGAACAAGCTATATATTTAAAGACTAAAAGACACATTTAGGTATTAATTAATTGGGGTCATTCTTTTCTCCAAAAAAAAAAAAAAAAAATTGGGGTCATTCTAATCCTATGTAGTATGACAACAGAATGAGCATATCCATTTTTAAGTGATTCCATTCTTCTCAGTTTTGCTAGGTTAAAAAAGAAAAAGAAAAAAGAAGAAGAAAAAAAGAGAGCCCCAACATGAAAGACTGTGGCCTTCTAATCACCATTGATTCCCTATCATGTGGTTTGGGTGGAGACATTACCAAATTTTATATCGCAATGTGAAAACAAAATTCTATGTCTTTGTTTCACCTTATGATATGAAAGTATGTTAATTTTTTGAGCAAAAAGCTTATATACAATATATTAAAAAGAGGTATGTCTTTCATTATTTCAACATGGGCCCCTTACTCAACATTTTTTAGCATGGGCCACATGTTGATAAGGTTTGTTTAAAGTTTAGACCCGTTAAAATTTAAAACTAATTGCTTTATGGGTTCTTGTACTTTTTTCTTTTTCTTATATTTCTCTTTTGAATAGTCATATGTTTTTTAAATTGTTTCAATAACTTATTCTTTAATTATATATCTTTTTTGGCTTTTGAAAGTTTTAACACTGAAATTGTGTAGTCACACACCCACCCACCCACACACACAGTCACACATATATTTTATCTATAGTTTGTAGGCTCTGAATATTTTGATTTCTTTTAATAGTTATAGCCATGAATTATTCTTTTGAATGTAATCCATCTTTCTCTTATATTTCTCTATTGTTTAGTTATATATATTTTGTTTTGTTTCTATAATTTCTAAGCTGTGAATCGTCTGATTCTTTAATATTGTTTGGTTTTTCAGAAGTTTTAATATCTGAATTTTTAAGTTATTTCTTTATAGTATCTAAAATTGTCTGACAAATTTTTTGTAAGCCATTGCACGGTCAAACAATGACTTCTTCATCAAGTAGTAACACAAATTAAAGTCACAAAAGAGCAAATTATATAATGGCGTAGTTTCTTCATCAATTTAAGATTTTAAAAAATTATTTTAGTCTACCTTATAAATAGGTAGGTTCCCACACATAACACAGGTTAGCAACTAGTTATTAATATTAATGTAGCGATAATAATAATAATATTAAATTTATATATATAAAAGAGTACGAAATCTTGGTTATCCAAGCCACCTAAAATAGTGAGATTGATGTTCCTAAACCCAGCCTAAATCAATAGATATTTGTAGAGAGAGTGGGATGAACAAGTTTAGGCTTCACCCAAGGACACAAATAGAGTAAGAGAAATCAAAATTCTAAGATTTAAATGTATAAATAGATCTTTACAAGCTTGCCTGAGGACAATGTCTTATTTATCCCCTAAGGCACTCACCTTCACCTCTTATATCCCCTAAGGACACTCTGTCACTTTCCATTATCTCCTCGAACCACCTCACTTCTTAGGCCATGAATGCTCCTTCAAGAGGAACAATTGAAGGCTACAACAGTGCTTCCAATCTTTAGTCCTTGGGTCCCCACAATATATATATATATATATATATATATATATATATATATATATGAGATGGGTTCAAGTTACACCTGGTGTAACTCTTCTAAAGTTACACCTTTTTTATGCCGTAGATTCATAAGAGGTCTAACAGCTAAAAAAATATCATTAAATGCTATCAGTTTCCACCTTATCATAATTAATACTAGCATTTTCTCTCTTTCGTTATATTAATTTGAACCAATTTCAAACGTGGGGTTAAAAATGGGGAAGCCTCACTGTTTTCTTGAAAGTGTCTTCTTCTTCTTCAAAGTAATAATTGCTGGATCAAGAAAAATCTCTCCCTCTCTTGTAAACACAAAGAGTTACATCCACGCAATATGCACATACAAGTGGGATCATAACAGTTAACACAAACACAAAATAGAATATGCTAAGGACCACCAAGCTTCATATCCTTATATTGGATCTAGAGGATTTAATTTAGATTTGATAGCTGGAGGCATATATAATTTCCATGAAAAATTTGAATGTAACCAAAGCAGGAAAAAAAAAATGCCAATGAACTTTGGTCCAGTTGATAACATCCGGTTTGGTTTTGTTTTGTTTTGTTTTTTTTTTTTTTTTTTTTTTTTTTTTTTTTTTTTTTTTTTTTCAGGTATAGAAATGCAAATTGTTAAAAATGGCAATCTGCCCTTTAATCAAGTGAAAGGCAATAAATAAGGAAAGAGAGAAAATGCTAGTATAAATTATGAATGAGATGGAACTAATAGTATTTAATGATATCTTTATAACCGTTAGATCTCTTATGAATCTACGATGTAAAAAAAGTGTAACTTTATAAGAGTTACACCAGGTGTACCTTGAACCCATCTATATATATATAATTAAAATAATAAAATTCATTTTAAAAAAATAAAATAATAAATGAAATGAAATAATCAGGTAATAAAACATTGTGATTTGTGATGTGATGTTAGCATATTGCCCTTTATTATTATTTGGCCATTCCTACGGAGTACGTGAAAGAGAAGGAATCTTTGTTTCTTATGTTTTTGTGGGCTGGGCTGGGCTGGGCTAGGCCCCGGTTTAATTGTAATTATTACACATATGTATATTTCCTTCTTATTAATAAATAAAATCTATTTTGTTTTTAATTTGGTTTATCTAGAGGTTATTCTTATTATTCTTGGGACAATTGGGTTTGTTTTGGTCAGAGGGTTTTTTTTGTTATTCATGGGGCAATCGGGCAAAGTAAATAGTTTTTATTTTTGGGTCTATTAGGTCAACTTGAAAATATTTGTGGAGGAGGGGGGCCAAAAGTAATATTTTGGGGTACATTTTAAATTTTTTGAGAATACATACCTACTAAGCATAATTTCTGAAAAATCTGGGGGGCATGCCCCCCAGCCCTCACATAGTTTCGTCTCTAACTATAAATTATTCTTTTAAATGTAACCCATATTTCTCTTATATTTCTCTATTGTTTGATCATATATATTTTGTTTTGTTTCAATAATTTCTAAGCCATCTTTCTCTTATATTTCTCTATTGTTTAATCATATATATTTTGTTTTATTTTAATAATTTCTAAGCAATGGATCATTTGATTTTTTAATTTATTTTTTTTTTTTTGTCTTTTGGAAGTTTTAATATCTGAATTTTTGAGTTATATTTTTATTGTATTTGAAACTGTCTGAAAAATTTTCTATAAGTCATTGCATGTTCAAGTAATGACTTCTTTATCAAGTTGTAACACAAATTGAAGTTATATAAAAGCAAATCATGCAATGGTGTAGTTTTTTAATCAATTAAAATTTTATATAATTATTTTAATCTACCTCAGAAATAGGTAGTTTCTTGCGTATAGCATAGGTTAGCGACTAGTTATTAATATTAATATAGCGATAATAGTAATATTAAATTTATATTAAAATTATATATATATTAAATTAAAATAATAAAATTCATTTCAAAAAATAAAAGTAAAAAATGAAATGAAATAATCAGGTAATAAAACATTGTGATTTGTGATGTGATGTGATGTTAGCATATTCCCCTTCCTTTTATTATTATTCCGTTATTCCTAGACATGGCAAAATGGGTCAAAATTTTCTGACCTGACCCTACCCAAAAAAATACCTGACCTGAACTCGATTTTTTTAACCCGAAGCAAAAACGGGTTGACCCGTGATCTAACTTGATCTTTTTGCGGGTCAACCCGACCCGACCCAACCTAGATAACTCGTGACACGACCCGTTAAAAAAAATTCGCTAAAAAAATATATAGATACATCCTGATACTAGGTGCATAAAGCACAAAGCACTAGAACCAAACCAATAGTCAATAAATTATAGATATAGACTAAGACAACAAACAAAACAAAACAAAACAAGATAATAGCTTCACATTCAATTTGACTATTTGAGCTTCACAACAAAAAAAGTTTCATAGACATGAGAGAATGAGACAAGACAACACAAGACAACCATTAAAAAAAAAAAAAAAAATCTCATTCAATTGACTAGCTGACTAGCTTAGCTGTAGTCCAAAGGAAAATGTAGTCCAAAGCCAAAGGCACAAACATTTAAACCAATAACATCTAACCACTTTTGATTTGTTGTGAAAATGTTGTAAAAATGTTGTGAAAGTGTGAAAGTGTGAAACGTGACAACCACAAGGGCCAAAGAGGCAAAGTTTCCTCAGTGAGTCAGTTCCTCTATTCTAGAGACTAAGCGCATGAATTGTGCTTTTGATGAGTTCACATCAGCACCATAGTGTCCTTTGGTGAGGAGTAAGGGAAATCTTAATTCTTTAATATTAGTGTACAATGCATGTGCGTGTTAAGGTGTTGGTAAATTACTAAATTGGATGTATACATCAGTTGGTTGTACGCTGTTATAATTTGTCAATTTTTACTTGCTACCTTCATTTTCTCTTTCTACTTTGAACAAATTCAATATTAGCTTTTAGAAAGCTGGAACAAGAGTTACACCAAATTCGGGTATCAAGTGTTTAGTGGTAATTGGTAACAGTATTGCCAGTGAGAATCTAATTACAGTTGAGGAACTCATAAACGATTGACAAAATGCATCTATTTCAAAAAAAAAAAAAAAAAAAGAAGCTTGTTTGAAAAATACGGGCCAACCCAACTTGACCCATAACCCGATTAACTTGTAACCAAATTGACCCATTTAAAAACAATTTATTTTGACCCGCAACCTAATTAACCCGATCCAACCCGATCCCACCTTTTTGCCACGTCTAGCTATTCCTATGGAGTACGAGAAAGAGAAAAGGAATCTTTGTTTGTTAAGTTTTTGTGGGCTGGGCTGGGCTGGGCCCAGATTTAACTGTAATTATCACACATATATTTCCTTTACTTCTTATTAATAAATAATAGTATCTACCAATCAGAATCAGATCAGATGACAACAAAATCGCCGGCGGCTTACCTCGTTAAGAATTAGAAGTGTCTTGTTTTACAAAAACCAAATTGGATCAAATTGAAATATGGTTGGTACAACTCTATCTATCTATTTATGTATATGGTTTGTTTGCTAAAATATAGAGTATAAAAAATGTAGTGTAATATTATTGAATTGAATTGAAATTGAAATGATTTTATGGGTTAGGCAAGCGGAAGCGGTGACAAGAAAGAGAGTGAATTGAAGCCGGAGCTGAAACTGTATTCATACTGGAGGAGCAGTTGTTCCTTCCGTGTTCGTATTGCCCTCAACTTGAAAGGTTCTTTCTTTCTTTCTTTCTTTCTTAGAATTATATAATTGCTCTTTATTTATTTATTAATTCTTCGATCTATCTTAATTTTCTACATTTATTTTTTGATGATGATTGATTGATTAGGGCTGAAATATGAGTACAAAGCAGTTAACTTGTTGAAGGGAGAGCAGTTCAGCCCCGGTGAGAACAAGAATAGAATTAAATTAGGATGACCTTTACTTGTTACTTTACTTTCTACTACTGTTGAATAATTATGTGTGCATGTATGTATGTATGTGTGTATGTATGGCGTAAAAAGAGTTTACAAAGCTCAATCCTATTGGTTATGTCCCTGTGCTTGTCGATGGGGACTTGGTGCTTTCCGACTCTTTTGCCATCTTACTGGTTCGTATCTATCTCTCTCTTTTTCTCATTCTATTATTTTATCATCAATGCTTCTTACATTTTTAACTAACTGACTGACTTACACAGTATTTAGAAGAAAAGTACCCCCACCACCATCCTTTGTTACCTCAGGATCTTCACAAAAAAGCCATCAATTTCCAGGTATCAACTGCATCTCATACTGCCCTTAACTTAATTAATTATACTAATCTCATTTTTAACCATCTTTTTTTCCATTTCTTTTTCGATTTTACACTTTTCTTAATCATAACTTTGTCTATAGTCTACAATTGATGCTCACACCATAAATAGCATGAACAAGCTAGACACAATGTGGCACAGCCCTCCACAAATCCATCTTTTGATGTTTACCAAAAAGGGCCTTGCAATGCTGAAAATAGGTCAGTAACACTTTGTGGCATAACCCATAGAAGATCAAACTCAGAAGCAATGGGACGATGAAGAAGTAGATGATTTACTGATTCCCCACTCCTTCTACACGTAAAGTACCAATCCACAACTGTAACTCCCTTATTCCATAGAATAGCAAGAGTCAGAATCCTTCCTAAGGCGGCAGTCCACGAGAAGAAAGCAACCCTGGGAGGGATCTTTGAGCGCTACACAGGTTTCCAAGGAAAAAAACTATCAGGAGTTGAGTAAAGCAAGGAGCTGATGGCATATAATTGCACTTGGAAGTTGGAACTACCTCTATCATTTTTTGACACATTAATAACTTGAAAATTGTTTCTGCTTCAAATTCTATCTTGGTGAAACATATGCAAATAACCACCTATAATTTACATTGAAGAATGTATATAAAGCCTACTTCACGTGCTAAGCAAACTGGTGCACACATTGAAAAGAATGGTTATGCCACTATGCCAGCTATGGTTATTTTGAAATAAACTATATTATTTCTTGTGGATTGGTGCCTAGGATCAGGATCCTCTCCAATTTCTTTGACAATGAGAGTTTCCATCTCACGTTTAAGATATAGTTTTCATGAATACAAACATGCATATATATGTTGCAACATCATTTAAAATTCTATCCCACCAAATAAGGAATGATTACTAATTTTAAATGAGGTGGTATCATGTTCACCCTTGGATTTGTTAAATGAGGTGGTATCATGTTCACCCTTGGATTTGTTAAATGAGGTGGCATCATGTTCACCCTTAGATTTGCAACATCATGTTCACTTTGAATTGGACACTCTCTATTTCAAAAGCAAATGGGGAGTATTATTTTCCAAACAACCTTGCAAGCATGCCTACAAGTAATTGTGTCTCACATGGTGAATAACACTAGTTTGTTCTTTTTTACATGTTGGATAATATGTTTGAAAATCCCTCTTTGGCTTTACTTTCTTTTCCAGCCTTGAGGATATGAGCTTCCTGATCTAATCAGGCATAATTCTTTTTGTACCTTATCCATTTTTGCTAATATTCACACATGTTTTTGCAAGTATGTTTCAGATTTAGACACTAATGGGGTTGCTTTTATAACTGGATATGTAGGCTGCCAATATTGTTTCCTCAAGCATACAACCTCTTCAAAATCTAGCTACACTGGTATATATCTGAGTGAGACTGTTGTGGTTATATACCCCTCTGTTAAAATTTAGATGTCATTTTTCATGAAATTGTTAGAACATATATGATATAAAGTTCGTTTTTCTGCTTTTCCTATCTACAGAAATACATTGAGGAAAAAGTTAGTCCTGATGAGCAAGTTGCTTTTGCTAAACATCATATCGAAAAAGGCTTTGTAGGTAAGCTTTGACTAATCAGATTAATGTTCATGTTTCCATATCTCCTTGGCAATTCCTGTCGCATGTGAACTTTATGTGCCACCATGCGATCATTTCTGCTCCTCAATGGGTTTGAGTCTAATTCGATTATTATTTTCATTTGTTTCAGCACTTGAAAGGCTTTTAAAGGACTATGCTGGAAGATTTGCAACTGGAGATGAAGTTTTCCTGGTTTGGTTTCCTGTTTCATCTGTGTCTGTGCCTGTAAACTTGATTATAGTTTATGCTGCTTCTGTGCTAAGGATTCTTTTCTTCTTTTTCTCTATCCACATTGAATGTACAAAGTACCTAACCTTAAACACAATCATGCACCATAAATCTATTGAATCTAAATATAAAATTGGCTGCTGCACAGAGAAAATACTAAAAGCATCTGCATCGCTCTGAATTTTCATTTTACTACCAAAATATTCCAATATTTCTAGGGATTTGCTACTGAAGTTGCCAAGCATCCTGAAGTTGTTCTAATATCTACAACCAAACAAGGATTTTCTTCTGCTTGCTTGTAATGTTATTTCAACCATAAGTATTGAGATCAACTGCCAACAGAACACAGTATAAAATATTTGAACACACCATTCAATCTATAAGACTGCAATCGGAACATGGTTCTTCTCCCAAACCCAAACCATGGATTATGAGACATGATGGTACTAAACTCAATTCTAAGCATTACGTTTTTGACATAAGTATATGAATTTATATAATTGTACTAAAGTCAGTTGTATACTCAACATGTCATAGTTCCACATTGCATGGCACAGTAGAATTTCACTTCCTAAAATGCTTGGAAGAATAGTTTGCATGGAATTAATTCATGAATTAAGGTTTTTTTTTCTAAAATGTAATACAATGCATTGACAATTATTGCAGGCAGATTTGTTTCTAGCGCCTCAGATTCGTTCAGCGGTTGAAAGGTTCAAGATGGACATGGTAGTGCTTGCTCTATAATTATTGTGCCAGTACCATTTGTAGACAAATATATTTAATTTAAATGTAATGTAATTTTTTTTATTAATATACTAATTTAATCTTCAATCTGCTTTAACACCAAATTCTTTTTTCACCTTGGGCCTCAGTAGTTTGTGAAATTACAGTTTTCAAAAGCCTTGTAGCTCAATTGGCACCTTCTTGTGTTTCCAACCATGATTCAAATCCCCTCATCCCTAACTATTGATGTATCAAAAAAAGTTTGTGGGATTACAGTAGTAGGAAAAATCTGTATTGTCTTATTCTGCTAGTGTAAATCTTGCTTCTGGTTTGAGATGTTTCAATTTCTTCATCCACACCTTTATTCAGTAATCTTGAAATTAGGGTGTGCTTTAAAGTCCATTTCTGTATCTGTATCTACTGACAAATATTTTTTTTCCCATGCAGACTCAATTCCCTGTCTTATGCAGGTTGAATGAGGCATACAATGAGATACCAGCTTTTCAAGATGCTATGCCAGAAAAGCAGCCTGATACTCCTCTGACAAGTGCTAGTTAAACCAATGGGTTGAGGAGGTATGGAGAAACATTGTTGAAATCAGAAATTACTTGCCCATTCTTATCCATTAGGTGTGTCTAGAAATGAGATTATTTCAAATGTTGGATTATGTGACCTCCAAATGCCCATGAAGCTTACCCAATTGAGATGATTGGAAATTAAGAGCTACCTCATCTAAAACATGGTCAAAATTATGGTAAGTAAATGTTTTAGTGTATAGTAAATGATATTAGATTAATATGAAATTTAGCATGCATGATGATAAGCATATGGAGGACGTGTAATACAATGATAGACTTGAAAAAATGTTAACCTAATTTAAAGTTATTAAGTGATTTAATATCACAAAAAGATGCACCATTTGTAACTAAGACCACAAGAACAAGAACAAGAATAACAACAACAACAGACACTATATATATGTGTGTGCGCACGCGCGCGCGTTGCATAATAGAGGGCTAACATATATTGTTTCAATTGGTCTTTTGCATAATAGTGCTGGTTATAAAAAAGAAAAATATCTGAATTTGATTGACGTTGTCATTCCTGTTGAACTGAAACTTTATTTTCTATTAAAATTATGCTTTCAATCTCAAAATTGCAGCATAAAGTGCCACATGATCAAGCTTTGAGATAGAGCTTTTCGAAGCATATTTGTATGAAGGTGTTGTGATGAAGGTTGTCACCTAATGGAACACAGTGGGATAATGTTAATAATAATGGATGGTGAGCTGATACATACAATAAATAGTTTGGTTACCTGTTTGAAGTTCTTGAAGTTCAGTTTGCTTTTGTATCCACTAAAATTATAGTTTTGTTTACCTGTGTTTTCTTCCTGTTGTACACCAATAATATATCATATTTCTAGCAGAAATGTGTTAGGACCTCCTTAGAAACTCTTTTACAATTCATTAATAACGAAATAAAAATCTGCAGTAATAAGTTAAGATGTGGATCTTGTCCTTGGAAAGGATGAGACATACCAGTTGGCTAGAAAGACTGGTAAATTAAGAAAGATTGAGGAGCCTTTTTCTTCTTTTTTTGTAATAATATGTGAGGAACTTATTTAACTATCTACATTTGTGAAGGAAATTCATCAACTTGCATTTGAGAAACAATCTATAGAGAGTAGTGAGCTGAAGTGCCACATTCATTCAATTGTATGATGTGTTCCAATCTAGGAGATGGTTTAAAACTCAAAGCTTTGCATAAAACACCTTTTTCTTTTTTGGTCTGAAATGGCTTTATATTAAAATGAAAAGAAGATTTACAAAACAGAAGCTTGAGTTTACATGAGACTGTATACAACATTAAGAAGTGAGGTGGCAAAACCCGATGAAAGTACAGGATCATGCACATTGCTTGTGCATGACAAAGGGCATGGCTTTCTGATTCAATGCAAGTTTTAATCAGAGTAGTATTTAATTTTCTTCAAATTTTGGTAATAGTGCTTACCGTTAAGCTATTCTATATATGTTAATAGATTTATCAGCTAGGAAAAGGGGTATTACGCATCCTAGTGATTTGGCACAATTGCAATTTAGTCCACAAACTTTTAAATGCTAAATTTAATTTTTAAGGTTTGAACTAAAATGAAATTGTTTAGGGTTCCACTCAAAGTACTGATCACAATTTCATTTTTGTCCATACCACCTCAGAGAGTCAAAATCTAACAATTGAAAAAGTTTGTGGGACTAAATTGTAATTGTGTCAAACCACAAGGGGGTTCGTCCTAAAAATGGAAAATTTGGACAAAGCCTAAAAGTTTCATTTTAATATAAAATTTAGAGGTCAAATGTAACAATAATTGAAAATTTTGTGGACTGAGTAAATTATAACATATTATCTACTCATTGGGGGCAGCTACAATATGTAGGATGAACTTCAGGATATATATATGATTTGTACATTCCCTTAAATAAGGCTCCAAGGGAAGGGTGTTAATATTGGCTCACTTCATCCAAGACCAAGACCAAGATCAAGATCCATACACATGGCAAGTAGATTGGAGGTGGCACAATTAGGCATGGCCCATGGGCATGAGATGGTGTGATACTGATGGGCTACTTGAAATGTTTGCAACTTCCCCCAAGGCAAGGCAAGGCCTTTGGGGCTGAGCTTCATGCTTGGATTAGATATTATCAAAGATATTATTGAGAGCTCTTCAGTTAACTAGCAAAGGGAAAGAAGAGGCGTGTGCGTATCGTATAAATCTATATATATCTAAAAGCTAAAGCGTAACATTCATTGTTACTACACTCCAGTTGAGCCACATCAGCGGCCACATCACCCATTTATTTCCAACTATTTTTTTCTTATTTTTTGACTCTTCTTCTTCTTGTTAATTTTTTACCTCATTGTTACATTTTCTCCAATCTTTACCTCTCCTTTTTACCTTTTCATTTCCCCCACTACTCATAACCTTAATGTAACTCTTCCTTTATCCTTTCATCTTCCTTTTATTTTGTCTCTTTTTATCCCCATCCTCTTACTATAAATTTCCAATTCACCTTTTCATTTCCCCCACTACTCATAACCTTAATGTAACTCTTCCTTTATCCTTTCATCTTCCTTTTATTTTGCCTCTTTTTATCCCCATCCTCTTACTATAAATTTCCAATTCACCTTTTCATTTTCCCCACTACTCATAACCTTAATGTAACTCTTCCTTTATCCTTTCATCTTCCTTTTATTTTGTCTCTTTTTATCCCCATCCTCTTATTATAAATTTCCAATTCTCTCATTCTACACATATTTTCTCATACAAAAAAAGGTTATTAGTTTCTCTCTCTCTCTCTCTCTCTCTCTCTCTCTCTCTCTCTCTCTCTCTCATGTTTAATTTTGTGGATTTTTTTATTTTTTATACCTCTACTTTATGTTGATGAAATTTTGTGTTCTTTAGAATTCTACTTTGGGTTGATACAATTTGGTTTTGTTTTTTTAAGTTGTTATTTTTCTTTTCATTGTTAAATGTTAGCATATTGCATTATGAATATAATATATAAGAATGTAATTTTATTCTATTATATAGCATGACTTAAATAATTTTGTGTGAATATAATCACATCATCTTTCTACTTTTATCTTTCTATTTTCTCACTTACATGAATGGACCATTAATTTCAATTTTTTTTTAATATATATTTTGCTCAAATTTGAGTGTTAGTGGAACTTTCATTAGTTTATTATGTTTAATATGGATTAGAATTGTATGGGCACAGAAAGTGTAAATGGAGGCACTTACACCTTTATGTTTTTTTTTTTTTTTTTGCTAGAGAATACTGTTCAGTGACCGTATAGTAAATGTAAATGTAATAAATTTGAATACAAGGGTGCCTTTTTTGAGGTTTACTTTTCCTCAAGGTGGAACAAAATGCACCAAAGGGCCCGCATATGCTTGAAGTGTTTCTCACTATGTGGTCCAGGATGTTGGATTAACAAGCCAACTCCCCTCCTCTATTCCAGCATGCTTAAAAAACATTCCAAAACACCCCTGCCTCCCCCAAACCCTTTGGAACAAACCTAAAGTAAGATTGATGTTGTTTTTGCTGTTGAAGGAGATCAAGAGCCATCAGAAATTCATAGGACAATACAATAAGACAACCCAATAGGCATGGATAAAATGAATCAATTATGAAATTATTGCATGTTTAGTCATAATTATACCACTATGTGAGTTTCTTTTATGTCTTTTGGAGGCTATTGGGTACCGCGGAAGAGAGTGAAGTCCTTTCCTTTTTTCTTTTTTTAATTTTCACATATATATTAAGTTGGGATCAATGTCAGTTTGTGCTCACCTAAAATATATTACTATATTATTTATTATCAGGGCATGATATCAAGCCAGATCGAAACACAAATACCCATTGCAATTTCTAATAAAAAAAAGAAATGATTTGTTTGTCTCCCCACAATATAGCACTTTTATTTTTTTCTTCTTCACCTATACGTTTTTTTTTAAAATCAAATAAAACTTTATTTAAATCTTCATTTTTTTAGATCATGCCTTTTATGTTAATAAATCTTCATTTTTCATAACATGCCTTTTAGGTTAATATGAGAAATTTTTTTTGGGAAATATGAATAAAAATATTTATGAAGTAATTAAAGGGGCTTAATATAGTGAATAATTATTAAAATGGTGGGAGAAATAGGAATGATTTGTTTGCCGCCCACAATGTAGCACTTTTTTTTCTTCACCTAAACATTTTTTTTTAAGAGTAATGCTAGAGATACAATTTTTTTTTGTACAAAAGTTTTTACAAATTGCAGATATAGTGAGTGGTTACTGGTAAATGAAAAACTGTTATTAATGGTGGATCTAAATGAAAACCAATAAGAAGTTGGTCACATCATCATTTTGTAAAAAAGTTGTAAAATAGTTTTTTTTTTTTTTAATGGAAATGGGGGACTTATTTGTGGTCATAGAATTATGCCCTTTTTTTTTTTTTTAAGAGTAATGCTAGAGACAAACTTTTTTATTAAAATAAAATTTACAAATTGCTAATATGACGAGTAGTTTTTGGTAAATAAAAAAGTGATATTAGTGATAGGCCTAAATTAAAACGAATATAAAGTTCCCCAAAACAATAGTTTGTAAAAATGTTGTAAAATAGTTTGTAGCTGTAGCATTACTTTTTTTTTTTTTTTTTTTTAAATCAAATCAAACTTTACTTGAATCTTCCTTTGTTTTAAGATCATGCCGCTGTTGGTGAATTATTATGCTTTTATAACACTATTTTGAGTTAATACGACTTGGAAGTGTGTGTTTGACTTCTCCATCACAAGCTCTCTCTCTCTCTCATAGCTTTTTTTTTTGGTTTGACATAATACTTAGTTATTTTGAAAGTTAGAATTTGAATTTATATCAAATTACAATCTTGCGATGTATTTAAATGTGTCTGTTGACTATTTGAGTAATATCAGGTATAATTTTGGGATAAATTTTGATTATTATAATAATCTCCTTTAAAAGAATGAGAAAATTGAATAATATATTTGAAACTTAAAGATTTAGTTGTAAAAAGAAAAATATATATAACATACCACAATATAATTTAGAAACATATAAACCACCTCAAAAAAGAATAATATCAATTAAACATACCAAAAATATTAAAATGATATATTTGTAAAGATGGATAGATGAAAATTAATTTTAGAAATTTTTTAATTTATAGGGAGAACAAATTATCTTTCACAAAATTTATATAACAATTTATACATTATACTACAATTACAAAATATTTATTTATTCTCACGCATTGCGTGGGTATGCGACTAATTTTTATAATAGTCGAGTAATTTAAGCGTGGCTGATAAAAAATAATAGGTGAATCAAAGAACAGAACAGAACAGAACAGAACACAGAAAGAAGATAAATTAGGTTTTAGCGTATTTAGACTCTAGGATTGGGCACTGGGGTCACATTTTCATTTTTTTTTTTGCTTTCTCTTGTATTGCAACAATTGACAGTGGGCAGTAAAATTAGTGTATAATCAGAGCGTGGCAGAGTTGTGTCCTAATCAAAGGAAAGGAGATATTAAAGCAGCAAAATCAATTAATTAAAAAAAAAAAAAAGAAGCATATCATAGGAAAGAAACTATGAAAAAGATATTTTTGGGGTGCCCAATAATAACCCCTACCCTACTATATTTATATATGTTGCGTTCAGCAGCAGTGTACGGCTGGAGCTGCGTGCATTAAGAAAATTTAAATTTTATATGAAGCTAAATTTAAATGGTATGCTACCACTGCCACTACCAGTTACTCTATATCTATTTATCGTCTTTTTGTTTTGTGAAATTAATTAATTAAATTGTAATATTAATATTATTATTATTATTATTATTATTATTATGGGTTAGGAAGGTGAAAGTGGAAGTGGAAGCGGTGAGGTGAAGCAGCAGAAGCTGAAGCTGTATTCATTCTGGTGGAGCACTTGTTCCGTCCGTGTTCGTATTGCACTCAACTTCAAAGGTAATTTCTTTCTTTTTCTCTCTCTTCATTAATGCTTCATTCAATTATTATTCAAAGGTATACTTTGATGATGATTGATTGATTAGGGCTGAAATATGAGTACAAATCAGTTAACTTGTTGAAAGGAGAGCAATTCAACCCCGGTGAGACCTCTAAATTCTAACTGCTTTTTGCTATTTCCAACTGCTCTGCTTTCCTTAAAGTAAATTGCCTCTCTTTGTACTTATTATTATTATTATTATTATTTCATGAATGTATGTTTCTTTGTTTTTTACATATCTATCCTAGAGTTTATAAAGCTCAATCCTAGTGGTAATGTTCCTGTGCTCGTCGATGGAGACACCGTAGTTGCCGACTCTCTTGCCATCCTCATGGTATAATTAATATTCCTATTTTCTATATCCCTTTTTACCAATTAATTCTTCCTTGTCTTTATCATTCTCATTCATCTGTCTCTCCATTTCACAGTATTTAGAAGACAAGTATCCTCACCACTATCCACTGTTGCCCCAAGATATTCACAAAAGAGCCATCAATTACCAGGTACTATCTACTATCTACTATCTGCTTTCTTTACTCTTTCTATTTTATGCTATGCTCTGTAACCTTCTAACAATAACTTTATCAACCACCAACACTGCCTTATACTTTTACTCATCTCACTTTAGGAGGTGCGTGCACAAATTGAATTTGGAGTTTAAAAACAGATTTGGGTTAGATAAATTGGGTTGGGTAACGCCATTGTGTATTGCTTAATTTAAAATAAAAAAAAAAAATGGTATAATGTTTTCAATAGTTTAGGGGAAAAAAACTTTTTGAAGTTTAGGGATGAAAAAAAAAAATTCGTGCAAACTTTAGGGACGAAAACAATATTTTAATTTAGATAATATTTTTCAAAATTACTCTTTGGATTTACTTTCTTGTCCAGCCTTGAGGAAATGTTTAGAGATTCCTGATCTAATCAGGCATAATTCTTTGCTGTACCTTATCCATTTTTTGCTAATATTTACACAATAATGAAATTGCCTTTATAACTTGATACGTAGGCTGCCAATATTGTTTCCTCAAGCATTCAGCCTCTTCAAAAAGTAGCTACACTGGTATATATCCTTGTGAGACTGTTGTGGTTATATACCCCTATGTTGTTATTTTCATGAAATTGTTAGAACTTATATGATATAAACTTTTTTTTTGCTGCTTTTCGTCCTATATACAGAAGTGCATTGAGGAAAAAATTAGTTCTGATCCTGATGTGAAACTTGCTTGGGCTCAACATTATATCAAAAAAGGCTTTGTAGGTAAGATTTTACTAAGCTGCACAGTACTCTTCCCTTCCCTGGCAGGTGGGCCCCAAAGCAGGAAAAATATAAAGATGTAAGATGTGAAAGAATAAGTAGATACCAGATCAGTTCTAGATTGTGCTACACACTATAACATTTAGACATTGTTAGATTACATGATTAAACTCACAATTTCCTAATAGCTTAAGCGTTTAGGACAATTCGTAATTTATTATGGTATTAAAATTGGAGGAGCTGGGTTCAAACCATGTCTTCAGCTTACCTCCCATTTATAAAATTCCCACATGTTGCGCCCTACTTAATAAGGATAGTTTAGGCCCACACGTGAAGGGAGAGTGTCATATTAAGATTAAATTCACCATTTTCTAATAGTTTAAGCTTTTGGGACAATTGCTAATTTATCAAAAATAATACCTAGAGTTAAAATTAAGAAGTTTTTGTGGCCCATGAAAGCAGAAAACTCAAAAATATCTTCCTACTGTGCCAGTCTCTCATGTTTGAAGGCTGGTTTAATTTAAAAGCTGATGACATGACCAATCCCTCCAATCTTGTTACACTTTCTTTTAAATTGAGAAAACACATGTAGAAATTTAGCAAGATGTAAGTGAAGTTATCTGATAAATAGTATTTGCAAACATACGTGCACTATAAAGTTACAAGCTGAGAAATTAGTCCTTCCATGAGCTATTTAGAAGATACAGCTAACTAATGATATTGGATCCTGATTTTAATTATCTGTATCAGTTCCAAACTCCCTCCATGGTCTGTGGCTAACGAGATTAGCAAATAACTTTGGCACATTGTCAATAGACTTGATACTAATTTCTTTTGTAAGTTCAATAGAGCTTACTACACATGGACACTCAACTGGAGTAAGGAAGACATGTTAAGTGGACAATTGACTCTTGATCTGGTGGAGGGATTATACATGTTTGTTTGTTTGGACAATCAGATTAGTGTTCATATCTCCCCAAAAAAATCATCCTAATAGTTTGGAGGAAAACAAGGGCTTGTATAATTCTATTTTCATGGATTATCTTGATCTTTTTAACAACTGGGTTCCTCTCCCTCTCCCTGGAAATTCCAGTCACATGTGAACCTTTTGCGCCACTGTGGGATGGTTTCTGCTCCTTAATGGCTTTAGGCTTATTTTGATTACTATTTGCATTTGTTTCAGCACTCGAGAGGCTATTAAAAGACTATGCTGGAAGATTTGCTACTGGAGATGAAGTTTACCTGGTTTGGTTTCCTGCATCATCTGAGTCTGTGCCCACAAACTTGTATATACAATTTGCTGCACTGTGTGCAAACATTTGAAGAGTCAGGGTTTTGGAAGTTTCTACCAATGTTTTACAGCTGTTACAAATGCTTTTCCCTTTTTCTCTATCTAGATTGAATGTACAAGGTGCCTAACCATAAACACATAATCATGCACCCTAAATCTGTTGAAACTAAATTTAAAATTGATCACTGCATAGAGAAAGACTAAAAGAATGGCCATTGCTATGAATTTTCATTTTACTACCAAAATGCTCCAATATTGCTAGGGGTTCCTTTGCTAAGGAAGTCGTCAACCATCCTGAAGTTGGTCTATCTTTTACAACCAAACAAAGATTTTGTTTTGCGAGCTTGTAATCTATTACAACCTCAAGTATTGAGACCAATTGACAGCAGAATACAATATAAAATAGAAGAACCCACTTCTCAGTCTTTAAGATTGCAATCTGAAGATGGATCTTCTCCCAAACCCAAACCATGGATTAACAGACATGAAGGCACCATACTCAACTCTAAACACTAAGTTTTTAAGTATATCAATATGCATAATTGTGCTGAAGCCAGTATTTTGATGTAGGGAATGTGATGTGCTGCTGTTTAGGCTAGATCAAATTTGGGAATGCATTCTAATCACTTGCTATGTTTAATACAGCACATGGCTTCTACTTCTAACAACTTCCTAAAATCTAGCTTGTGCATGTGCCTCTAACTAATTTTCCCTCCAACTTGGCACATTTGAATATAGCTACAATAATCACATGGGACATATGAAATACAGCTCTGAAGCTTGGCTGGCCATGTGCCATGTCACTCCCTCGTGCTATGTCACCATACCATGTCAACATCTTCCATGTATTGTTCCATGTATTGGATTAGACTCTTGCCTCAGCCTTATACTATTAGTTTCACAGTGCATGACATGCTAGAATTTCACATCCTAAAATACTACATTACAGCAGCTTGCATGGATTTAGTTTATGAGTTAAGGTATTTCTCGTAATGTACTGTAATGCATTGCAATTATTTGCAGGCAGATTTGTTTCTAGCTCCTCAGATTCATGCAGCAATTAAAAGGTTCAATGTTGACATGGTAGTGCTCATTCTAGAATCAATGTGCCATTTGATTTGTAGAAAATATATATATATATATATATATATAATTTATATTAATGGGAAAAACTGTTGCAGTCTTGACTCTTGAGTCTTGTAACAATTATTTTTCCTTCAGAAAAACCACTAATAAAAGATAGAGATTAGGGGTTGATTTTCAATGTTCTCATTATGTATATTAACTTCATCTTCAAGCTGCTTTAATGCCAAATTGTTCTTTGACCTCGGCCATCAAGAGTTTGTGGAATTACAGTAGTTAAAAAAAAATTTATGACCTTGTATAGTCTTCTTCTGTCAGTGAAAATCTTGCTTCTGGTCTTAGATGTATGAATTTCTGCATCCTGAAGCTAGAATTGTTGCTATTGATATTTTTGGATTTATTAGTTATGCATTGGTTGCCCCATTTGTTGCTTCTTCTACCTTGTTTAATAATAATACAGCTACAATACTCTCTCTCTCTCTCACACACATGCAGAGAAATATGAATGATAACACCTATATTTAGTAATCTTGAAATTTATGGCCTACAAATCCATTTCTGTATCTGTATTTGCTGACAGGTTTCTCCCTTTTTTTTTGAAGACTCAATTCCCTCTCTTATCCAGATTGAATGAGGCATACAATGAGATACCGGCTTTCCAAGATGCTATGCCAGAAAAGCAGCCAGATACTCATCTGGCAAGTGCTAGTTAAACCAATGGGTTGAAAAGGTATGTAGAAACATTGTAGAAATCAGAAATTATTAGAAATTTCTTATCGATTAGGTGTGTCTAGAATGTTTGTTATATATATAGACACACACACATGCACATGTGGCCGACCCTAACTAATTTGTTCAAGATGTATAATCAGCCCTAAATTTGGGATTAAGGTTTTATGTTATTGTAGTATATATTAGGTTCAGCATTGGATGATGTGACCTCCACAACCATTGAGCTTGCAAAATATCAAAATTAATTTTTGATAAGCATATGGAGGACATGTAATCCAATGTACTTGAGAAAATGTTAATTAACCTAATTGAAAGTTTTGAAGTGATGTAATATCGCAAAAAGAGACACCATTTGTAACTCGAACCACAACACTACCACACACATCCAAGAAAAGAGGGCTATATATATATATATGAATTTTATTGAAATTGTTTTAAGATTACGCTTCCAATCTCAAAATTACAGCATAAAGTGCCACTCCCAGATGATCAAGCTTCGAGATAGAGCTTTTCAAGGCATATTTGTATAAAGATAAAGGTGCCGTGATGAAGGTTGTCAGCTCATGGAACGTTCCATGAATAATAATGGATGGTGAGCTGATACATACAATAAATGGTTTGGTTACCTGTTTGAAGTTCCTTGAAGTTCAGTTTGCTTTTGTATCCACTAAAATTATAGTTTTGTTTACCTCTGTGTTTTCTTCCTACTGGGTACCAATAAAATATAATATTTTTAGCAGAAAAATGTGTTAGGACTTCCTTAGAAACTCGTTTACAATTCATTTAATAACCAAATAAAAACATGCACCAACATGTGTAGATGTAGATCTTGTCCTTTGAAAGGATGAGACGTACCAGTTGGCTGGAAAGACCAGTAAATTAAGAAAGATTGTGGAGCTTTTATTTTAATTTTTTATAAATAATTTGTGAGAGGCTTATTTAACTACCCTCAATTGGGAAGGGAATTATCAACTTGCATTTGAGAAACGATGGTTAGAGAGTAGTGTGCAGAAGTGCCTCATTCATTCAATTTGTATAACGCGAGTCTTTCCCTTGGGGAGATCAGAGATGTTTAAAAACTCAAAGCTTGCATAAACCTTTACAGGATCATGTACATTGCTTGTGCATGACCAATGGCATGGCTTTCTAATGCCATGCAGGTGCCTGCACATGGCAAGCTGGTGATTGCACTTAAGCATTGAATGGCATGCTGCCATGGCTGCTACTTCAATGTTGACAACTTTGAGGGGAAGATAGTGCCTATAAATAATTAAACATGCATCAGAAATTGTTGAAATAGTAAGCAATTTCAGCGTGCTTGAAAACAGTGATACATAATAAGCGAACCAACATAGCAGGTTAATTGGCTTTTTGCATATTTTTTGGTCATCCAAGCTAATGCTGGGCTTGACTTTGCTCAGCATTTTTTCTTCCTCTTTTTTGTACTACTTTTGCTTCCCATATTACTGGCAGTGATTAGTTTATAATCAGAGCATGGCATTTCGCTTAGCTTCCCAAACGTCTTTTCATAGAAGTGCCAGAGTTCTGACCTAATCAAAGGAGATATTAAGTAGCAAAATTAGCTGACGAGAATTACAAAAATGTTAAAAGAAAAATACGAAAAAGATAGTATTTAATACGCAATTATACTATTCGTATAGGAAAATTCTTAGGTATTTTAGAAGCACAGAAAAATGGTGCTCTCTCTTCTCACATTCATAGTGGACTCCGTTATGAATTTAATGAGTAGATCTCATTATAAATGTGAGAAGATGGAGCACCATTCTCAGTACTCGGAGTGTACTTAAGAATTATTCATTTGTATAATATATATACACACCAGTATGCCAAGAACTGAAATGGCGCATACTTCCCATATACACATTCAATATCTCTCTGTACCGTTTGAACGGTGGAATATCTCGCATGGACCTGCATTAAGAAAACGTCAATCATATTCATATGTTTAGTTTTTCAACGGTAGCAATGACAAAAGCATGAGGAAGAACCAAAAGGGTACCTTTCTTAGATGCCGAATAGTTTCAGAATCTGTTGGAATGACATGGTAATATCCCATGCACATAAGCACATTGGCACATGTAAAAGTACCAAATCCATCAATTTCTTTCAACTGTTTAGCCAACTTATCGTAGTTGCTGGATTTGGAAAAGCTTGC
This sequence comes from Castanopsis chinensis, assembly GCA_032878915.1. Lineage (NCBI taxonomy): Eukaryota > Viridiplantae > Streptophyta > Magnoliopsida > Fagales > Fagaceae > Castanopsis > Castanopsis chinensis. Next base: position 30,459,977 of record JAVQMG010000121.1, on the reverse strand, counting down.
TCCTTTACTGGCCTCTTCAAGTTGTGTTAGTTGAATCCTGCCTTCAACAATATCCCGGGCAAGTTTCAAAATGCGACTTGCTCTATACCCAAGATTGCATCTTGAAGCCAGAAAGCCTTCATCAAGGTTTGCTAATTCTGTTGGGCTAGGAAAATTTCCAATGTTATCATTGTCAGAAGCAATGTTGTGTGGTTCATCCGCAGCCTGACAAGTTTTGCAGTTTAGATATGAATAATCATCATCATCGCGTACAATATCAGCTGGAACACAGTCTGCTTTGATGGACCCAGAATTTGTAAAATTCGTTGAAACCTTGGACTCTTGTGGTATGGGTGTGTTGGGAATGAAGTGGTCCTTATCGGGTTTTGGGGTATTAAAGTTGGTACTTGCAGCAGCAGCTGCAGAATCAGCCACAAATAACAGACTGGATGATTGAGGCTGCAGTTCCAACTGAAGCTCACAAAGTGCTCTAGCCATGCTTAAAGTCCTGGACCACCTATTGAAGTCTTAATAGCGTTAGCTTAGCTAATCTAGTGGTCTAGTTACTAAAAAGAAAAAGACCAGTGATTTTGAAGTTTTTACACTCTTTGTCAAAAGAGTCATATCTATGGTCCAAGTTATATTAGAGGAGTGTATAGTTTGGTTTCTAAAATTGGGAAAAGTTGTAAGTATATAGTAGTAGTAGTAGATTTTTGGGGGGGGGGGGGGGGTTGGTGTGTGGGAGAATGTGAATGTGAATCCATACTTACTATGATATCATTTTTGGTAAGGTGTGAGATATGAGTTAGTACTACTACTTATTAGTACTTACATAGTAGAGGTCATTGATCGACACGAATGGGAAGGCATAATGTCAAACAGTTGGCAGGTATGGGAAATGAGAGCATATGTATGTATATATATATACAGTTGGCAGGTATGGGAAATGAGAGCATATATTTATAGCAAAATGGAAGTAGTAAAAAGAGAGAGAGACTGACTGGCAGTTGCAGAGGAGCATGCACTTGACCATGTCTTCAAACAAGGTAGGAGACCTAAACACCCTGCCCACAGAGCTGCTCTCCTTCTTCTTCTTCTCATTGTCGTACATATTTCGGAACTCTCTCACAGATCTCTCCTCATCCTCAGACAAGCGCAGCATTCGTGACACCTGAGCCAGCACTGATTCTCGATGTTGTCGGGAGAGAGTGGGAGAGTTATGGCAGTAAACGCGGACATGGAGTGAGCGAGGGGCCCACTGGTGTTGAGAAATACGAACCATCACTGATTCTGAATCTCCAAGACCAAGACCAAGACCAAGACCAAGACGGAGTGGGCGGAGAAGCGTCTTGGAAACGGGGTCCCACTGATTAGGTGGCATCATGAACAGTCCATGGCTACACACTGCTTTCTCCAGTTCAAAACTCTCCTCCTCCGCTGCCCCCAGTGGCAACTCTAACACCACCACCCCACCACTACTCATCTTTTAGTTTTACCAAACCAAGCGACCAAATGTCTTTCTTTGAAATATGTATATATATTACTCCTATGGTGGGGAGATATATATATATATATATATATATATATATATATATATGTGTTGCGCAGAACAAGACAAGTACATGTACAATCAGGAACGTAGCTAGGAATTCGTACTTGAGGCCCAAGTTACAAAATGCAGTTTGTTTTACCATATACATATACAAAAATTTGCGTACTATTATTTTAAGCACCATCAACCCATCATTATCCATAATATTGGAATTCGTAGCTAGGAATTTGCATACTATTATTTTAAGCACCATCAACCCATCATTTGCAAAAATGCACTCTATTTAACGAATTATTCAGCTCCTAATTTCAAATTAAAAAAAAAAAATTTGATGATATGGAAAGAGATATAATATATCATCATATAGCAATACAACAAATTGAACAACTTAATAAACAAAGCATATTCATAAAACTAAATGACCGTTATCATATATATAAAAGGCATAAATCTTTTTTTTTTTTTTATTGATAAAAGGGCATAAATCTAAATGCCCATATGATGTTGAAGAAACAAACAAACCTGAAATACTGAGACACAAGAAGCTGGAACTGAAAGCAAATAAGGATTTTTTTTTTTTTAGATGAAAGGAGTTTATTTAATTTCTACCATTGTTAAGAAGAGAGTTAATGTGTTTAGAGCAATCAACAATGAGAGGAAAGAAACATGGGGCCAGTGTGGGCTTGTATCAGGAGAAAAAGTAGCAGTGATAACTTCTATTTTCTTTGAGAATTCCGTAGGTGGCTTCTTGAGATTGAGAATGATGGAAAAAAAAAAAAAAAGAGTAAATTTTTCTTTGAAAATGAGTGGTAAAAGATGATATTTTGAGAGTGAGGATTATTGTCTATTGGATATTTGGATTGACAACAAATCAATTGGACAATTGAGAGAGCTAACTAGTATTTTATTTGAGGACTTGGGTTATCTATTGGACTAAGTAGAGATCCAAGAAAGAATAGGGGGGGCTGGCCATTATTTTCTAGGGGCCATAGCCTTTTACTTATTTTTTGCTATCAAACTCATAGCCTAACAGTAGAAGAAATCAAAATTTGGGGGGGGGGGGTGGTGGGTGCTAAGGGACAACATAGCTCCGCCCCTGTACAACTACATTTAAGACCCATGCCATTAACGTGCAGTGCAGTAGTAAGTTAGACATGGCAAAACGGGTCAAAATTTTTTGACCCGACCTGACCTGACCCGACCCGAAAAATACTCGACCCGAACCCGACTTTTTTTACCCAAAATAAAAACGGGTTGACCCGTGACCCGACTCGAGTTTTTCGAGTTTTTTGTGGGTCAATCCGACTCGACCCGCAACCCGACCCGAACACGAATCACTTTTTTAAAACTTTTTTTTTTTGGTAAAAAAAAAAAGTAAAATTAAGACAATAGTAGTTTAATTGTTTATTATGAGCTAAAGGAAATAATTGATACATTTATATATGCAAATTAATTGAAAGATAAAAGGTTGAGCATTCTGTGATGAATAAAGATTTTTAGATATTAAATAACAAAGTATATGCTAAGATAATATGGTTACAGTAAAATTAAAAATATAGATTTAAAATTGTAGACATGTGTGAGAAACATTTACAAATATAAAAATAGTGAAGCCAAAGTACCAAATTAGCATAAATTATGAATGCTTAGACTTATTTTTTAACAATTTATGTCCAAAATAAACGGCTTTTCAAAATAAATTATGATATTTCCTAGAGTGTGTGTTGCTTAACAATGATATAATATTCATAAAAGAGACCATCTATAAATAAATAAGCAATCCAATTTTAATGTATATTTCAAATTAAAATAGAGTGTCAACCACAATTGATAATAGATTATAAAATTAATTTTCAAGATTGTAAATTTCTTATATGTTTTTATTTTTTATCAAATGAGTTATCCAATAAGTCATTTGTAATTTTGTTTTATATTTTGGAATGTTGATATTGTGTAGAAATAAAACATGTGTATTTGTTTTACTTATGTTTGTGTTATTTTGTTTTAGATAGCAATGTTAGGATTTTTATAATTTTAAAATTATTGAATAAATATTAATAAATTTAACTAAATTCATTATTGATATAAGTAGTGAAGTCAAAATAATGCATTTTACATAAAATAATTTGTTGCATAACTTTTCAAATGACAAATACATGTTGTTTTACTTAAAAAAAAAAAAAAATTCATGTGAAAAATACGGGTCAATACGAGTCGACCTGACCCAACCCGCAACCCGATTGACCCGAACCCGTTTTTAATTCGCTTAAGATGACCCGTTTTTGACCCGTGACCCGCTTGACCCGCAACCCGATTGACCCGACCCGAACCCACCCTGACCCGCCTGTTTTGCCATGTTTAAGTAAGTACAAGGAAAATTTGCAGGGAGTTCTAGAACATGGAAAAATTGTGCTCTCTCACAATAAAAGCTTTGGGTAGACAATAGAGAACATGCTAGAACACACAGGATGCTTATCAATATTACTTGTTGGTGGTTAAATTAAGTTCATTAGTTTTAATCAAGTAGGTAGACGATACAGTTGGGTAGACAATAATGCTAAACTAAATTAAGTCCATTACGTGTGCTTTAATTCCTATCATTGTAGATTATCAAAAAATTCCTATCATTGTCTTTTGTGTTAATGAATGCTAGTATACCCAATTACCTGCTTGCCTCAAATATATTGATCCACTGTGCAACAAATTGAATCATTAGACTATTATGTTTTTATTTTAAAATTAAGTCCGAATACCTTAATAAATTATGTTTGAGTTATGGGTCTACTGTGCAACAAAATTATGAATGTCTTATTAGTCTTTGAGAGATAATGTTATAGTTTAACTTTTCTAATTGCTAGTGTACTTGTACTATGACAGATAATGTAATTTGAGGGATAATGTTACAATTTATCTCTCAAAGACATTCATGTACGTGTACTTTGAGAGATAATGTTATAATTTAACACTTTGAATCTCAAACAAAATTAATGTTTATAGTTTAATAGTTTTATTTTTAGATTAGTTGTAATACATTCATAATTAGTGAGAATTATAATGTAACTATTTTTTTAGAACATGTGCCCATAATTTTCTAAGTTGGACTGATAACGTAACTATTTTTTTTTTACTTAGATGGATTTAAATGATGAGGTACTTAAGACCATAACTTTTTCGGACTTTATGCTAAAATTGGACTTGGTTCATGCTGCATTTCGTTATTTGTGTTACATTATCCATCAAAGGAAACAACTAAAAAGAAATGTTCCCCACATTCCTACACAATCAACCATAGAAAAACAAAAAGCTCATGATGAAATAATGTCTTGACTTAGGAATAGTGAAAAATGCTATGATGTAATATGCATGGGTCCACAAGCTTTTCAAGGTTTGTGACATTTTGTGGAGAGATAGTGATCTTCAAGACACACAATGTGCCACAGTTGAAGAGCAAGTTGGCAAGTTTCTTCACATGCTATCACACAATGTGATGACTCGTACAATTTCCTTATTTTTTTGTCGTTTCGGTGAGACCATTAGTCGTCATTTTCATAACGTGTTAAGATCAATAATTATGTTAGAAGATCAATTCCTTTGACAACCTAATGGAACCCAAGTGCCACTTGAAATACTACAGAGTAATAGGTTCAACCCATATTTTAAGGTAAATATATCATGCATACAATTTATATTTGATAGTAGTTTAGTACAAATATATTTTAAGATAAATGTTTTTGAGAGATAATGTTAATCTCAGGATTGTATTGGGGCACTTGATGGAACACATGTTTGTGTCAAAGTGTCTAATGAGGATGCACCAAGATATCAGGGTAGGAAGGGTTACACAACACAAAATGTGTTGGTGGCATGCTCATTTGATTTAAAATTCACATATGTATTACTAGGTTGGGAAGGAACTGCTTTAGATTTGAGAATAATAAAGATTGCTTTAATTAGAAACGATAAATTGAAAATCCCACAAGGTAAATTTAATTCAAATACGTATTAGAATGTATTCTTTATAATTAAAAAATTTGTAGTATAAAATAAATGATTGTTATTGTTTATTAGGTAAATATTATCTTGTTGATGCGAGATACATGAATAAAAGTCATCTAATTGCACCTTATAGGGGAATGCGTTACCATTTAAAAGAATACTTTATTCGTCCCCCCTGAAAATGCTAAAAAATTGTTTAATTTGCGACATACATTAATACGCAATGCCATTGAAAGAGCATTTGGTGTACTGAAAAAGAGATTTCCTATCATAGCAAGTACTACAAAGCCTACTTATTATGTTGACACACAAAATGAAATCATTTTATCATGTTGTATATTTTATAACTATTTAATGGGTGTCAATCCTGATGAAAGTTTTATTGCTGAAGTTGATGAAGAGGTTTTAATTTTTTATCGTGGACATGTGACCCCCACTTCAAGAGAAGATGATGAGGACGCTAGGCAATGAGATATTATAAGAGATTCTATAGCATCAACCATGTGGAAAAACTATGTCCAAATGTAATAGCTATTGAGTTTATTGTTATAGTTGTTTAAGATTGTTATATTTAAATCACTTAGACCTAAATGTTATGCAAATTTCTATTTTCAATTTGATATTGCTCTCTATCTCATGATCATTAATATCAATATCTACACATTATTTTATATGTGTTATATGTCCTATTAATTGTAGCATGGACAAGATATCAAAGAAGAATAGTGGAGACCCAAACAAAGAAATACAATAGAATAGTGTTATGGATGATGCTTTAGTGGATGGTTTTTTACATCATGTGATCATAGATGGTAGAGTTAATAGAACTTTTACCTCTAAGGCATATGATGACATGGTGAAAGAGTTGGTCGAAAATTTTCGCATGAAGATTAACAAAGATAAGGTGAAAAATTGACAAAAGACACTGAAAAAGAATTTTCATGAATGCTATGACATATTTAAAGATAGATTGAATGGTTTTGGATGGAAAGGTTTTTTAAATATATGGACAACTGAACCAGAAGTTTGGGAACCACTCATAGCGGTAAATTCCCATTTTTTGTTAGTTTAATTTTGTATTACATAATTATATAATCGTTGTATTAACATTTTCCTTTGTTTGTAACAGTCTAAACCTACAACTAAGAAGTGGATGACAACACCTATGCCCAACTACTCTAAGATGGCACAACTTTGGGCTAAAGATAGAGCAAAAGGTAATCATGTTGAAAATGCAAAAGAGAAACGTGCTAGGTATGTTGCATCGACCACTATTGATGAGATTAATAATTTGGTATCCCAAAATAAAGTTTCTTTGGAGAGTTTTGATGTCGAAGATGGCTAGAGGTCACCAAAAATTAATATTGTTCATTCTCGAGTATCATCATACGATGCAGTGTCTTCTAAAAGCAAGGAAAGAAGACTAGTAGAAGACGATGAACTTGGGAATGTAATTTCCCAGTTATTTGATAATGTATTAATGACAATTGATAGGGTTACTGAGGTTATGACAAAGTGTTTTTCATAGTCATATGGAGCAGAAGTTCATGCAGCTTTGGGCGTATTGGACTTGGATCAAATATCAAAAACTAAGGCCTACATATTTTTGATGGAAAATCCAATGTATAAGGAGATGTTTTTTGATTGCCTAGATCATGAGCGCAAATGTGTCCTATTGACACTGATATTTAGGCCTAAAAATTAAAAAAATGTGAGATTTCTCGGCCAATTTTAGATTTGCTTTATTTTGTTATTTTGTTTTGTTTTGACAAGACTCATTACAAGAGTTTTTATAAAAGATATTAGTTTGCATTTTTAGACAATGTTTATTTTGTTGAAAATAAATATGTGATATGTTAATTGCTTTACAACTTAGAAATATATAGAACTTGATTTTTAGCAACAATAAAATTTTTTCCCCTAAACTAGAATCATTTTTTATGTTCTTTAAAATGAGGGGTATGATAGTAATATTATTATAAAATAATTCCATTCCATTCATTCCAATGCCACTTCCAAACAATGTTACTTACATTCCATTCCATTCTTTTACTTTAAAACATACAAACAAGATTTTTTAATTCCATTCCATTCCATTCCTTTCCCTACTAAATCCATTCTATTCCATTCCATTCCTTTAGGTTTCGTTTGTAAGTTCATAAGGGAATTGAATGGAATGATCATAAGGGAATGGAAATGAATGGAATGGAGTGGATTTAAGTAAGGGAAATGAATGGAATGAAATTAAGTAACCTTGATTGGATGTTTTAAAATTAAGGAATGGAAAGGAATGAAAATGAATGGAATGTAAGTAATCTTGTTTGGGAGTAACATGAAGGGAATGAAATGGAATCATTTTATGACAATATTACTATTAGACTCCTATTTTAAAATAAAGAGTTGGATATATAAGGGTATTTTTGGAGTTTTAGTAAAAAATTCATTAAATCTAATTTCATTCCCTTTTATTCCTCCCAATTTCGGGGGGAATGAAAATTTGAGGTTTTAAGGAAATAGAGAGGAATGAGTGTTCCCTCCTACTTATTTCATTCCCTCCCACTTAAACTCCCAAACGAGGGAATGAACTTTCCATTCCCTCTATAAAAACTCCCAAACAAGAGAAGGGAAGAATATTATAAAATGATTCTTTTAATTCATTTCCATTCTATTCCATTCCCTCCTCCCAAACGAGGCCTTAATGACCATTCCATTCCATTCCCTTAAAACTCTCAAACGGAGCCTAAGGTAGATTTTATTATGAATTTAATGAGTGGATTCTAATATTACATTAAATGTCTTGGACCATTCAGGCGGCTAGTTTTGACTTCAAAGGGCTTGCAAGAATACACTGCAGTGTTCTATATAATATTCAAAGGTCAAAACAAATATGTGGTGCTTATGTGCAGAGACCAAAGCAGGTGCTCCTCAATCTCTCTCTTTTTCAAGCCATCATCATCTTACCATTCAAAGATTTGAACAACTCGTTCATGGGGAATTGTCACTTAGAAGCTTGGTAAGCTGGTATGAAATTATGAATTATGTGCAATTTTTTATATGTTAAGTGAAAGTCAACCTATTTGAATGATCATTCTCCCGTATATTGCATTCTTTGGAGAGCATTCTCACCAAGGATCTTAAAAAATTTAGCATTTAGCATCTCAAAAAGCCACTTTATCAATTTTAACAACTCATTTTATAATACACCTAACATCAAAGATTCTATTTTTTTTATCATTTCATTTAAAATAATATAAACTACTCGTTAAAATAATAAAAAACAACTACACAAATCACCTTTTTCACCACAAGCATTAAAATAATAATAATAATAATAATAATATATATATATATATATATATATATTTTTAAGATTAGAGCTTCCGTTAGCTTTCAAAAATGAAAACTCACTGTAGCTCAGATTATGTGTGTGTGTGTGTGTTTTTTTTTTTTGTTTTTTTTAATTTATTTTTTAAATTTAGCATGTTTGTTGTAGCTTATTTTTTGGTGCTTTTTACAAACTTGATACTAAAGTTTAGCAGTTATAACATTTAACATTCTTAGGACCCGTTTGGTAGATGTGTTTAAAAATTGAAAATTATTGTTTAAAAATATTTGTGGAAATACGTGTGAGTGAAAAAATGTGTAAAAATGCGTGAAATGTTGTTTAAAAACTGAAAATTGTTGTTTAAGAAGGGTTGCCAAACACCCCCTTAACGAGAATGCTCGGAAGCTTGTTTAGAATTGCACCATCCGTAAAAGTCTTGCCCACCAAAGCTTTTATCAATCACTTCAAGATATGTCCCTTTTCCTACAGGTCTTGCCCACCAAAGTGCCTTTTTTAGCATTCAGTCACACAATGCTGCCTTCATAGGCCCTTTTTCTTTCCCCCTATATCAATATATATATATATATATATATATAATTATAGATTAATTCCGACATTAGAGCAATTGCAAAAATTGTGTAAAATGTAAAAAAGTGCCCAATTTTACACATTTGTAAAAATGTGTATAATGCAAAAAGTGCTTAATTTTGCACATTTTTAACCCAACAAACACCCAAATCAATTTTTGTAAAAATGTGCAAATATATACCACAGTAACCATGAATGTGTATATATATATATATATATATATATAATATACGGTTACTGTTCATTATGCAAATGATTTTTTTTCTCTCTCCTTTACAACAGTTAGCAGCGTCTATGACAACCCAGCGCGGTAGAATAAGAAGAAGGAAGCAGAAAATAACCGCCAAACACCACAACTTAGCACAGAAAATTAGCCCAAAATCAACAGAAAATTAACCCAAAATCAATGGAAAAGCAATTAGAAAACCCAACTCAAAATCAAAACAAACCCACTAGAAAACCCAACTCAAAATCAATCAAAACTCATTGGGAAACCCAACCCAAAATCATCACGGACACACCACAAAATCATCAAAATCGTTCTAAATCTAGATCCAAATTCATCAAACCCATATACAAATTCGTATAAATAATCAAACCGAAATTGAAAAAAGAAAAAGGAGAAGAAGGAGAAGAAGAAGAAGAAGAAGAAGATGCTGAAGAAGAGGAAGAAAAACCCAAACTGAAAATTTTCTTTCTCCTCCCAAAATCACTACCCTTAATCAAACCCAACCCAAAATCATCATATATAATAAAAGCATAAAACTCAAATTGTTAAAGAAGAAGAAGAAGAAAGAAAAAGATTCTCCAAAAAAAAAAAAAAGAAGTAGAAGAAGGAGAGGCGAAGATAGAGATAAGGACTGAAGGGAGTGTAATATGACTCAGGAAAAAGAAGGGGTGTTAGGTGGGGGTAGGTGAGAAATAATAGAAAAAGGGAGGAGAAATATTATTTTAATAAAAAATGTGTGCATAATAGATAAAATTGACGTGGGTATTTTGTAAAAGTGATGGTGTAAAAAAAAAAAGTTTTTTATGTAAAATAGATGGAATTTTTTAGTCAATAATCAATATATCTATAAAAGCAAAAATCTCATGTGAGAATGTATGAGGTACTGCCACGTGTCACTTTAATATTATATCTAACCTTTTTTACCTTTTTTTATTAATTTTTTTTAATCATTACCCAATAAATCATAGTAACTCATTTTTACTATTATATAAATTTAGTATTTTTTACCTCTTTTTTCTTATGTTTTTTTTACTGTTACCCAATAGATCATAGTAGCTTCTTTTTACAGTCCTGCCACGTGGCATTTTAATATTGCATTTAACCTTTTTTACCTTTTTTTCATTAAGTTTTTTTAACCATTACCTAATAGATTATAATAACTTATTTTTACTATTATATAAATTTAGGATTTTTTACCTCTTTTTATTAATTTTTTTTTACTGTTACCCTCTTACAAACTCTCTTCTTCCTTCCCCATATATAGGTGATACTTCTAGAAAATCTCATCCTCATGAAATCATGTCTTCATTTTTCCCAAATTTCAATTCAATATGCTTTTGTCTATTAATAATGTTATATGCAATTTATGCAGACTAATTCTCTATCGTCGACCAATGCAACAAAAATATATATAAATTTTAAGATCCCTGAGGTTGCTGAAATAATTGACAAGTGCATATTTCTAAAATTTATAATAACAAAAAAATCTAATAAATATCATATACTATCTCACAAAATGCCATTAACTTAATATTTTCTTTAAAAAAATTCAATGATAGGAATGGTAAAAAACATGATCCTATACAAGAAATACCAAAAATACATGCAAAAAAATTTTCATAGGAGGATTTATCTTTAAATATTATGAAGACAATAGTAAAGATAAAATATTAAAATGCATTGAATGATATCTTACGAAATAGGTTTGTTAATCATTTCAATTTATACTTATCATTTACGTAAAAAAATATTCATTCATCATATTATTTACATTAAAAAAATAATACATATTAATTTCAAAGTTCATTGCAAGATGTGAACTGCTAGGGTATTGCAATAATAAGTAATATTGATACAATAATAGGTTGGTATTACATGTTATGCGTACTTTGTGAAAGGAATGTCATACCACAAGCAAAATCATTTTGGTATGCAAAATATGAAACAAAAATAAATCTTTCTATCCTAAAGTTAGAGGCATTCACATTAACTACATACTATCCAATTATTTATAATATATTTATCTCACTATAATTACTATATATATACAATTGCAAACTACTTCAGATACATGATTCAAATTGAATCTACAATTTGTTTCACATACAATTTTTTTTTTCTGGTTATAAATTGCTCACATATATCTACAAATATTGTGATATTTGATTGAGATGCCGAGAAAATCCTAATTGAATCTACAAGATATTTTGCTGAAAAATAAACTAAGGTACAACTTATTTAAATTATTGTAAAAATATTGATATTGGAGAACGAATTCCACGTGATTTGAAAAAAAAATTAAGAAAAAATGGATTTCTCTACTTCATTTGAATGAATTCAATCTAAAGGATGGTTTTGAAAATTACATAGTTGCTAAGATTTTTGATGCACCTTCAAATGATAAAAAGTTATGGAAGAAAAAAAAATACACAATTTAATATGCTATATTAATTCTTTTTGCTGCACTATTCCAAAATTAACAAAAATAAAAATATTTACAAAAACTGAATATCATTGAAATTTAATATAAATGCAAATACTATGAAAAATCTTAGCAATAAAGTTCAAATTTTGTAAGATCCAATTAAGAATCTCTCGATGCCAATTTATTAGTGATTAATACAAATGATGCAACAAAAGGAAAAAATTGATGAAAGCTCAAAAATTGAACAAATATGGACAGACTAAACTTCAAACGTTGAAAATAGGAAAACTGACGATGATAACAAGCATTACCATACCTTAATAGGTTAGGATAGATGTTATTAGACTGCTTAAGATCAGGTTGGTATGAATATGATGCACTAAATAAAAAGGGTGTGTATGATAATATTACTAAACATGTTTTATTTAGTTTTTCATTTCGGTAACCTTTTTATTTACACGTTTTATCTATCAAACTAAAAGAGATGCAATTGAAACATTCTGTCATGCAACTAATGTCTTCAACTAACAAACCTAATCTCTTTGATAAAAACCAATCTCAGAAAGAGGAGGTTTTCGCATATACCTAAAATCCGTTTGAATAGAACTTATTACTGAAAACTGAAAACTGAAAATATTGTAACAAAATAATTGTATAACGTGTAAAAAAATACTGTTCACTTTTTTACTGTTTATATGTAGTGGTGCACTGTTCATGAGACGTTCACTGTTCATGTCCCATTAACAGTGCACCAAGCGCTGGTCTTAAAAAAAAACGCAAACATTATGCAAAAACGCGGATCCAAATGGGATCCTAATGTCTTCTAAATTGTCTTTTTAAGCAAATAAAAAAAAATCGTTATTCCAAAATTTTTCTAACAAGTGCCTTAAAATTCAATCCACCTCGTGATTCAAATGGTATCCGACATTTTCATTCTATGATTTTAGTGGGTGTTGAATATATTTTTTCGCATCCAGTTCAATTTTTTTTGACTCTTCTAATGGTTAATGCTTTATCTCGTACGTAACTGCACCTTTACCTAATATGTGCCTTAAAATTCAATTTACCTCGTGACAAAAATTTTATGAAAACTTCAATTACTAAAGTTTGATGGGATGTGATAGAAAATTTCGAAAACTTAAAATAAGCTCATCGACAATCAAATCACCAATAAAGTTTGCTGAAATGACATAGAAAATTAAGAGAAAACTTTGTATATGGGACATTCTTACCTCTGAACATATTTTTTAATTGAGATGAGCTAGCAGGGCAATGCGGGTCTTAATTTATTTTACTATTCAGTTTATTTTTGTTATTATTCATGAGTTCTACTACACTTTTTGGTATTATTCATAAGTCTTACTGTATTATTTCAACTAACTTTTACCTTTATTTATAGTACTTTTAGCAAAATAGTTTTCAGTTTCTGTAAAATAAGTGGATTTCAAATAGACCCTTAGACCCGATTTTTTATTTTTTTTTTAAATTTTGGGGAGCTATGCCCAAAATTCGACGGCCCCTTTAAGAAAACTGATAGCTACTAATATAGTTTTAAGTTACAAAATAAACAAACCCAAAATTTAAGAAAGAGAGTATGAATGATAAAGAAAATTTAAATTATGGGTTCCAGTTAGCTTAACTAATCAATTTTTTGTTATAGGCTTTAATCTCTGCCTACATTAAAAATTAATGTATAATAAATAAATTGATGTGAGTATTTTATAAAAGTATTGGTGTAAAATAAAAAAAATAAGTTTTTTTTAAGTATAAAATACACGAAATCTTTTAAATATATTGATGTGTGATGTGATTGCTCTTACAATACATGTCAATAATTAGAAAACATATCGGGATTTGATATGAAGAGAAAATAGACATCCGGGAGTGAGACTCCATATTATATTATTACATGGCAGGCAGCCCTCTAATTGTAAAAAATTGTTTAATTACAACTAATAGTTTGTCAAGGGTCAGACCGCTAAAGTGATTCCCCGTTGAGTTTTCCCAACTCAACCAGTCTTGACTGTTGACTACTTCACAATTTGGTCTAATCACTATCACCAAATGTCATTGTCCTCTTGTGCAGGCAAAATTACGACACAACGTTCACACACAGCTGCTTATCCTGATTTGCAGGCCGGCCATTTCTTGCTCCATTATTATACTATTATGTTTTAATCGTTGGACTCATTTTAAAAAATGCCAAGCCAAGCGTTTAAACATTCAAACTCACCTTAACCACCTATCTTATACCTATAAGAATCTCTTTCTTTTCTTTTTTTTTTTTTTCCTCAAATTATAAACTAATATTTCATCTGTCACCTCAGGTTTTGCTCTGGCACAACTTTCAATTATTGTCGTTGTCATCATTCCTCATATTTAACTTATACCTTTTGCCTTAATCAATAGGACAAGGATAGACAACACCGTACTACTTGATTTGTTTGAATCTTTCTGCGAAAATGACATTTTGTGGTTTTTCTACACTGTTCTTCAAACCCAAATTATCTATTTACGGCCTCTTTCTTCGAACTTGGAAGTGTTCAAAATAAAGACAGTCTGCCGATACAAATTCGGGTTTGTTTAAATACAGTTGATTATTGAAAAGTCAAAATAAAAAATTTTCACAGAATCGTACTTGCGGTCCCGTGAACAATGCATCATGTATGGGACCACACAAAAATGCAAATGCCTGCCCGGGGACGCTATCCAAACCAATGCTCGATAGACTTTACACACTCAACCCTTTATTTAAATGAATCTTATCGAACTACTATTAATTTTTCATCCCACGTAGGCAAGAAAAGAAATTTCTGAAATATATGATAATGGCATGTGGTCCTTCATTTATTATGCAGCTAAATTTATCTAATCTATATTAAAAATATCATTAAGCTGGTTGGAAATCTGAGCAAGAGGTTGATAGTTGATACTGTCATAGGTTTGATAATTGAGTTTTTGCCTTTGTATTGATTTCTTTTTTTAGTTGGTGTTATCAGATGGGCTTCATTTGAAACCCTTCAATCATTTTCTTACCCAGCAAAACTTTCTTCGAAGAATTCTGTGGTTTTGAAGCTTAATGGGTCAAAGCACTCAGCTGTTTCAGCTGCTGCTGCTGCTTCTTTTCCTGCAATATTTGGTTATTGCAGTGACAGCCACCAATGCCACAAATGACTGTAAGTCCACTTTAATTACTATGTCCTTTTTCATCGTTTGTTAATCAAGTTTTTCATTAGGTTTCTTGCTTAGCACCTCTTTTTTCTCCTTAGCCATACAAATAAGAGAACAACAATACATTTTGCCTGTTATTTGGCAATTCATAAATCAATATTTCTGGTTTCTGTTCTTCTTCTTCCTCTTTTGTTTTATTTTTTTTTGTTTTGTTTTGTTTTTTTTTTTTTCAGTCTCTTTTACACTAATTATGACCCAAATTTATTTGATTGCTGAGAGAACATGGAAACAAATTGTAATTTTGAGATTCAAAATTTCTACAATTTAATAATTTGAGCAGACAGAAGAACTCATCCAAGAAAGTGACCCTTGGACAATAATTTGATTAACTTGGGCTGAATTTTCTCTTAACAACATAAAAAACAAGCTTTCTTTCGAGTTTTTTGTTTGTTTTTGGGAATTCTTTTTCCATATTTCTCCACAAAACAGGGATGATTGCTGTTTCTGTTAGTGATTATCAATGATCTCCAGAGTGAAAATTACAGATCATTGCTTAGGAGAGTTACCCTATGTGCCTTTAAGGCAATAATTGCATATTATAATATTGTGTATGGAAACCTCATCTTTAGGGGGCACAATTCTTTGGTAGTATTCAGTAGTTTGAATGACATTAGAGCTGTCAAGTCAAGTTTGATCCAAGTTACTCAGCCCTTGTTTTTTTCTTTTTTTAGTTAATGATGATATGATGGTGTATTTAATGGCTTTTGGTAAGGTTAATTCTCAGCACTTGGAACTGGGAAATACGGTCAACCCTGACAAGAAAATTAGCTCCTGGACAGTGCTTTCTCTTTTGTCATTTGGGTTGCTGAAATTACAGTAGTGTAATTATACCTGAACATTACTTTCCCTTAAAGGAGATAAAGCTAGTCATAATCTTTCTCTTGGTTTATATATATATATATATATATATATATATATTCAATTTAATACTTTCATATGAGCTTTAACTCAAACGACAAATCATCATCCTATTAGAATGAGATGGAGGATGAGATTATAAGTTCAAGATCCACTATGTAAATGTGTGAGTGCAACTTTATCAATACAAATAATAATACTTTATCCTTGAATGATTCTGTCTAAAAATTCTAATTGCTTTTTTTTTTTTTCCTTCTTTTTCTGGTGATTCAATCATTAAAACTATCTAACAATTTCTGGTGCAGATCAAGGTCTACTGTCTTTCAAGGATGATTTGCAGAACACACCAACATCTTGGGTGGGAGCTGATCCTTGTGGGGGCAGTTGGGAATTGATTGATTGCACTAATTCACGTGTGACCTCCATGTAAATTGCACCCTTAAATACTTTTTTTTTTTTTTTTAAAGGTTTCAATTCTGTCCAGTTTTTCATACTAATGTGACTGTTCTTTATGTCAGAATATTAATAAGCATGGGTTTGTTAGGGAAGCTAACTAGCGAAATCTCGCAGTTGTCAGAGTTACAGATTTTGTACGTCTTCTATTTGCACTTAGCCACACCTTTTTGTCATGATAATGTTAACACATGCAAGTACTGAAAATCTACCACCTATTTTTGTAGATTTTCAGTACTCGCATGTATTAAGATTCAGTGCTCACATCTGAAGCAACAAATTTCTCATGTCGGGGGAGGCGCTCTTTATTTATGAGAGATGCATCCCAAAGACCAACCATTTCAAGGGATTATCATTATAACAATACTGAATCAGAAGTTTTATTTTGTTTTATTTCATAATTAGATTAATTCAATTACTCCATTATTTGATGCAGTATTTCATTAGTCGCTTCTTCAGTTTGTCTTCTGTAAATTTATTCCTGATGATCAGCTTTTTTTGTATAGGGATCTATCTAACAACAAAAACATAACAGGACAACTTCCAAGTTCAATTGGGAATTTAAGTAAACTTGTAACCCTGTAAGATATTATCAATTTTTGTCAAAGGATTAGCTCATACTCAACTTGTGTTTTAGATCCATACAATTAACCTGTTGCTTTTTCTGTACACTAGAAACTTGATTGGTTGCAGTTTCTCTGGCTTAATTCCAGACACAATAGGAAACCTAAAGCTGCTAACAGTTCTGTAAGACTTTTGACTTAGTATTCTTATCGTTTGAATGGAATATCAAATGCAATGAAGTACTTACAGAAGTTTTCCTCCATTTAGTAGACAATGATTTTCAGGATAAAGGGTCTATTTTTTCTTCTAAATCACAATTTGAGGCTATATCTATTGCAGTTTCACTTTTTGGCCAACATACACTGAATTCTGGAACTTTTCATTTGCTATGAATTACAGATCTCTAAATAATAATAGCTTCAATGGACCAATTCCAGCTTCTATTGGTTCTCTTTCCCAACTTTACTGGCTTGATCTCGCCAATAACCAGCTTGAAGGACACCTACCAGTTTCTAATGCGACTGCACCTGGTCTTGATTTGCTACTTCATGCAAAGCACTTGTATGTCATTTCTCTGTTTTAAGCTGATTGCTTTGTGTTTTCCACTCAACGATGATCTAAAATATTTTCATCAACTACAGTCATCTGGAAAATAATAAGCTCTCAGGAAACATTCCACCTGAACTTTTCAACCCATCAATGATTCTAATACATTTGTAAGTTCCTATTGGTTTACTTTCAGCTAGGTAGCAAGCTTCAATAAAGACTGCATATTAATGATGTTTGAAATATATGTATAATGGACTCTCTTTGGTTCACGTCTTTGTTTTTAATTTTCTGAATTTTGCCTCTGCATCATTTTTTGCTCTAATGCTGTCAGCTTGAAGGTCTTGGACATGGAATCCAAGAAAAAAGCTTCATTTTGATATTCTCAATTGTATAGCAAAACACAGTCAATTTAGTCATACCTTCCCACTGCTGTTGTATATGTTTCTTGCAGGATTCTTCGAAGCAATAAACTCACTGGCAGGATTCCAAGTACCCTTGGACTTGTGCAGACTTTGGAGGTGATGTGAGTATCTAGCTCACATAATCAAGTGATTTCAGACCAAGATTGTTGCTAGCTGTGAACTTTTTCTAGTTATTGTACTGAATATCTTGTTTTCATTACAGCCGCTTAGATAGGAATTCAATAACAGGACCTGTGCCTTCGAGCCTCAGCAATCTTGTACATGTTGGTGAACTGTAAGCAAAAAATACCGACACAACAAATGCAGCATTTATGCTGGTTTAATGAAATTATTTATGTCATCTTATGTGGGAAGTTTCACTTTACAAAGAGAGCTTTTGGTGCTCTGTTTTCAGGTACTTGTCCAACAATAACCTGTCTGGTCCGATTCCCAACCTTACTGGCATGAGTTCCCTCAACTATTTGTAAGCTGCGTTAATATTACTTGAGATTGAATTTAAATTGTGGTGCAGGAGTTAATGAGCATTGTCAGACCATTATAACTGATGATAAAAATTTTAACCTCCAAAATAGATACTGTTTGCCACAGTCCTATTTCTATGGTTACTATATTTAACATAATTTCTATCATTTTTTTTTTTGTTTAGACTATAAGTGTAATCTGTAGGGATATGAGCAACAATATTTTTGATGGATCTGAAATTCCTCCATGGTTTTCAACCTTGAGTCCTTGACCTCCTTGTAAATTTCACCCCTTCCTCGTGCTACCCACACTCAAACCCCCCCCCCCCCCCCTCCACCTTATACCTCAAATGAATAGTCAAGTTACACAATCCTCACAATCACTTATACCCAAGATCCATCTAGTAACACCTGAGGTGAGACTCAGCACACATCCGCCCAACCCACACTCAAAACAATTCAATCCAATCTAATCAAATCTGCACAATTTGGAGTATCATAGTATATATATACATGCACGTGCGCACACGCACACGCACACGCACATATATATACATATGTATGTATGTATAAACACATTTTTGAAATATTTATGGTTGCTCATTCTGCTTTGTCTAATATATCATTGTTTATATTAGACCTTATGATGTCTTCTCTTACAAATTTACCATTCTTTGTTCCCCTTGTTTAAGTACAATGTGTCCTTGCCAGTGCAGTCATTAGTCCTTGCTGCGTGTTTGGATGAACTGAAGACAACTTGGCCTACTTTGTTCTCATGTGTAGCGATTTCTAATTTATGGCAAATTAGTAGATTTTGATTATATCATATATCATTAGCTGCACATATTTCTCAAACAATACCCATTACTATTTTGATGTAGAACAATTAACTTTAAAAACGGGACTTTCTGTTTGAGAAAAAAACGAGAAGAATAAAAAAAATGGATAGGACCTAAGATTTGGCACCTAGGGTTTACTTGGAATCAACACCAAGTGAAGAAAACTGTGAAATTGAATCCAAGAATCACACAAACAAGAAAAGAAAACATTCACAAGAGACACCAATATTTAATGTGGTTCTACATCCTATGGCAACACCAGCAAAAATATCCACTATCAACGATATGGATTGCAATGCTTATTTATGAACCCAACATGTTCTTCTAGGAGTTTTTCACCTCTCCCCACATGGAAGAACCTTGGGCAAAAGTCAACAAACCCTTTACAACAAAGCCTATTTATAAAGCTTCAATTATGTTCCTTAATGGACAAGTAATACCCATTATTTCTTCAATAAGGAATAATTTTCCTTCTATGACAAGGAGAATCCTTGTCTTCCACACCAAGGAAAAACCTTTCCTTCTACACCAAGGAAACCCAAACCAAAACTTATTAGGAGTTTGAGGCAATATTCAACAGTCTATATAGCCCAATTTGACCTAATAAGCACATAATGTGGAACTCAACAAACATCCATGCAAGACATACTTAACCAATCTAATCCATGTAATCTGGGGAATTACATATTATGTGTTGATAAGGAAACCCAAACCAAAACTTATTAGGAATTTGAGGCAATATTCAACAGTCTATATAGCCCAATTTGACCTAGTAAGCACATAATGTGGAACTCAACAAACATCCATGCAAGACATACTTAACCAATCTAATCCATGTAATCTGGGGTATTACATATTATGTGTTGATAATGAAACATTCTTGAAAATGCTACTAGCTTTCACTTCATCCATTTAATTGTAAACTCTGCTCAACAACCTCTAGAGTCATACCAACCAATATATTCTTGAACTG
Source organism: Castanopsis chinensis (assembly GCA_032878915.1). Taxonomy (NCBI): domain Eukaryota; kingdom Viridiplantae; phylum Streptophyta; class Magnoliopsida; order Fagales; family Fagaceae; genus Castanopsis; species Castanopsis chinensis. The sequence goes on along the minus strand of JAVQMG010000121.1, from coordinate 30,439,533 downwards.
ATATATACCGCTGGATTTCTATTAAAATCTTCACCATAAATAGCATATGTTCTGGTAATATGAACATATGCTCACTATCCTCCTCTTAAATAAATAATTAAGTTTTTTTTAAAAAAAAATCTTTCACATCTTTCTAGTGTGGTTTAGATTGCCATGTTGCATCTCTTTGTAATTTTGACCAAGTGGGTCACCTATCAAAAAAAAAAAAAAAAGGGAAAGAAAAAGAATAAAAAGAGTAAGTGTAATGACCCCATTTCAACTATGTAGACATTGTTTGCTTTGTTTCTCAGATCCTCACGGTTTTGTTCTCCCCCTTCCCAAAGCACACAACAGTGGAAGAAAAGACCTTTACATATGAAAGGTAGATTACCCCTTATAAGCACATCCCCATGTGCTTCTCTAGGAGATGTGTGACTCCAAGATTGCTTCTTCCTTTGCTCCTTCATATTTCTCAAACAATACCCATTACTATTTTGATGTAGGACAATGAACTTTTAAAATGGGACTTTGTGTTTGAGAAACAAAGAGAAGAATTAAAAAAAGGATAGGACCTAGGATTTGGCACCTAGGGTTTACTTGAAATCAACACCAAGTGAAGAAAATTGTGAAATTGAATCCAAGAATCACCACCAGTTGCATGGAATCAACATCAAGCATTCAAGAATGATAGGAGCTTAGGAATTAGCACCTGTGCCTTATTGGAATCACCTCCAAGCATTGGGGGGGGGGGGGGGAACCTTCAAATCCAAATTTCGTTAATCCATGATCAATTATCTATAATAATGAACTTTGGTCCTTCTAAGTTACATCAAACATGAAAAGAAAATAAACTCATAATGAGATCACGTAATAGGGAATTAAAATCAAATAGCAATCAAATGTCTCTAAAAGCAACAATCAGTATCAAACATGATCAATCAATCTGGTGTCTGCACAACTCATGGACATGATTTTGCTAGTCTATATTGTATACAGGATGGCTGCTGATGCTCTTCTTCTAAATTTCTTTGGGTTCAATAGTTACCTTTCCAGAAAAAGCTATTGGCTCCGTCAATAGCTTTAAACTCTTTGCGCAAAAGCATCTTTATTCTTTTCAATTGATAGATTATTAAAGTGAAACATTTAGTTGGATTTCTGTTAATACCTTACCATCAATAGTATATATTCTGGTCATTCTTTTTGTGTTGTTTACACTTCCAGTCTTCCTTCTCCTTGTAATTTTGACTTAGTGGGACCCATATATGGTCTTGTCAATTAAGTTAGCAAGACAGACCAAAATGCTTCTTGTGCAAGAATTTGTGTTTGTTAGGGTATATTTAATTAAGAGTTTTCATTGTCAACCTAAAGCATCTCTCTTCTGGCTTGGGGACGGCCGTATGGCCCTGCATGTGAAACTGGCGGTGCTCTTCTCTCTCTCTCTCTCTTGGGTTTGCATGTGTGTGAATATATTCAGGAAACTTTCAAATAGGGAAAATGTTTAAATTCTTCAGTATTGATTTGATTTCAACCTTTAAATCTTTTATTGGCAGAGAGATGGAAAACACGCAACTTCATGGAGAAGTTCCTGTTTCCTTATTCAGCCTTCCCAATTTACAGACAGTGTGAGTAATGTATTAGCTTGATCTCAAGTAGCATTGATTTCAATGTGAATCAAACATATAATTTCCATAGGTTCAAACACAATGAAATCTGTCGAGCTATACACACACACACAACTAAACAAATTATGTGACTGATCTGACATGTGGGGACAGATTATTAAAGAACAACCAGCTCAATGGTAACTTAAATATTAGCACCACCTACAGCGCCCAATTGCAACTCATTGATCTACAGAACAATTCGATTTCTGGCTACACAGAAATCGCTGGAGGGTACAAGAAGAAATTGATGTAAGCTATAATCAATTACTTTGGTTGTTTATTTTTAGAATGCATTGTTGAAGAAATAAATATTTTATCATTTATTGGAAGTCAAATATCCATGATATTTCTTTTTGACTGATTTTAAAGGTCTGACATCATTGGGCTAATTGTCCTTTATTATCTGCAGACTTGTGGGCAACCCAATTTGCGAGGGACAGAAAATCGAAACTTACTGCCCAGTTTCCCAACCAAATAATGGCCCATCTTACTCGACTGAACCAAAGAACTGTCAGCCTATTTCCTGCAGTTCGGGTCAAGTTTCTAGCCCCAACTGTTTATGCGCATATCCATACAGTGGAACTCTAGTTTTCAGAGCAACTTCCATCTCAGATTTGGGAAACTTAAGTTACTACACAGATCTTGAGGCGTCTCTAATGCGATCTTTTCAGTCCCAAAAATTGCCAGTAAATTCAGTATCCCTGAGTAACCCAAGCAAAGACTTTTCTGAGGACTTTAAAATAACACTACAAATCTTCCCATCTGGCCAAGGTTATTTCAATCGAACAGGTCTTTCTCAGGTTGGGTTTGTGCTCAGCAATCAGAGTTTTAAGCCCCCAGATGCCTTTGGACCTTACTATTTTTTACCTGATCTTGTTCCATATGATTGGTATGCAGGTAACTTCAAATTCACATTTAAATAGAAAGTAGTACTTCCAATATTGGATTTGTCTTATTGTGATGCATCTCGAAAAACACAAATTGTCACAATGTTAGCTTGATATTATTATGACCAATCTCTCTCCCTTGCTCTCCCTCTTTTGTGCCATTTTTTATGTTTCTACAGAAACCAAAAAGTCTTTGAGTATAGGCGTTATAATTGGAGCAGCAGTTGGTGGCACTGTCCTGCTTCTATTATTACTCCTTGCAGGGGTCTATGCTTTCCGCCAAAAGAGAAGAGCAGAAAGAGCTTCCGAGCAATTGAATCCTTTTTGTAAGATAGCTATGATGTAAACTTGGCACTTCAGAGTTGTTAATATTAAATTTTAAGAGTATATTATCACTTTCATTCCATACAAATGCAGCACAGTGGGATTCAAATGGTGGCAGTGGTGGCATTCCTCAATTAAAAGGAGCAAGATGCTTCTCCTTTGAAGAGCTTAAGAAGTACACTGACAAGTTTTCTGAGGAAAATTCTATTGGATCTGGTGGCTATGGGAAGGTTTGATTATGACTACTCTTGTCAGTGTATTAATAGTTTGCTTAATTTTTGAGAATATATCAAAAGATTCTTCAAGTTCTATAACAAGAAATATTTTATATTCATGCAATTTGTTTTGTTCTTCTGGCACTTCAAATGCTTAATTTCCTTTCCAAAATTTTCCTTGTTCTTCCATTAATTTCTTTCTTATTAATAAAAGCTTCTTAAGCTTTTCACAATATTTCTGAACTATGCCTGTCTCAAAATAAAAACCAAACGTCTAATCTGTCAACATTTCTACAGGTTTATCGGGGGACTCTTCCCACTGGTCAACCGATTGCCATCAAACGAGCTCAGAAAGGATCTTTGCAGGGTGGGCATGAGTTCAAAACTGAGATTGAACTTCTATCAAGGGTTCATCATAAGAATCTGGTTAGCCTTGTTGGTTTTTGTTTCGATCAAGGTGAACAAATGCTTGTATATGAGCATGTTCCAAATGGTAATTTGAAGGATAGCCTCTCAGGTACTTCCATCCAGTGCCTCACCTCCTTTATATGAATTCTGGTACTGTTTGTCACTTCATGTGCGTTACTTTATTAAAAAAAATATCATGGAACTCTTTTGTTTATTAGCGCTGTTAAGTTGTAAAAAATGGTCATATTAGAGTGATATGGAAAGATTACAAGAATACCCCTATGAGAAATAACAAGGAAACTCCAACGCCCCCTCTCAAGCTAGAGCATACACATCAAACATGCCCAACCTTAGCACATATTAATAGTAGAGTGATATAGCAAGAATACAAGAATACTCTTACATTAATGTATATAATAGCAAGCTAATATAAGAAATAACGAGACTAACTCTAACAATAATTTATATTGTACTCACCATTAAGGCACTAGTAGGGAGGTCATATTTCCTATATCTACTTGCAAAATAAATAAAGCAAACCACACAATAAGATGCAATTAATAAATCTGGTATATTTCAGCAGTGTTCCTCCAGTGACAGCCTCAAAGGATTCACCATCATTGTGTTATAATACTTCCCTCACCTTCTGATTGCTTCTTTCCAAACAATGTAAATTAGCTTGTAGAGAATGCTGATATAATTCTTCATAAAGATTAAATGAGGTAGTTGTTGCTTATGCAGGGAAGTCAGGAATTAAGTTGGATTGGATGAGGAGACTAAAAGTAGCCCTAGGTGCAGCAAGAGGACTGGCCTATCTTCATGAACTTGCCAACCCTCCTATTATACACAGGGACATTAAATCAACCAACATTCTACTTGATGAGCGCATAAGTGCAAAAGTTGCTGATTTTGGTCTCTCTAAACCTATGGGTGATGATGAAAGGGATCACATCACCACTCAAGTGAAGGGCACAATGGTTAGTGGAAAATCCTTTTAGCCTCTACTGTAGTAATTAATGCGTTTCTATAAAAATGAACAGGAAAATAAGAATGATGGAGGACAACTGTGGTTTATTATAAACTCAGTCAAAACATTTATTTGTGTTCTCTACCATGTGATTTGTAATGAGAAAATAAGCATTAGGAGCTTATAATCTAATTACATTTGGTAATGGAAGAAATGGATCAAGATGTTTGCAGAAAATTGTCCCATCACCGAGTCTTTCTTCATAGGCAGCTTCTTACCATATCTTGTTGGACCATATAGTCATATGCATGTATTTAGAATTTAAATTTTTCTTAACAAACAGCACATGATTTCCTATGACTAACGATGTGCATTCAAACCTTGCGATCATTTTGAATTACATGGCATTGCATCAAATTCTAGCATTGAGAGTTGATTTTCTATTATGGTGTAGGGCTACTTGGATCCTGAGTATTACATGACCCAACAGTTGACTGAAAAGAGTGATGTATATAGTTATGGAGTGGTAATGTTGGAGCTGGTAACTGCAAGAATGCCAATTGAACGGGGGAAATACATTGTCAGAGTGGTGCAGATGGCAATGGATAAAACAAAAGTATTATACAACCTTCATGAAATTCTTGACCCTGCCATTGGTTTGCAAACATCACTGAAAGGATTAGAGAAGTTCGTGGACTTGGCAATGAGGTGTGTTGAAGAATCAGGAGCTAACAGGCCTGCAATGGGTGATGTGGTCAAAGAGATTGAGAACATAATGCAGATAGCTGGTTTGAACCCCAATGCTGAATCTACATCTACTTCAGACAGTTATGAGGTAAGTAAGGGGAATTCTAGCCATCCTTACTACAATGAGACCTTTGAGTTTGAGTACAGTGGGGCTTTTCCAACTTCAAAGATAGAACCTCATTGAGTGTGTGCTTTTTTACATTTTGAATGTTGAGCTATGTGCTTTATATTGGATAGGGGGATGTTGTTTTCATATGGCAAAGAATCAGAATTTGTAATTGAAATGGATGATATAATTTTATTTTTTAATACTATGGAGAATATTCCTAGATTGTTAATAATACATATAGTGGAATGATTATGTTTTTGGTTTGTTAAGGAAACTGAATCATCATTGAAAGGTTGGTTCAAAAAATTAATTAAAAATGGAATAAGATGTCTCCACCTTAAAAAAATAGTTTCCACTTTGATTCTTTGAAATATTTAAATATTTCCTCAAAAATCTAAGCTCTTAATCTCAGCACGAAGTTTCAAACATCTCTATCCTCTTTGAGGATCTTCTTACTTCTAGAGGATTTGAGTGGTACTATACGGTAGGACTATGCATGTATTAGATTGGACAAGTTAAGGGGAAAATTTTTAACCAATCTCCACCAACCCATCAACCTCTAAAAACGGCTGGTCGGTTGAAAATTTTGACGGTTTTGACTTGGCAGATTGGGTGAGTTAGCTTTAGTTATATATAATATACTAAACTTTAAAAATTATTCTACTAATTACAGAGAAATTTAAGAAGTTAAATTTCATCTATAAATCATTGGAAAAAATTTAAGAATTGACTCATGTTTCCATATATCAAAATACATAGGTCTTTAACTATGAGAACTTTCTAACTTTTTTCTTTAAAAAAATTGTTGGGTACTGTATCTATGTCACTATGTATGCTTATAAATATGTTGGGAAAGTATTATTCATTTTTCATATTAAAATGCATAAGTAATGGAATAAACCAAAAAGAGAAAGAAAAAAATATATTAAATTTGATATGAGATCAAGTGTAAAAAGAGATTAATATATATTTAGGTGGGTTGGGTTGGGTTATGGCTATTTAAAAAAGACGCAACCTGCCATCCAACTTGATCTGCTACTTTAAAAGTTGAACTCTAATCTACTTGAAAATTAATACACAGCCCTGCTATACGGGAAGCGGGCAACTGACTAGCATGACATACCCTTAGTCATCATCATGAAAAAAAATATATGTAATTGTTTTTATAATTTATTGAAATTTGATTTAAATTATATACATAAAATTATAACTCATAAAACATTTAAAATCAGGTGTCAAGACTTTGGACACATGAAACAAGAGTGCCCAACATATCATAAGACCATTGGGAAAAGTAAGGCCCTTGTTGCTACCTTGAGTGACACCGAGCCTGAGGATGATTCTGATAATGAGGATGATGGACTCCTGAATGCCTTCACTGCCACTGTAAATCCTACTGAGGGGATTGTTGAAGAAGTGGTTGAAGAAAAGGAGTTGGTGGGGTCAAAATTTGAGAAGATGGATGAACAAGATGACATCCATACAGTCTATGCTAAATTGTACAAAGTCTTCAAAAAGCATGAGAAATTGTATAGGTTGGCCACCAAGAAGCTTAGTGATGTAGAGCTTGAACGAGAAGAAATCCCCACGAAGTTTGATGAAGCAAATCAGAACATTGGAGTACTGAAATTTGAGAACAATTTCTTGGCTGAGAATACCAAGAGGCTTGCGGCAGAGTTGTTCCAAGTCAGAGCTTAGTTGGAGAGGACTTCGATAGCAAAACTTGACAAGATGCTTAGTGCTAAGAAATTCGCTTCTGGTCGAATCAGTTTAGGGTGTTAGGATATATATGATTCATGTTAGAAACATATGTTATTATGTATTGACTAATCCTTTGACAAAACGCACTTTACTTGTATTTGAGTAGATCTAGGATGTGTTTAATACTTCAAGGAATAAGATTTCAAGTTCAAGTATTAAAACCATACAAGTCTGTTTAAGAATCAAGTGATGAAGTGCTGGTTTTTAAAGCTTGACAACTAGTATCTATTGAGATTTAAAAAGCTATCTAAGCACGAAGCTCTACAATTGCTCCATAGATAGAGTATTTATCGAGAATTATGAAAATCAAATTTTCAGTTCTAATTTTATGCCAATCTGTGACATGTGTTTGTGCTTTTTTTTCCTCATAATCCTAAACATATATATGAATTATTTTAAGGGCCGTCACAGGGAGCACAGTTGCATAAGTGTGAAAGAAAGAGTTGTTCATGCAAATTATGACCAGAAACCTAGTTTGCCCTAGTTCATCTTGAAGAAGCTGTTGTCTTTGTACACCGTAGGGTTTTGTAACAAAGCAACTTCATGATCTTCATCGTGTGTGAATTAAAGAACTTTGCAACCAACATCCTTCTCAAGTTGGTGATCAAGTCATGTACTAAAATCCGCGCATCATTAGTTAGTCATGTACTGGGAGTCGCGCATTAAAAGGAGAGATTGTCACTATAGAACAAGTCCAATTGTGTATTAGGGTAAGGGTTCAACTGTAGGTTGGTATAAGGTATTGAGATTCATTTACTTGTAACCGCTTGTTGTGATAATAGTGAATTCTCAGGAGTAGTGACCTTAAAATCATAATGTCAACTTTATTTTCTGCTGCATTTTATTTTTAGTTGGTGATTTGTTTGTGCTGCCACACACATTGCATGTTAATTTGATTAATTAATGAATTTGGGTAATTAATCAATTAATTCATCACAAGGGGTCAATACATTTTTGGCCTATCAAGTGGTATCAGAGTAAGCACACTTTGATTTGGTTTTAATCTTTGTTGTGTGATCCATTAACCCTTATTTGTCACGGATAGGGGACAGTCACTTGTTATACCTCCTCTGTTTGATGGTACTAACTATGCATGTTGAAAAATACACATGAGAGCTTTCTTGCAGTCTCTAGATGAGAAAGTGTGGCAAGCTATAGAGATAGGTTAAACCAAGCCGAAGGAAGCATCAACTAGTTGGGATGATGCTAAGATCAAGGCGGCAAACTTCAACAGTAGGGCATTGAATGCCTTATTCAGTGCGGTCACAAATAAGGAGTTTAAGAAGATATCCTCCACTGAAACTATAAAGGAAGCATGAATCATTCTCCAAACAACCTATGAGGGAACTAGGGCTATTAAGGACTCAAAACTTCAGAGGCTCATTACAAGCCTCAAAGAGATTAAGATGGAGGAGGATGAGTCATTTGATGAGTTCTATGCCAAGCTCAAGGACATAGTAAACTTAGCTTTTAATTTTGGGGAAACCATTCCCAAACCCAAGATTTTGAGAATGGTGCGCAGATCTTTACCCAAGAGATTTCATGCCAAGATCATCACTATTGAAGAATCAAAAGACATTGAAAAAATTCCTTTGACAGAGTTGGTTGGAAATTTGCAGACCTATAAGTTGGGTTTAACAAGGATAGGAAAATCTATTAAAGGAAAGAGCATGGCACTAAAGGCCAAAAGCAGTGACACGAATGAGTCTTCCGACGATGAAGATTCTAAAATAAAGTCCTATATCACCAGGCAATTCAAGAAGTTCATGAAGAATGCCAATGCAAAGGGCTTCGACAAGGATCATAGGCAGTCGAGTTCGTCTTAGTCTAAGAGCCAAGACAAAGGGACAAAGGGACAAAAGGACAAAGGAACAAAAGGAAAAAGGATGCTAGGGATGGCGGTCAGTACACTGTTCCCTCAGGACCCAAGTGTTTTGGGTGTCAAGACTTCGGTCACATGAAACAAGAATGCCCTACTTATCCTAAGTCCATTGGGAAAAGCAAGGCACTTTCTGTAACTTTGAGCGACACCAAATTTGTGGATGAATCCAAAAATGAAGATAGAATCCTAAATGCCTTCACCGCTACTGTCAATCCGATTGAGGGGATTGTAGAAGATGTGGATGAAGAACAGGACTTGGTGGAGTCAAAGTTTGAGAAGATGGATGAACAAGATGACATCCATACTGCCTATACAAAGTTATACAAGTTTTCGGAAAAGCATGAGAAGTTGTATAGGTTGGCCACCAAGAAGCTTAGTGATGTGGAGTTTAAACAGGAAGAACTTTCCACAAAGTTTAATGAAGCCAATCAAACTATAAGAGCACTGAGGTTTGAAAATAATTTCTTGACTGAGAAGACCAAGAAGCTTGAAGCGGAGCTGTTTCAAGTCAAAGCTCAGTTGGAGAGGACTTCAAGTACAAAGCTTGAAGAGATGCTCAGCCTTCAGAAATCTGCTTCTGATCGAACTGATTTAGGGTATGATTTCTCGTCTCCTAATATTGCTTCTTCTAGTACTACTGTTTTTGTTTCTCCTACTACTAATGTTGAATTTAAGAACAATAATGTGAAAAATGTGATAGCTAGTGAGAACATAGGCAAGGAAAAATCTATCTTAGGAGCACTCCCTAAGCTTACTAAGAAAGAAACCAAAAACCCTAGGGCTAAGAAGAGTAATACTCAAAAGTCTAAATAGAAGATACAGCATCTCTGTCATCACTGTGAAGTAGCTGGACATACTCAACTAATTTCTATAGGTGGCAAGCCACTCAATAGAGCAACAGTTTGGTCTCATTAAGAAACCTGAGTTAGTTTACATCCTCTGTTATTCCTCTTGGAGATCTTCTCAAAGCTCTCATATTCCTTTCGAACTTGAAAGGTTGTAATTCTTCCCCATCTCCACCTGTTCAAGGATTTGCTAAAAGGAAAAGTTCTTCCAAGGTATGGAAAGAAAAAAGCTCCAAGTGATTTGGTCACTTCTCTCTCTCTCTCTCTCTGTCTCTCTCTCTCTCTCTCTCATTTTGTGTGTTTGCATTACTTGAGTGTTTTGTTTTATTATTTTGAGTCAATCTAGTTTTTATGCATTGTTTTGCTTAGCATGTTTTTGTTTGTTTGTTTTCAATTTTTTTTTCTCCATAAAAAAAAAAAATTAAAAATTAGAAAAATACAAAAACAGTGTGTGTGTACATTGGTACTTGTATACCTTGAATGGACAATGAAACAAAATTTTCTAAATTTTGTATCTCTTGTAGCTTAGATGAGCATCTCTATGCACAACTAAGCAAGTGAGCTTTGTGGCTCGTGTTTGTGATGAGTAAGATTAAGTTATCTCTTTTACTTAACACTCGTATCACTCTTTTTGATGGGAAGGACTAGAAAATCCTAAGAGAAGACATAAATAATCATCTCACCAATGTTACCCGCTAATCATGGAATGACATCGGTAAGTTTCGGCATAGTAAAAGTGCAATGTCATAAGCTTTACATAATTGGGTATTTATTTTCTCTCTTTTATATGCCCATGCATGATATGCTTAAAAGAAAATATGCAAAGAAAAAATTAAAGCAAAAAGAATCAAATTTCTTTAAAATATGATTGCAAGCATGTATTTAGGAGATGCGGGAGTTATTGAATGTACCTCGAAGGTGATAGTCCCCATCATGTAGTTATGATCGTGTGTGAATTAAAGTGATTTACTCATATCTCAAATCATCATAACATGTAGACATTTATACAATCTTGCGATATTTTTCACACACAACATGCAATATTCATTGCTGCTTTTGATACATGTATAGGTACAATGTGATTTGACCATCACGAGGTATACTTGTGTTAGTTTATGCCTACTAAATTGTCTTGACTTGTTATTAAAATATAAAATTAGTTAGACTTGTTTAGTGTGTATGTGTGTGTCTTGGATCAAAATGCATGACATTTTTCTTGGGTGAGTGCTTAAAATGTTAATTGGATCTTAAAATGTCATTCACAGTATGAGTTGAGTGATTTATGACTTCTCTCATATGTTCATTTTTTTTGTTGTGGTTTTGTTACAGATTGCCAAAGGGGGAGATTGTTAGGACATATGTGATTCATGATAGGAACATATGTCATCATGTATTGGGTAATCCTTTGACAAAACACACTTTACTTGTATTTGGGTAGATCTAGGATGTGTTTAATACTTCAAAAAACAATGTTTCAAATTCAAGTGTTAAAGCCATGCAAGTCTATCCAAGAATCAAGTGATGAAGTGCTGGTTTTTAAAGCTCTAAAGCTAGCTTCATAGCTAGTATCTATCGAGATTTAAAAAGCTATCTAAGCATGAAGCTCGACAACTGCTCGACAGATAGGCTATCTATCAACAATTATGAAAATCTGATTTTCAGTTTTGATTTTATGCCAATCCATGAGTATGTGTTTGGAATTTTTTTTTCTCACAACCCTAAATATATATATAACGATTATTTTAAGGGCCATCACAAGGAGCACAATTGCACAAGTGTGAAGTAAAGAGTTGTTCATGCAAATTATGACTGGAAATCTAGTTTACCTTAGTTCATCTTAAAGAAGCTGTTGTGTTTGTACACCGTAGGATTTTGTGACCAAGCAACTTCGTAATCTTCATCGTGTGATGAACTGAAGAATTTTGCAGCCAACATTCTTCTCAAATTGGTGATCAAGTCGCATACTAAAATCTGTACATCTATTAGTTTGTCACATACTAGGAGCTGTGCATTAAAAGGAGAGATTGTCACTATAGAACAAATCCAATTGTGTATTGGGGTAAGGGTTCAACTATAGGTTGGTATAAGGTACTGAGATTCCTGAACTTGTAACCGCTTGTTGTGATAATAGCTTATTCTCGAGAGTGGTGACCTTAAAATCACCTGGTGGGGGATTTTTGCCTCGGAGGTTTTCCCCATTCATAAACAAATCATAGTGTCAATTTTATTTTTCACTGCATTTTATTTTTAGTTGGCGATTTGTTTGTATTGCCACGTACATTGCATATTAATTTGATTAATTAATAAACTTGGATAATTAATCAATTAATTCATCGTAAGGGGTCAATACATTTTTTGCCTATCATGGGGTATGATTTCTCTTCTCCTAATATTGCTTATTCCAGTACTATTGTGTTTGTTTCTCCTGCTAATAATATTGAATATAAGAATAATGATGTGAAAATTGTTGTAGCAAGTGAGAACATAGATAAGGGTAAATCTATCTTAGGAGTATCCTCCAAGCTTGATAAGAAAGAAACTAAAAACCCTAAGGCAAAGAAGGGCAATACCAAAAAGTCTATACAGAAGAAGCAACATCTCTATCATCACTGTGGAGCTATAGGACATACTCGACCTAATTGCTATAAGTGGTTAGCCACTTAATAAAGCAACAGTATGATCTCATTTGGAAACCAGAATCAGTTTCATTCCTCTTTTCCCTCATGTTCTTTTCGATCTTGAACAGTTTCAATTCTTCCCCCTCACCGTCGGATCAAGGTTTCACTAAACGGAAAAGTTCTTCTAAGGTGTGAAAGGAAAAAGGTTTTAATTGATTTTGTCACTTTTCTCTCTCCCTTTCTTTTTGGTTATGCATTACTTGTGTGTTTTGCTTTGAGTCAATCTAGTTTTATGCTTTGCTTTGTTTAAAATGTTTTTGTTTGTTTTCAGTTTTGCTTTATTTTGTGTTTCATAAATAAATAAATAATTAAAAAAATAATAAAAATACAAAAACAAGGTGTGTTTTATGTACATTGGTACTTGTGTACCTTGGATGGCCAATGAAACAAACTTTTCTAAACTTTGTATCTTTTGTAGCTTAGATGAACATCTCTATGCACAAATAAGCAAGTGCGTTTTATGGCTCGTTTTTGTGATGAGTAAGATTAAGTAATCTCTTGTACTTAACACTCATATCACTATTTTTGACAGGAATGACTAGAAAATTCTAAGAAAAATGCATAAATAACTATCTCACCACTATTACTCGCCAACCATGAAATGATATATGTATGCTTCCGCATAGCAAAAGTGCAATGTCAATGTCAATGACATCTGTATTTTCGGCATAGCAAAAGTGCAGTGTTAAAAACTTAATATCATTGGGTATTTCTTCTTTCTCTCTTATATGCCTATGTATGATATGCTTAAAAGAAAATATGCAAAGAAAATCAAAAGCAAAAAGAATCAAAATGTTTTATATATGATTGTAAGCGTTTCTTCTTGGAGATGTGGGAGTTATAGGATGTACCTCGAAGGTGATAGTCTCTATCAAGCAATTATGACTATGTGTGAGTTAAATTGATTTTCTTATATCTCAAATCATCATAATATGTAGACATTTATGTAATCTTGCGATGTTTTCACTCACAACATGCAATATTCTTTGCTACTTTTGATACATGTGCAGATATAATATGATTTGGCCATCACAAGGAAGACATGTGTTAATGTATGCTCACTAAACTATCCTGACTTGTTTTTGCAATATAAAATTGGTTAGATTTGTTTAGTGTGTGTGTATTCATTTTTTCTTGTTGAGAGCTTATAATGTTGATTGGATCTTTGGTTGAGTAGTATGCTTGATTGCATTTATGTCTGTGTTTTTCTCTTCTTTAAAAAACTGTTTTTGAGTAATCCCTACAGCTTCTCGATACCTCTCGATAGCTAGGCTATCTATCGAGCCTCTTGATCTTCCTTTCTCGATAGATGTTATCGCAATTTCAATCCATCAAAGTTTTTAAGAATTTGTCTCGATAGCTTCTCGATCCATTGAGATAATTTCTATCTTCTCGATAGCTTCTCAATCCATCGAGGTCACTTTGCTGTGGACACCTCTCGATAGCTCTTCGACAATTCCATCCATCGAGAATTAAATCTCGACACCTCTCGATACCTTTCGATCCATCGAGATTTGTGTGTTTCTATATATAGCCTCAGCGCGATTTTTCTCTCATTTCTCTCGATCTCTCTCGACTTTTTCTATCTTTTCACCTCCCCAATCACCCTTCTCTCACTCTAAACCTCTTCCCCACTTGTTCTTTGGCCTCAAGAGTGATTTCTTCCTCCAGTATGATCTTCCTTCTTACATTTATCATGAATTTCATCACTTTTGACCCAGCCTTAAGGGTTTTTGAAAAAATTTTGTGGTTTTTTAAAATTGATGAGGTTTTTACAAAATTTTGGGTTGGGTTTTTGTTTAAATGATCCTATATGCTCATGTATTGTAGTACATTTGCATTTTAACGATGTTTCATGCATTATAGATGTGTGTTCTCTATATTGAAATCATGTGTGCTGGTAGTGATGGGCCATAAACGTGTTGATCCCTTGTGATGAATTAATTGATTAATTAGCCAAGTTTTATTAATTAATCAAATTAACATGCAAACGCGTGGTAGTACAAACAAATTACCAATAAACTAAAGTGCAACGGAAAATAAATTAACACGGTGATTTGTTTACGAATGGGAAAAACCTCCAAGGCAAAAACCCCACCGGGTGATTTTAAGGTCACCACTTCCGAGAACCTATTATTATCACAACAAGCGGTTACAAGTAAATGAATCTCAGTATCTTATACCAACCTACAGTTGAACCCTTACCCCAATACCCGATTGGACTTGTTCTATAGTGACAATCTCTCCTTTTGATGCACAGCTCCCAATATGTGACTAACCAATTGCACAGATCTCAGTACGCATCTTCAATCACTAACTTGAGAAAGATGTTGGCTGCAAATTTCTTCAGTTCATCCTTACAATAAAGAACAAGAAGATGCTTGGTTACAAAACCCTATGGTGCACAAACACAGCAGCGTCTTTGCACAGGGTTGAACTTGGGCAAACTTAGTCTCCGGTCACAAATTGCTTGAACAAACTTGCTCATTGCTTGTGCAACTTGTGTTTACTTTAACGGCTCTTAAAATAATCCTTTATATGTTTAGGGTTATGAGAAAAGAAGGCTCAAAGATAAATCCACAGATTGGAATCAAAACAGATCAGAAAATTTGTTTTTCTTAAACCTCGACAACTAGAGTTGTTAAGATGCTGTCAAGTAGCTATCGAGCCACGGGACTAGAACAGCTTCTTAAATCTCGATAGATGAAGTTGTCGAGCCAGCTGTCGAGCTTTAATGACAGACACTTCTTTAGCTTGTTTCTTGAACAGACTTGCATGACTTTAACACTTGATCTTGAAATCTTATTTCTTGAAGTATTATAAACATCCTAGATCTACCCAAATACAAGCAAAGTGTGTTTTTTCAAAGGATTAGCCAATTACATAAATGAATAACATATGTTCTTAACAAGTGAATCACATATGTCCTAATAAGTAGGATTGGATTGGGCTGATCCTATGAAATTTTTATTGATGCATGTCACATATCCATGCATTTTTCATACATACGTACCATACTTTTCTATCTTTTTTATATTAATTGTGTTGGTACTCTTTTTCTTCTCTGTCTGTCTCTGTCTCTGTCTCTCTCTCTCTCTCTCTCGTTCTTTCGGTTAGTCTGCGGCATGACACCTAAACGTAACTCTACTCTATCCCGAAATCCTCTTCATTTCAGGGCATCTTCTTCTAATTCTACCCCCTCTCATGTCCAGTTCTATGATGATAAAGCCTGTAAGGACTTTTCGGAAAACTTTTCTCAACGCGGCATTTATTCGGAACTTCAAGTCATCCTTTCGGATTTTTTCGATACTAACCTTCCCACTGTCATCTACAGTAGGGGTTAGGAGTCCTTTTGTGACGTCTCGGCCACTTGTCCCTCCGTGGTCATACTGGAGTTTTACTCCGATATGCATGGATTTGATTACACCATACCTCATTTCTTTACTTTTGTTAGAGGTATGCATATTGTAGTCATTCTGGATCTTATATCCAAGGTGCTACACATTTCGAGAGTAGTGCATCCTGATTACCCTAGCTGTTGTCGTCTTAACAGTATGTCTAAAGACAAGCTCAGGTCTCTATTCTGTGAGAGACCTTCATCATGGGGTGGATGTCAAAACACCCGATGCTTGGACTTAACAAAAGGTCTGATTCCTGAATATAGTGATGACGTTTTTTTTTACATCCCTTGCCTACTATAATTCGATTACTAAGCCTCGTGCTTGCTTTTTGTTGTCCTTCCTTGAGAGGCTTACCATTGACTTTCCCTCTCACTTCATACTCTTCCTTATAAATGCCTATAAGGATACAGCGACCTGTGATAAGTTTATCTTTCCTTCTACTATCACACGAATCATTTGCCATTTCTCTGTCTCCTATCCCGAGTTGGATCACTTTTTCATCATGTGTGCCAATGATGCGGCGACCATTAGACGAAGTGAGGCCTAGCTTCGACTGAAGCAAGGCCTAGCTTCAATTGAAGCGGCCACGGACCAAGATGGCGACTCCTCCGGCTTCTTCACCTCTATCCACATCCGCTTTGTTAGGACATATGTGATTGGTTGTTAGGAACATATGTCAACATTTTATGTAATTGGCTAATTCTTTAACAAAATGCACTTTACTTGTAATTGGGTAGATCTAGGATGAATTTAATATTTCAAGGAACAAGAGTTCAAGTCCAAGTCCAAGTATTGAAGCCATGAAAGTCTATCCAAGATTCGAGTGTAAAAAGTGTTGTTCATTAAAGCTCGACAACTAGCATCTATCAAGATTTAAAGAGCTGTTCAAGCCCGTGGCTCGACAACTAGGGTATCTGTCAAGGTTTATGAAACTCAGTTTTTCTGGACTGTTTTTCAGTCAATTCGTGATTATGTGTTTGGGCTTCCTTTTCTCACAACCATAAACATATATAAGGATTATTTTAAGGGCCGTATTTGGTTACACAGCAGAGAGCACAATTGCACAAGAGCGTAATTTCACAAGTGTGACCGGAAACCAAGTTTTACCCTAGTTCTTGAAGAAGCTGCTGTGTTTATACACCGTAGGATTTTATGACCAAGCAACTTCACGATCTTTATCTGTTGAAAAGAAGAAGAACTTTACAGCCAACATCCTTCTCAAGTTTGTGATTGAAGTTGCGTACTGGGATTTATCCAATTGGTTAGTCACGTACTGGGAGCCATGCAAGACAAGGATAGATTGTCATTACAGAACAAGTCCAATTAGGTATTAGGGTGAGAGTTCAACTGTAGGTTGGTATAAGTTACTAGGATTCCTTTACTTGTAACTGCTTGTTTTGATGATAGTGGATTCTAGGGAGTGCTAACCTTAATATCATCTGGTGGAGTTTTTGCCTTGGAGGCTTTCCCTATTCGTAAACAAATTACCGTGTCAAATTTAGTTATTTGGTGCATTTAGTTATTTTGTGATTTGTTTTTGCTACCACGCTCATTGCATATAATTGAACATAATTAATATACTTGGATAATTAATTGGTTAATTCATTACAAGGGGTCAATACATTTTTGGTCTATCAAGTAGTATCAGAGCGAGCACACTCTGATTAGGGTTTAATCTTTGTTATGAGATCCATTGACCCCTGTTTAGCATAGATAAAGGACAATCTCTTATAGTACCTCCTTTATTTGATGAAACTAACTATGCATACTAGAAAGTACGCATGAGAGCTTTCTTGTAGCCCTTAGATGAAAAAGTGTGGCAAGCTATGGAGATAGGTTGGACTAAGCCGAAGGAAGCGCCGGTCGATTGGGATGATGCAAAGATCAAGGCGGCTAACTTCAAAAGCAGAGCATTGAATGCCTTATTTAGTGCGATCACAAATGAGGAGTTCAAGAAGATTTCCTCTATTGAAACAACAAAAGAGGCGTGGACCATTCTCCAGACAACCTATAAATGAACCAAGGCTGTCAAAGATTTGAAGCTTCAGAGGCTCACTACGAGCTTTGAAGAAATCAAGATGGAGGAAAATGAGTCGTTTGATGAGTTCTATGCCAGACTCAAGGACATAGTAAACTCTGCTTTCAATCTTGGAGAAACCATTCTCGAACCCAAGATTGTGACAAAAGTGCTTAGATCTCTGGCCAAGAGATTCCATACTAAGATCACAGCGATTGAGGAATCAAAGGACATTGATAAAATTCCTTTGACAGAGCTTGTTAGAAATCTACAGACCTATGAACTGGGTTTGTTTAGACTTGGGAAGTCAAGCAAGTGCATGGCACTAAAGGCCAAGAGTAGCGATACTGATGAATCTTTCGATGATGAAGATTAAAAAATGAAGTCCTATATCACCCAGTAATTCAAGAAGTTCATGAAGAATGCCAATGTATGGGGCTTTGACAAGGACCGTATGCAATCAAATTCTTCACAGTCTAAGAGCCAAGATAAAGGGAAGAAGGATGTTAAAGATGGCGGTAAGTATACTACTCCCCCAGGACCAAAGTGCTTTGGGTGTCAAGGTTTTGGTCACATAAAACAAGAATGCCCCATTTATCTTAAGTCGATTAGGAAAAGCAAGGCACTTGCTGCTACCTTGAGCGATGCCGAACCCTAAGATGATTCCGACTATGAGGATAAGGGAATTCCAAATGCTTTCACTGCTACTGTCAATCCTACTGAAGGGATTGTTGAAGATGTGGATGAAGAAGTGTAATTGGTAAAGTCTAAGTTTGAGAAGATGGATGAGCAAGATGACATCCACACTGCCTATGCAAAGTTGTACAAGGTTTCAGAAAAGTATGAGAAATTTTATAGGTTGACCTCCAAGAAGCTAAGCGATGTAGAGCTTGATCGTGAAGAGCTTTTCACAAAGTTTGATTAAGTAAATCAGACTATTGGAACACTAAGGTTTGAAAACAACTTCCTAGCTGAGAAGACCAAGACGTCTGAGGCATAACTGTTCCAAGTTAGAGCTCAACTAGAAAGGACTTCAAGCGCTAAGCTTGATGAGATGCTCAATCTTCAGAAATCTGCTTCTGATCGAACTGGTTTAGGGTATGATTTCTCTTCCTCTAATATTGCTTCAACTAGTACTACTGTTTTTGTTCCTTCTAGTAATAATGTTGAAATTGAGAACACTAATATCAAAATTGATTTAACTAGTGAGAACATAAATAAAGGTAGATCCATCTTAGAAGCACACCCTAGGCAGGATAAGAAAGAAGTTAAATATCCTAAGGCTAGGAAGGTGAAATCTCAAAAGCCTAAACAGAAGAAGCAGCATCTCTGTCATCACTATAGTACATTTGGTCATACTCGACCTAATTGCTATAAGTGGTTAGCTACTCAATAGAGCAATGACATGATCGTATCGGGAAACTAGAATTAGTTTCCATCCTCTCTTGCACCTCTTGGAGATTTTCTCAAAGCCCTCATGTTCCTTTCAAACTTGAACGGGTTTAATTCTCCCCCCTCACCGCCGGCTCAAGGCTTTTCTCAAAGGAAAAGTTCTTCCAATGTGCGGAAAGAAAAGGGCTCCAAGTAATTTAATCACTTTTTCTCTCCCTATCTGTTTTTGATTGCATTACTTGTCTGTTTTTGCTTTCTTGTTTTGAGTTGTCTAGTTTTATGCATTGCTTTGCTTTGTTTATCATGTTTTTGTTGGTTATTTTTTCAGTTTGTTTTATTTTGTTTTTCATAAAAATAAAAATAAAAAATTTGAAAAATACAAAAACAGTGCGTGTATGTGTACATTGGTTCTTATGAACCTTAAAATGGCCATTGAAATAGAGTTATCTAAATTTTGTATCTCTTGTAGCTTAGATAAGCATCTTTATGCACAATTAAGCAAGCGAGCTTTGTGGCTCTTTGATTGTGTTGAGTAAGGTTAAGTAATATTTTGTACTTAACACTTGTATCACTTTTTTTGATGGAAATGACTAGAAAATCCTAAGAGAAAGGCATAAATAACTATCTCACTACTGTTACTCACCAATTATGACATATTATCTGTATGCTTCGACATAGCAAAAGTGCAATGAAAATGACATCCATATACTTTGGCATAACAAAAGTGCAATATCAAAAAATTTAACATAATTGGGTATTTCTTTTTTCTCTTTTATATACCCATGCATGATATGCTTAATAAAAATAAAATAAAAGCAAAAAGAACAAAATGGTTTAAAACATGATTGCAAACGTGTATTCTAAGAGATGTAGGAGTTATAGGATGTACCTCGAAGGTGATAGTCTCTATCAAACAATCATGATTGCGTGTGAGTTAAATTGATTTACTCATACCCCAAATCGTCATAACATAGAGATACTTATGCAATTTTGCGATATTTTCACATACAACACGCAAAACTTTTTGTTATTTTTGATAAATGTGTAGGTACAATGTAATTTGGCCATTATAAGGTTTACATACGTTAATGTATGCTCACTAAACTATCATCATGAATTGTTTTTTAAATATAAAATTGGTTAGACTTTTTTACTCTGTGTGTGTGTGTGTGTGTGTGTGTGTTTTGGATCAAAATGCATGACATCTTTCTTGTTGAGAGATGTTTTTGATAGATCAAAATGTTGTTTGCATATTTGGTTGAGTTGCATTCTTGATTGCATTCATGTTTGTGTTTTTTCTGTTCTTGAAAAAATGTTTTTAAAGCAATCTCAACAGCTCCTCGACACCTGGCTTATTTATCGAGCTCTTCACCTTTTTCTTATCGCAATCTCGACACCTTCTCGATAGCTTTTTGATCCATCAAGAAAGTTCTTGTCACCTCGACACCTTCTCGATAGCTCCTCAATCGATCGAGCTTATCTTTGCTATGGACACCTGCTCGATAGCTACATCTGTCGAACCTTTTAAAGCTCAACACTTCTCGACACCTCTTAATCTATTAAGAATTACTAAGGGGCTATATAAGGGGCAATCGCGATTCTGACCTCACTTCTCTCGATTTTTCTCAACCTTTTCAACTCCTAACCTTCTCTACACTTGGTAAGTGTCCTAATCCCTCGTATTCATGCATTTTATTTTTTTTTTAACTTAAGTTTTTGGGATTTTTGAAAATTTTGGGGTTTTTCAAAATCAAAGAGGCTTTTGCCAAATTTTTGGGATGGGTTTTGTAGTTTTGATCTTAAAATTTCATGCATTGCATCTCATTTGCATTATAACTACATTATCATGCATTTTAGATGTGTTCTATTTGTGTTAACTGATTGTGTGCTAATAGGATTGGATTGGGTTGAGCCCATGATGTTTTCTTTTTTCTTTTTTGCATGTCACATGTTTATGCATTCCTGTGCATACATTCTTTCTCTTCAATATGTTTTGATATATTGGAACTGCTTGAGACTTTTCTAAGTGTTTCTTTCTCCTTCTCTCTCTTCTGTTTACGTTAGTTGGCTTCTATGGCACCTAAACGTAAGTCTATTCCGTCTCAGAATCCTTTTCATTTCGGGGCATCTACTTTTATTTATCCTACTCCTTCTCATGTTCGGTTCCGTGATGATAAAGCTCGCAAGGACTTTTCAGAGAACTTCTCTAGACGAGGCATTTATTCGGAATGCTAATTCATTTTGTCAGACTTCTCTGACACTAACCTACCCACTGTCATTTACAGTAGGGGTTGGGAGTCACTGTATGACGTCTCGGTCACATGTCCATCCGTACTGATCCAGGAGTTCTTCTCCAACATGTATGGATTCGATTATTCAGTACCTTAATTTTCTACTCGCGTTGGGGGTACGCGCATTGTGGTCACTCTAGCTCTTGTAGCCGACATGCTCCCTGTCCCTAGGGTAGTGCATCCTGACTACCTTGGTTGTGAGCGTCTTACAACTGTGTCTAAAGACGAGCTTATTTCCCTCTCATTTTATCCTTTCCATCATAGATGTGTATAAAGATACGACGACCCATGATAAGTTTATTTTTCCTTCTGCTATCACGAGGATCTTATGCCACTTCTCTGTGCCCTCTCCTGTTTCTGACCCCTTTCATGTCTCTTGTGCCATAGACGCCACTACCATTAAATGAAGCAAGGCGCAGCTACGCTCGAGGCGGTCTGGATCAATGGCTCCTCCAGCTTCTACTACACCATCTACATTCGCTCTATCTCCTTTTACGAGTAGTGTGACTCTCGAGGACATCATGGCACAGCTTATGCATATGGATGCTCGCCTTGACGCACTCAATGATGAGTTATGCTAGGTGAACACCCGTGTTGGTCGTATTGTACAACGGAAGACGGTCATGGGTGGCTTCATTTCTTCACCTCCTCCTACTCTAGAGGCTTTTAAGGATAAGGATAATGATGGTGATGCTGATGCATCTGGTGGTGATGAGAATGATGCTAGCTCTTACAATGCTGACGAGATGTCTATTAATACTTTTACCCTTTGTCACTCGTGATAAAAAGGGAGAGTAGTTTTGGTCATGAGAGTAGTCATTGTTAGGAGGAGAGTTAGTATAGGAGATTTTTGTTAGGGGGAGTGTTGTTTTTGAGGGATGTAGTGAGGATTTTGATGTATCTTTTTTCTTTTCTTTCTTTCTTAGATACATTGTTCTTGGACCTTAGGTCTTGTGACCATTTGACATACATTGTACTCATGTTTGCTTTATCTATATATTGATGTATGTTTTTCACCTACCTCTACATGTGTTGTTTCTTTTCTATCTTTATACACATGTTTCTTATATTTTGTATGCAATCTATTATTTCTATTTCACACAAAGATGCCTTGATGGGTTTTGTTTAAGTGTTTCAAAAATATAGGTTGTCAAAGTCTACTTGCCATGAACTCTCATTTTGCAAATTTTTTTAAGAGTTTGTGTTAGAATAGATTTTATTATACTTAACAAGTAAGTATGAGTTAAGTGTTTTATGACTCCTCTCATATGTTCATTTGTTTGTTGTGGTTTTGTCACGGATTGCCAAAGGGGGAGATTATTAGGACATATGTGATTAATTGTTAGGAACAAATGTCAACATTTTATATAATTGACTAATCCTTTGACAAAACGCATTTTACTTGTAATTGGATAGTTCTAAAATGTGTTTATTACTTCAAGGAATAAGAGTTCAAGTCCAAGTATTGAAGTAATGCAACTGGGATTCCTTTATTTGTAACCGCTTGTTATGATAATAGTGGATTCTCGGGAGTAGTGACCTTAAAATCACCCGGTTGAGTTTTTACCTTAGAGGTTATCCCCATTCGTAAACAAATCATCGTATCAACTTTATTTTTCACTGCATTTAACTTAGCTGGTGATTTGTTTATGCTACCACGTGTATTGCATGTTAATTGAATTAATTAATTAACTTGGCTAATTAATTG
Organism: Castanopsis chinensis; assembly: GCA_032878915.1. NCBI lineage: Eukaryota > Viridiplantae > Streptophyta > Magnoliopsida > Fagales > Fagaceae > Castanopsis > Castanopsis chinensis. The sequence goes on along the minus strand of JAVQMG010000121.1, from coordinate 30,416,258 downwards.
GTTAATTTATCACAAGGGGTTAATACATTCTTGGCCTATCAAATTTCATTTGCTAACAATTGTATCAATTCATTTTGTATATTATGTCCAAGATAATAATTATGAATTGCACCATGTTGAATACGTCGAACATGTTCTTGTATTACTGGATCAAATTCTGCAATCATTTCAATTAGACTTAAAAAATTTCCATTATTTTCTTGATAGATCTTTTCATTTTTTTCCTCGAAAGGCCAAATTATTTTTCCAAGATATTTACTACAGCAATAATTTTTAACAACACTTTTTTTCCAATGATCTTTCTCTTTGTTAACATGTTCTTGGAAAATTTTATCAATTGTTTTATTTTTCAACAATCTCATTTCCAAATCAATCCAAGCATTCATGTTAGTAACATGCTCTTTGCTTGTTTCATGATTTTTAATCTTATTGCTAATATTTCTCCAATCATTAGTTCCTTCATTAGTAAGTTGATTTGTACCACTACCATGTGTTGTTGAATTAAACAACTTGCAACAAAAAGAAAATGCTTTATCCAAATCTTTTGAATAAACTAGCCATTTTCTATCAAATTTCTCCCCATTTGATAACTTTTTAAAATAAAATGTAGTAGAAAAATGTCTACGATCTTTATCTATAGGAAAATTTAGATCATTGTCTCTAATTGGACCCTTTTGTACTAATAAATCTCTTTATTTTGTATCAATATTTTCCCATTGACTTGGATCATAGATATTATTAGTAAGTAGGTTAGTCATTTTTTCATTTTCTTCTAAATTATTTTGTTTTTCATTATCAATTATTTTTACATTAGATATTTGAGCATTATTAGGACTATTTTCATTATTCTCTTTTAGTTGTATGATTTCATTATCTTCCAACTCTTCTTGATAAGTTTCTTGTTCATTTGTAATATTTTCACCCAAACTTTCTATTTTGCTTTTTTTAATATTAGTAACAAATTTATCCATAGATCCTTTTTGAGATTCAATTCTATTTTCTTCAATTTTTCTCTTTTTTTGAAGTTTTTCATATCCGGATAAATATTTTCTAGTAAACATTTATAATGAGAAAATATTTATAGATAAATAAAACACAATTTATAATTAAAAATGATAATTTAACTAAAAATAAAATTTAAAGTATAGAATAATAGAACCTGGTTATTATAATTTTTCTAAAGCCATGACTACTTTAAAGTCTAAACCTGCACAAATAAAAATTAATTTATTACATGGTTCAATAAATTAGTGTCACTATAATACAAATGAGTTGATATGATAAACATCAAATTATTAATTGGTATAATAATTTATAATAGTTGATAAGGTGAGCAAAGTGTATTGTCTTATAACTGTGGGTTGCACTGCGCTGTGCAGCCTGTGCTGTTGTGTGCCTGTGCAGTGCAGATGTGAGATGTCCAGCCAAGCTTGTACTCCTATGGCTAAGTGTAAAAGCAAAAACGTGTCCTATCATAGCAGAAAATGGTCCAATTAAGAGAGGGGCAGAATTTTGTATCAATATTTTGCAATAATATTTTCCCAGCCTGTCCTATGACTAAAAACCAGGGCTGGCTTGTGCAATGAAATAAATAAACGTGTCCCACTCCCATCAAAGGCTTGTGCAGTCAAATAAGAGAGGAGCAGAAAAGGGTCCTAACATAGTAAAAACGTGTCCCATCAATCAATTGAGCAGTAAAATAAACTAAAAATATATATAATTTAAGTTAAATAAACATCAGACTCGTCATCTTCATTTTTGGAAAGATAAAGAGGGGAAGAAGATTACCTCTGGCTCTGGAACGCTTCCCCTTTTCAATTATGAATTTCCTGTGAATTGAAGAGAATCAACAAAGAAAAATTTCAAGCTAGACTGAGTTTATGGAAAAGGATCAAGAATCAAGATGAAGATAAAGAAAAGAAAGGTAAGAATATAGATGGAGAGGCTAAGAGAAAAATGAGAGATTTTTCTTTTGTTTTTGAAATTTGTAATCTCTATTTTAGCATATTTCAAGACAATTACATTGTATTATAAATGAATTTTTCTGGTATTAATTTTGATTTTAGCATATTTTAAGAATGAGTTAATAAATTTGTCTCCTAAAATTTAATTTTGTTAGCTAAACTTTGACTATTTTTGTTATTTGTTTTTCTTTTTAATCTTCTGCATTTTAAGAAACAATGGGGCCTTTTTAATGCATTTTATTGACCAATAAATGTGCTTAAATTTTTTTAATTAAAATATATAGATAAATATATTCTATATATAATTTTTTTTTTACAAGTGGGGGCATTCTTTTATTTAGGGGTCTTAAGCGATTGCATTAATTGCATCACCTATAGAGTTGGTCCTGTGTTAACCAATGTCACCAATGCCCTTCGGGCATTTTTTAGGAACCATTTTTAGAAATATATTATTGGGAGAATGATAAAATAATAAATGTTGTTAACAACTTTTTATATTTCCCATGAAAATTGTGTAAAAATTTTCCTATTTGGTGGTGTTTGATATAGGAGAATCCACATTATTTCTAGCATTCAGATTTCTAGGAATGTGATGCCTTGCAATTTGGAGGCCTAGGAATGTAACTATTCTTATGTTTGGTTTACTTGGGAATCTAATAAGATTCCTAGGAATTATTTATTTTTCTCATTCTATCCTTAGATTTGTAAATCCAATATAAGTCCAATTTCTTTCTTTAAAAAATCTTCCTTTAAATAAATAATGAAAAACAAAATATTATAAATTATAAATTATGACAAATTCATTAAACCTATTGTCTAAAAGAAGAAAAGATGAATATATCAACAAAGTTGTCTATCTTATTTATGTTGTTTTGGTGGGAAGAGATAATGTTGTTTTGGAGGAAAGAGATAAAGATAAAGGAAAAGATATTGATGATTTTTTTTTTTTATATTTTATCTCAATTGCTTAAATGATAAGGAAAAATAGTTAAAATTGTCAGTTTATAAAAAAATACAATTTCTTTTAAATTTAGAAATCTGGATACCCACTTGTTTTAAAGAGAATCTACATTTCTACTGAAATGGGGTTAAAGGGGGAATCCAAATTCCTATGGCATCTGATTTCCTAGTGTGATTTGTAATCAAACATGGGAATCTTTAAACATTCTTGGGGATCCTAAAACATTACCCTGTACCAAACGCTATATTATAATTTATTAATAATTACCTTAAGGGCATTCTCTAACATGACACTTATGAAAAATATAAAAAAACTAATAACAAAGTTAATTGCTTTCTCATTTTTTCATAAAATGTTTCTAAAAATATGGAATTATGGTTCTATTTTATTGATTGTTGGGAAATGGTATACCACATAAAATTATGGTTTTGTGTTACTTATTGTTGGGAAATGGGAATCAACCATAAATGCAACTCAATACCACAACGGCATTAATGAGTTGGGTGTTGGGAGCTAGCTACTCTTTCATTAGTTAACTTATGAGTTGAGTTGTGATAGCTACATACTGTTTACAAGATACAAAGCTGAAATCGTGTTTTAAAATACAATTTTAGTTATAGTTTTAAAATGAGTAACCATATTCCCCTCTCTTAAAATTTGAGAAAATGACACTTCAACTTAAATTTCAAGGAAAAAACACTTTCCCTTTTAACATTTGATTAACTAAACTTTGTTCAATTAATATTAAAAATATTGTGTACTAACATGTCTTTTGCTTAAAGGCATGTTTCAAAACTTATCTTATATTTTAGAATTAAAACTCATTGTTAATTTAAAAATTTTAATTATAGTATATATTAAAATATTAAGTATGAATTTTGCATATTATTTTTTCCTTTATTTTTTTTTTTTCAGGATTTAGGGACAGATTTGTTGTTGCAAGTGTTTTGGTGCTTGATAAATTTTGCATTTTTATTCTAAGTTTATCAGTTATTTTTTTACTAACCATGCTTAAAATTTTGTAGATAAATACTTATAGAAATTTATAATATTTTGTTACTAATATAATAAACAGGGGAGAATGCTTGTTTGTTCAAACCTCAAGAGAGGAGAGTGTTTTTTCTCTCTAGGTTTGGAGTCCAAAATCTCAAGGGAGATTAGTCATTTTAAAATTAAAACAAAATTTATCATTTCACAATTATAAAATATTAAATTATAACTTCAATCATGTGTTCAAAATATGATTTTAGTTAGAGTGTTAATGGCAATGTGTAACTTGGCATGTGGAATAATAAGTAGATCGTCAACTTATTATTATATATGCACTTTTATTTATTTATTAGATTTAAAGGGTTTAACTAGCTGTGACGAATTAATTAATACTCCCTCCTCCTCCTCCTCCATTAAATAATTAGGAGTTAGTTTTCAAAGACAAAGACAACTTGTTGTATCCCAAACCATATATGCAAGCTTTTCATTAGAGTGTCAATGGCAATACGTAAGTTGGCATGTGAAATAATAAGTACATCGTCAACTTATTATTATATATGCACTTTTATTTATTTATTAAATTGAAAGGGTTTAACTAGCTGTGACGAATTTATTAATACTCCCTCCTCCTCCTCCTCCTCATAAGATATATAGTTAGCTAGGCTAGCTCAATCAGGATGCCATTAAATAATTAGGAGTTAGTTTTCAAAGACAAAGACAACTTGTTGTATCCCAAACCATATATGCAAGTCTCATACTACTTGTTTGTTATTAGTCCACACTCCACACAACACAAAATAATAGTCCAGTAGCGTATTAAGGAGAGATAGAGATAGAGATATAGAGATCTTTTCTGCAGCGATATATACATATTACATAGGCCTAAATTATTAATTAATTAAGATGAAGATATGTAGGGCCAGTATAATAATTAATTAATTATTATAATTAATAATTAATTATATCTGCATCAGGAAATTGCTCTTTGACAATGTCACTACAGGAAATTATTGAGTGCTCCTAGAGTACCATAAATGCGTACTCCCCCCTCTCGTATAATTGCGGGTCCCACAAATTAAATTCATGGTGGGACCCACAATTCATGTGAAGGGGGGAGTATGCATTTATGGTACTTTGGGAGTATTCAATAATTTTCCCATCACTGACCACACCATGTCATGTATATTCCGAGTGGCATTAAGAGTCAATTCCTATCTCCTTGTAACACACAATGAGTTCACAATGCATTTGGTTTGGTCCCTTCCATTTATACTCATGCTTTGGCTCCTAGATCACCTCATGCAACTACTACTAGCTTGAGTTTTTCACCCTTAGCAGGGCTGATGAATTCTACCATTAAAGAGATTGCTTCATTTGGACAGATCTTTACCCCATCCTTCAGTTAATTGAGCATATTTAATGTACCTATGTCATCAATTGAATATGTAAATTATCTGATTAATGTACAGATCTTGATCACAAGCACAACATTACTGCATTATCCGAGCAATGTTGGATACTTGGCTTGTTTTGGCCAGACAAATTAATGTTAGTCCTGAAACTCAAAGAAGCTCTATATATTTTTAGATGTCACACATCTTTCAATGCTATTTTTTACTTTTTGTTGTTTTTATTGTCTTTTAGAAGCCATTTACTGTGGCTGTTATTTCATGTGTTTTTTTTTAATAAAATTTTGGCTGTGTCAAACATCATTGGAGGCGTGGGAATTGTTCTTGCTCAGGCTGCCCCATCAATCAACTACATAATTGATTACCATCTTTCAAGGATAACCTTTTTTTTTAAGTGATGTTGATTTAGGAAGAGGATAAGAATTTGGTTCAGATGTGTCTTGTCAATACATCCTTGGGCAAATCTATAATCAATTCCATTGTTTGAAAGATTTAACTTTAGCAAATTGATTTTACAGCTTGTAATGATGATTATCAACAAAACCTCAATTTGAAAGTGACCCATTTTTTCATGCACATTTTACTATTCTTATATTCCTGCCTGCTTAATTTACTATGTTTTTTGAAGTGTACTTGATTATCAGTGCTTGTTTGGGAGAACTTATTTTCATTGGCTTTGTGTATTTGGATTAACTTTTTATTGAAAACTTGTTTGATTATTACCTAGAAAAGAATAAGGATAAAAGTTGTACATAAGTAAATAAGTTAATGAGCTAACAAATTAGTAGCTTGCTTTGCATTTTCTTGGTGCTTTCCTAGTTATCTGGATCCCCACCAGCCTTTCTTCATCTCAATCATTTTCAAAATAGCTTGCACCAAACAAACCTCTAACCCAATTTTTGCTAATTCTACCATGATAAATTACTACTCAATAGCAGGTTCAAGTTAGATCAATTGGTGGTTTTTTTTTTAATCAAATAAGAGACCATGAGCAAAACGCAATGAGTGGATGGCATCATGCAAAATGGGAGCATATTGTAGTTCAATTGACACTTCGTAGTGTTTTCAACCAAAATATCCACAGTTTGAATCCTCACACCCAAATTATCGATGTAAAAAAAAATTTTACTTGTTAAGTTCAAGACCTTATATGGGCCAACCATATCCAACCTAACTATGTGGGCCTAATTTGTTGCCCTAGTTAACTGAACAAAAATCCCTTTTTGAAAAGTTCATCACATTGTAATAAAATTGAATTAAATCACAGAGTTGAATGTCATAAACAAGGTCATAGTTATTGTTTCTGATGAATGCTGACTGTAACAAGTACAAAGAACACAAAGGATTTTACATAGGGAATTATGCATTGTCATCCATTGGTGCTATATTATAATAACAGTTTAAAAAAGTAACATCATATACTATGATAAATGAAATATAAATCACAAATAAAATATAATTATAATACTTTCTTGAAGTGGTTCATTTAAGTCAAAGCAATTTTTTGGGAGCAAATTAGTGAGTGTCACTTGCAATTACATTCACATCCATTGGTGGTATAATATGCATGTATTAAAAATAAAAATTAACATAATATTAATTTTAATTAATTTTTTAAAAAATAAATATGAATCAAATAAAATACTATGAGGGTACCTTGTTTAATAATTCTTCAATCCTTCATTAGCATTTCTTCATCTCTTCTTCTCTTTGATATTGGTAAAGAGGAAGAAAGTGAGTTTGATATTGGTAAAGTGAAAAAAAGTGAATAATAAAATATTGGTAAAATAAGATTTGGTGGGAAATAAAAAGTGAAATGGAGGAAAATGCGTTAAAAGATCAATTTTAATTATCTAAAGAGTAACATATATTCATGACAGTCGCGTTCCTCTTTTTCATTCATTTATCACAATTTTTTTTATTAAAAAGAAGAAGAAGAAGAAGAAGAAGAAGAAGAAGAAGAAAAAGAAAAAGACATCAAGATATCCAATTGGTCTTTTGAGGTAAACGGGATAGTAAGAGAATGAATTGAATTGTCTGGTGTATCATCATAAGTTTAAATCGTAATACAAAATTCTCTTGTGGTGTTACATAACCGAAAATCAAATGGGCTCTGAATGGACCCTTAATAGGGCCGAGAATAAGACAGTGCTAGAAGTCGTTTGATGAAAAAAAGGAATGATCTGGCAATCGTGGCTGAAGCACCTATCCTTCCTCTTCTCCTTCTTTTTCCCTCTTTAGAATCTATTTGAATATCATTTATTTGCTAAAAACTGAAAATTTATTGCTAAAAATACTGTAGCAAAATAATTTTTAAAAGTGTGAATAGTGTTGTGGGACTCAAAAATGCATGGGTATGCGCATTTTGCTGAGTTTGGTGGTCCCATGAACAATGCCATGGGACCCCAAAAAAACGCCAAACGCAAATAAAACGCTAGGCAAATGCACACATATTTTCGGTTTCACAAATCGGGTGGAGTGGGGTTTCTTCTTTTTTTTTTTTATTGACATTTTTTTCTAAAATTAATAAATAATTAAATAATTAAATTAAATTAAATATTAAAAAAAAAAAGTTAATTGCATAAACTAACAGAACATTAATGCAAGACTTAATTGATAAGGAATGAAATTTAGAAAACTGAAATGACAAAATTAAAATTTATAGGACTGAAATGAAAAATGGTAAAACTTAGAGGGTGTGTTTTGCATTTTAGCCTAAACTAAATTATGAAAGTTTTGATATTATTATTATGGAAAATATAAAAGGCAGGTAACAAAATTAATTATTTTCTCATTTTTCCATAAAATATTTCTCCAATGCACTAGGGCATTCTTTAACATTTCCCTTTATAATTTTTTATACCATACAAAATTATGGTTATGTGTTATCGATTAATTGTTTGGAAATGGGAATCACCCATATATGTAACTCCACACCACAACCACATCAATTAGGTGGGTATATATTGAGAGCTAGCTACTTCTTTCACTAATTAACTTATGAGCTTTTACTTTTTAGTTTTTTTTTTTTTTTTTTTTTTTTTTAGAGAGTTTCAACTTATGACGTCCGCTCCTGATGACAACTTTTCACCATCAGACCAAGATACCAATTAGTTTTTGGTATAGGCAGCGATTGAATCCCAAATTTCTTATTTTACCATTAGAAATTTTACTAATTGAGCTAATTTTAATCTATAATTAACTTATAAGTTGAGTTGTGATAGTTACATACTGTTTACTATTTACAAGACACAAAGCTAAAATCGTGTTTTAAAATGAGTAACAATACTCCCCTCTACTGAAATTTGAGAAAAAGACACTTAATCCTAAATTTTAAGGGAAAAACATTTTCCTCTTTAACATTTGATTGACTAAACTTTGTTTAATTAATATTAAAAATATTGTGTACTAATGTGCCTTTTGCTTAAAGGCATGTTTCAAAACTTATCTTATATTTTAGAATTAAAATTCATTATTTTTAATTTTTAATTAAAAGGGATTTTAAATATTAAGTATGAATTTTGCATATTATTTTTTCGGATTTATGGAAAGATTTGTTGTTGCAAGTGTTTAGGTGCTTGATAAATTTTGTATTTTTTATTTTAAATTTATCAGTTATTTTTTTACTAACCATGCTTAAATTTTTGTAAATAAATTTTTATAGAAATTTATAGTATTTCGTTACTAATATAATAATAAAAAGGGGAGAGTGTTAGTTTTTTCTAACTCTAAGAGAGGAGGGTGTCTTTTCTCTTCAAGTTTAGAGTATAGTGTCATTTTTCAAAATCTTAAGAAAGATGGGTGTAATAACCTCATTTTAAAATTAAAACACAATTTTATTATTTCAAAAATATAAGTTATTAATTATAGCTTCAACCATGTTTCAAAATATGATTTTAGTTAGAGTTTTTATGGGAATGTGTAACTTTGGCGTGTGGAATAATAAGTAGCTCGTCAACTTAATATTATATATGCACTTTTATTTAGTTGTTAAATTTAAAGGGCTTATCTAGCTGTGACGAATCAATTTAGACTCCCTCCTTCTCCTCTTAATATGATATATAGCTAGGTAGGCTAAAATAGCTCAAGTAGGATGCCATTAATTTGGAGTTAGTTTTCAAAGACAGAGATAGAGACAACACAATATTGCATGCATAAATATAATAACATAGCCTAATCCAATAGTCCAGTAGAGATAGAGATAGAGATACAGATACAGATAGAGAGATCTTTTCTGGATATATATATATATATAAGCCTAAATTATTAATTAATTAAGATGATGAAGGTACGTAACGTAGGGCCATTATAATTAATAATTAATTGATTAGCAGAGCTAGTGAAGTTTCTGTCATTACCATGAGTGATACCAAAATGAAGCTTTCTTTCTGAGAATGAGTCGTGGGATCCATTTCATTTGATTATTGTTTAATAATTAATAATATGCTTTTCCAGATTCCAGCTCTCTCCTCTCTCTGCTTTCCGTTTATACTTATTATTATTCATGTAGCCCCCATCGACGTGAAGGTCATGGGTCATGGGACCTCTCTCCCTCTTGCGCTATAAATAAAAGGTTTTGCATGCACATACATACATGCTCCTACGTGTTAAATGAGTTTTCCTAGCTTTCACACCGTAACATAATTTTCAATTTACAATAAAATTTTAAATACAATTATTTACCATACTCTAAAATGATGACATTAATATTACAGTGTGAACTCAAGACAGCGTCTATTTTAATTAATGAAACTTATTCATTTTTATATATAATTTATGCATTATAAAAACCTAGAATGTAACTCTATACAAACGCATAAATGCATTTAAAATTAAGAACAAAATTATTATAAAAATATAAATAATAAGTCAAATTATTTTTTTTAAGTATGTAACACATGCATTCATGTATATATATAAATACATTTAAAATTAAACACAATTTTTATTTTAAAATTATAGATTAATTAGTCAAATTTTTTTAAAGTAAACGTAAGTAGTCACATATTAAAATTATTATCTAAATTTAATACTACTTTTGATCAATCTTTTTTTCTAATTTTCAATAAGATAGAACGTGTAGTGATTTTTGTTATGTGGTGATTTTTATTTTATTTATTTATTTAGAAACATGTGATTTTTATTGAGTATATGTGATTTTTTTTTTTAATTTTATAGTTTATTAATATTAGATTCTTAGTATTTTGCACTCATTAACTCACTTGAGACAAAGATTAAAAAAATTAAGTAGACATATGGCACAAGCTTAAGTGGATAATTATGGTGTAGTTCCCAAATAAATTTAGACACATGGCACAAAATTGGATTATAATTTCAAATTCTAATTCAATTTTCTCTATACTTTACCTATTAATATATATATATATATATAAATGACTTATAAATTTGAGTTTTTTTAGTTATATAATTATGTTTTTTATGGTTTATTATATTGGACTCATCATTTTCTACACTAAATTAACTAATTTGGCACAAAAATTTAAAAATTTAGATTAGATAAGACATGTGACGCAATATTAAACTCTAATTGAAATTTAATTTTACACTAAATTAACTCACTTGAGACAAAATTCTAAAATTTAGATTAGATAAGACACATGGTGCAAAATTAGACACATTATTAGGACTATTTTCATTATTTTCTTTTTGTTGTATAATTTCATTATCTTCCAACTCTTTTGGATAAGTTTCTTGTTCATTTGTAATATTTTCACCCAAACTTTCGACTGTGCTTTTTTTAATACTTGTAACAAATTTATCCATAGATCCTTTTTGAGATTCAATTTTTCTCTTTTTTTGAAGTTTTTCATATCCAAATAAATATTTTCTAGTAGACATTTATAATGAGAAAATATTTATAGATAAATAAAACACAATTTATAATTAAAAATGATCATTTAACTAAAAATAAAATTTAAAGTATAGGAAAATAGAACCTGGTTATTGCAATTTTTCTAAAGCCATGACCACTTTAAAGTCTAAACCTGCACAAATAAAAATTAATTTATTACATAGTTCAATAAATTAGTGTCACTATAATACAAATGAGTCGATATGATACACATCAAATTATTAATTGGTATAATAATTTATAATAGTTGATAAAGTGAGCAATATGTGTTGTCTTATAACTGTGGGCACAGTGTAGCCTATGTTGTTGCGCGCCTATGTAGTGCAGATGTGAGATGTCCAGCCAAGCCTGTACTCCTATGGCTAAGTATAAAAGCAAAAAATGTGTCCTATCATAGCAGAAAATGGTCCAATTAAGAGAGGGGCAGAATTTTGTATCAATATTTTGTAATAATATTTTCCTAGCCTATACTATGACTAAAAACTAGGGCTGGCTTGTGCAGTGAAATAAATAAACGTGTCCCACTCCCATCAATGGCTTGTGCAGTGAAATAATAGAGGAGCTGAAAAGGGTCCTATCATAGTAAAAACTTGTCCCACCCATCAATTGTGTAGTAAAACAAACTAAAAAAATATATAATTTAAGTTAAATAAACATCAGACTCATCATTTTTCATTTTCGGAAAGATAAAGAGGGGAAGAAGATTACCTCTGGCTCTGGTATGCTTCTCCTTTTCAATTTTGAATTTCCTGTGAATTGAAGAGAGTCAACAAAGAAAAATTTCAAGCTAGACTGAGTTTATGAAAAAAGATCAAGAATCAAGATGAAGATGAACAAAAGAAAGGTAAGAATATAGATGGAGAGGCTGAGAGATAGATGGGAGATTTTTCTTTTGTTTTTGAAATTTGTAATCTCTATTTTAGCATATTTCAAGACAATTACATTGTATTATTATTGAATTTTTCTGGAATTAATTTTGATTTTAGCATATTTTAAGAATGAGTTAATAAATTTGTTTCCTAAAATTTAATTTTGTTAGCTGAACTTTGACTATTTTTGTTTTTTTTTTCTTTTTTATCTTCTGCATTTGTTGCAATCACCTATACAGCTGGCCCTGTGTTAACCAATGCCAATGCCCTCAGGGCATTTTTTAGGAACCATTTTTAGAAACATCTTATTGGGAGAATGATAAAATAATAAATGTTGTTAACAGCTTTTTATATTTCCCATGAAAATGGTGTAAATATTTTCCTATTAGGTGGCATTTGGTATGGGGAAATCTACATTATTCCTAGCATCCAGATTCCTAGGAATGTAATGCCTTGCAATCTGGATGCCTAGGAATGTAACTATTCTTATGTTTGGTTTAATTGTTAATCTAATAAGATTCCTAGGAATGTGATATTATAATATTTGGTTTATTCCTAGAAATTTTAACTGAATTATTTATTTTTCTCATTCTATCCTTAGATTTGTAAATCCAATATAAGTCTTTTTTTCTTTTTTTTAAATCTTCCTCTAAATAAATAGTGAAAAACAAAATAGTATAAACTATAAATTATGACAAATTCATTAAAACTATAGTCTAAAAGAAGAAAAGATGAATATATCAACAAAGTTGTCTATCCTATTTATGTTGTTTTGGCGGGAAGAGATAATGTTGTTTTGGAGGGAAGAGATAAAGACAAAGGAAAAGATATTGATGATTTGTTTTATATTTTATCTCAATTGCATAAATGATAAGGAAAAATGGTTAAAATTGTCAATTTATAAAAAAAAATACAATTTCTTTTAAACTTTAAAATCTGGATACCCACTTATTTTAAAGAGAATCTACATTTCTACTGAAATGGGGTTCAAGGGGGAATCCAAATTCCTATGATATTTGATTTCCTAGTGTGATTTGTAACAAAACATGGGAATTTTTAAATATTCCTGGGAATCCTAAAACATTACCACGTACTAAATGCTACATTATAATTTATTAACAATTACCCTAAGTGCATCTGCTAACATGAAACTTATGAAAAATATAAAAAACTGATAACAAAATTAATTTCTTTCTCATTTTTTCAAAAAATGTTTCTAAACCAATGCCTTAAACATTTCCCTTTATAATTCTGTATACCACATAAAATTATGGAATTATGGTTTTGTTTTATTGATTGTTGGGAAATGGTATACCACATAAAATTATGGTTTTGTGTTACTGATTGTTGGGAAATGGGAATTAACCATATATGCAACTCCATACCACAACGGCATTAATGAGTTGGGTGTTGGTAAGGGTCATCAATGGGCCGGGTCGAGCTGGTCTGGCCCATTTTCACTTGGCCCATGAGCACAATGAGCTGGGCATAATGGGCTATTAACTAGTTAAAGAACTAGGTCGGGTTGGGCCGAAAGAAAAAACCTCAGCCCATGACCCTGTCCATGGGAAATGCCATTTTGTCTTTAGCGAGCTGGGCTATCGGGTTAGGTTTAATGGGCTACCCATGGGCTTGTTTTAGCATATTATTTTATTATTTTTATAAGGAAAGAATCAATTTTTTATAAGGGAATAATCAATCTATTTTTTAAAAGGAAATAATTAAAAATTTTAATACTTAATTACAATTTTTTTTACCTTCAAATCTATTTAATTTTTTGTTTTGTTGATGGAAACCTATTTAATTTTTTTTATTAAGGCTTTAAATAGTTTTTTATTTTATCTTTAATAAAAAAAATGTCAAATGGTTAATTCAAATTTGCTAGACTACTAGAAAAATATATATTTAGAAAACTAAGTTTTGCACAATTACTTTGAGTATCTTAGTGGTTGAAGGCTTAAGAAATTACTCTATAATATTTCAAGATCAATCCTTCATACACTTCCTATATATTTTTGTTATGAATTATAAGTTATTGGGCTGGGTCAATGGGCTAGATAACGGGTTGGGCTATTGGGCTAGCCCATCGGGTACCCATGGGCATAAAAACTAGCCCACGGCCTGACTTATTGGGCTAGTGGGTTGCCCATGAGCCTTAATAACAACGGGCCAGGCCGTCCATTAGCCCGGTGGGTCATCGGGTTTCCAGGTCGGGCTATGGGCCGTGGGTTATTTGATGACCCTTAGGTGTTGGGAGCTAGCTACTTCTTTTGTTAGTTAACTTATGAGTTGAGTTGTGATAGCTACATACTGTTTCCAAGATACAAAGCTGAAATCGTGTTTTAAAATATAATTTTAGTTATAATTTTAAAATGAGTAACTATATTCCCCTCTCTTAAAATTTGAGAAAATGACACTTCATCTTAAATTTCAAGGGGAAAAACACTTTCCCTTTTAACATTTGATTAACTAAACTTTGTTCAATTAATATTAAAAATATTGTGTACTAACATGTCTTTTGCTTAAAGGCATGTTTCAAAACTTATCTTATATTTTAGAATTAAAACTCATTGTTAATTTTAAAATTTTAATTAAAGTATATTTTAAAATATTAAGTATGAATTTTGCATATTATTTTTTCCTTTTTTTTTTTTTTTTTAGGATTTATGGAAAGATTTGTTGTTGCAAGTGCTTTGGTGCTTGATAAATTTTGCATTTTTATTCTAAGTTTATCAGTTATTTTTTTACTAACGATGCTTAAACTTTTGTAGATAAATACTTACAGAAATTTATAATATTTTGTTACTAATATAATAAAAAGGGGAGAGTGTTAGTTTGTTCAAACCTTAAGAGAGGAGAGTGTTTTTTCTCTCCAGGTTTGGAGTCCAAAATCTCAAGGGAGATGAGTCGTTTTAAAATTAAAACACTATTTATCATTTCACAATTATAAATTATTAAATTATAACTTCAATCATGTGTTCAAAATATGATTTTAGTTAGAGTGTTAATGGCAATGTGTAACTTGGCATGTGGCATAATAAGTAGATCGTCAACTTATTATTATATATGCACTTTTATTTATTTATTAAATTTAAAGGGTTTAACTAGCTATGGCGAATTAATTAATACTCACTCCTCCTCCTCCTCCTCCTCCTAATAAGATATATAGTTAGCTAGGCTAGCTCAAGCAAGATGCCATTAAATAATTAGGAGTTAGTTTTCAAAGACAAAGACAACTTGTTGTATTCCAAACCATATATGCAAGTCTCATACTACTTGTTTGTTATTAGTCCACACTCCACACAACACAAAATAATAGTCCAGTAGCGTATTGAAGAGAGATAGAGACAGAGATAGAGAGATCTTTTCTGTAGCGATATATACATATTACATAGGCCTAAATTATTAATTAATTAAGATGAAGATATGTAAGGCCCTTATAATAATTAATTAATTATATATGCATCAGGAAACTACTCTTTGACAATGTTACTAAGGGAAATTATTGAGTACTCCTAGAGTATCATAAATGCATACTCTCCTCTCTCACATAATTGCGGGTCCCACAAATTAAATTCATGGTGGGACCCACAATTCATGTGAGAGGGAGGAGTATGCATTTATGGTATTTCGGGAGTATTCAATAGTTTTCCTGTCACTAACCACACCATGTCATGTATATTCGGAGTGGCATGAAGAATCAATTCCTATCTCCTTGTAACACACAATGAGTTCACAATGCATTTGGTTTGGCCCCTTCCATTTATGCTTATACTTTGGCTCCTGGATCACCTCATGCAACTACTACTGGCCTGAGTTTTGCACCCTTAGCAGGGCAGATGAATTCTACCCTTAAAGAGACTACTTCATTTGGACAGATCTTCACCCCATCCTTCGGTTAATTGTGCACATTTAATGTATCTATGTCATCAATTAAATATGTAGATTATCTGATTAATGTACAGATGTTGATCACAAGCACAACATTACTACATTATTCGAGCAATGTTGGCTACTTGGCTTGTTTTGGCCAGACAAATTAATGTTAGTCCTAAAACTCAAAGAAGCTCTATATATTTTTAGATGTCACACGTCTTTCAATGCTATTTTTAACTTTTTATTTACATAATGCTCATCCTCATTTGCTCTTTAGGTATCCTGTCCTTCAATTTTAGTCTTTATGTTTTTGTTTTAGTATCTGATTGAAGGTTTATTATATGTCTTTTTTATCTTTGCAGCCCTTTTTTTGCACTCTTCTTCTGCCTGTAAGTAATGTTACGTGTGCACCACAGGAAACTTGAACTCCATTCATTTTTATTTTACTTTTTGTTGTTTTTATTGTCTTTTAGAAGCCATTTCCTGTGGCTGTTATTTCGTGTTTTTTTTTTTTTTAATAAAATTTTGGCTGTGACAAACATCATTGGAGGCGTGGGAATTGTTCTTGCTCAGGTTGCCCCATCAATCAAGTACATAATTGGTTACCATCTTTCAAGGATAACCTTTTTTTTTTAGTGATGTTGATTTAGGAAGAGGATAAGAATTTGGTTTAGATGTGCTCTTGTCAATACATCCTTGGGCAAGTCTATAATCAATTCCATTGTTTGAAAGATTTAACTTTTGCAAATTGATTTTACGGCTTGTAATGATGATTATCAGCAAAACCTCAATTTAAAAGTGACCCATTTTTTCATGCACATTATACTATTCTTATATTCATGCCTGCTTAATTGACTCTGTTTTTGAAGTGTACTTGATTATTAGTGCTTGTTTGGGAGAACTTATTTTCATTGGCTTTGTGTATTTGGATTAACTTTTTATTGAAAACTTGTTTGATTATTTCCTGGAAAAGAATAAGGCTTTAAAAAGTTGTACATAAGTAAATAAGTTAATGAGCTAACAAATTAGTAGCTTGCTTTGCATTTTCTTGGTGCTTTCCTAGTTACTGGATCCCCACCACCCTTTCTTCATCTCAATCATTTCCAAAATAGTTTGCACCAAACAAACCTCTAACCTGGTTTTTGCTAATTCTTCCATGATATATGACTACTCAATAGCAGGTTCAAGTTAGATCAATTGGTGGTTTTTTTTAAATCAAATAAGAGACCATGAGCAAAACACAATGAGTGGATGGCATCATTCAAAATGGGAGCATATTGTAGTTCAATTGACACTTCTTAGTGTTTTCAACCTAATATCTAGAGTTTGAATCCTCACACCCAAATTTGCTGCCCTAGTTAACTGAGCAAAAATCCCTTTTTGAACAGCTCATCACATTGTCATAAAATTGAATTAAATCACAGAGTTGAATGTCAGAAACGAGGCCATAGTTGTTGTTTCTGATAATATTGATTGTAACAAGTACAATAAACACAAAGGATTTTACGTAGGGAACTATACATTGTCATCCATTGGTGCTATATTATAACAAGAGTTTAAAAAAGTAACATCATATTCTATGATAAATGAAATATAAATCACAAATAAAATAAAATTATAATACCTTCTTGAAGTGGTTCATTTAAATCAAAGAAATTTTTTGGGAGCAAAGTAGTGAGTGTCACTTGCAATTACATTCACATCCATTGGTGGTATAATATGCATGTGTTAAAAATAAAAATTAACATAATATTATTTTAATGTAATTTAAAAAAAAAAAAACATGAATAAAATAAAATACTATGAGGGTACCTTGTTTAATAATTCTTCAATCCTTCATTGGCATTTCTTCATCTCTTCTTCTCTTTGATATTGGTAAAGAGGAAGAAAGTGAGTTTGATATTGGTAAAGTGAAAAAAAGTGAATAATAAAATATTGGTAAAATAAGATTTGGTGGGAAATAAAAAGTGAAATGAAAGAAAATGTGTTAAAAGAGCAATTTTAATTATCTAAAGAGTAATGTATATTCATGCCAATCGTGTTCCTCTTTTTCATTCATTTATCACAATTTTTTTATTAAAAAGAGGAAGAAAAAGAAAAAGAAAAAAACATCAAGATATCCAATTGGTCTTTTGAGGTAAACGGGATAATAAGAGAATGAATTGAATTGTTTGGTGTATCATCATAAGTTTAAATCATAATACAAAATTCTCTTGTGGCATTACATAATCGAAAATCAAATGGGCTCCGAATGGACCCTTAATAGGGCCGAGAATAAGACCGTGCTAGAAGTCGTTTGATGAAAAAAAGGAATGATCTAGCAATCGTGGCTAAAGCATCTATCCTTCCTCTTCTCCTTCTTTTCCCCTCCTCAGGCCTCGCTTGGGAGGAGGGAATAGAATGGAATGGAAAGGAATGAAAAGAATAATTTTAGAATATTCTTCCCTTCTCTTGTTTGGGAGTTTTAATGGAGGGAATGGAAAGTCCATTCCCTCGTTTGGGAGTTTAAGTGGGAGGGAATGGAATGGATAGGAGGGAACACCCATTCCTCTCTATTCCCTTAAAACCTCAAATTTTCATTCCCCCCGAAATTGGGAGGAATGAGAGGGAATGGAATTAGATTTAATGAATTTTTTATTAAAACTCCCAAAATACCCCTATTTATTCAACCATTTATTTTAAAACAGAGGTCTAATAGTAATATTGCAATAAAATGATTCCATTCCATTCCATTCCCTCCATGTTACTCCTAAACAAGATTACTTACATTCCATTCATTTTCATTCCTTTCTATTCTTTTATTTTAAAACATCCAATCAAGGTTACTTAATTCCATTCCATTCTTTTCCCTTACTTAAATTTATTCCATTCCATTCCATTCCATTCTTTTCTATTCCCTTATGATCATTCCATTCCATTCTATTCCCTTCCTTTATGAACTCACAAGCAGAGCCTTAAGGTCTGTTTAGATATTGCTTACTTGCTGAAAACTGAAAGTTTATTGCTGAAAATACTGTAACAAAATAATTTTTAAAGGTGTGAATAGTGCTGTGGGACCCAAAAATGTATGGGTATGCGCATTTTGCTGAGTTTGGTGGTCCCATGAACAGTGCCATGGGACCCAAAAAAAACGCCAAACGCAGCTAAAACGCTAGGCAAATGCACACTTATTATCGATTTCACAAATCAAGTGGAGTGGGGTTTCTTTTTTTTTTTTTATTAACATTTTTTCTAAAATTAAGAAATAAATAAAAAATTAAATTAGATATAAAAAAATAAAAGTTAATTGCATAAACTAACAGAACATTAATGCAAGACTTAATTGATAAGGAATGAAATTTAAAGGACTGAAATGACAAAATTAAAGCTTATAGGACTGAAATGAAAAATGATAAAACTTAAAGGGTGTATTTTGCATTTTAGCCTAAACTAAATTATGGAAGTTTTGATATTATTTTTATGAAAAATATAAAAGGCGGATAACAAAATTAATTATTTTCTCATTTTTCCATAAAATATTTCTAAACCAATGCACTAGGGCATTCTTTAACATTTTCCTTTATAATTTTTTATACCATACAAATTTATGGTTATGTGTTATCGATCAATTGTTGGAAAATGGGAATCACCCATATATGCAACTCCACACCACAACGACATTAATTAGGTGGGTGTTGAGAGCTAGCTACCTCTTTCACTAATTAACTTATGAGCTTTTACTTTTTTTTTTTTTTTTTGAGAGAGAGTTTCAACTTATAGCGTCCGCTCCTGATGACAGCTCCTATTCATCAGACCAAAATACTAATCGGTTTTTGGTGTAAGCAGCGATTGAACCCCAAATTTCTTATTTTACCATTAGAGACTTTACTAGTTGATCTAATTGGAACCTATAATTAACTTATAAGTTGAGTTGTGATAGTTACATACTGTTTACTGTTTACAAGACACAAAGCTAAAATCGTGTTTTAAAATGAGTAACAATACTCCCCTCTATTGAAATTTGAGAAAAAGACACTTAATCCTAAATTTTAAGGGAAAAGCACTTTCCTCTTTAACATTTGATTGACTATACTTTGTTCAATGAATATTAAAAATATTGTGTACTAACGTGCCTTTTGCTTAAAGGCATGTTTCAAAACTAATCTTATATTTTAGAATTAAAATTCATTATTTTAAATTTTTAATTAAAATGCATTTTAAAATATTAAGTATGAATTTTGCATATTATTTTTTCGGATTTATGGAAAGATTTGTTGTTGCAAGTGTTTAACTGCTTGATAAATTTTGCATTTTTTATTTTAGATTTATCAATTATTTTTTACTAACCATGCTTAAACTTTTGTAAATAAATTTTTATAGAAATTTATAGTATTTTGTTACTAATATTATAATAAGAAGGGGGGAGTGTTAGTTTCTTCTAACTCTAAGAGAGGAGGGTGTCTTTTGTCTTCAAATTTGGAGTATAGTGTCATTCTCAAAATCTTAAAAAAGATGAGTGTAATTACCTCATTTTAAAATTAAAACACAATTTTATTATTTCAGAAATATAAGTTATTAATTATAACTTCAATCATGTTTCAAAATATGAGTTTAGTGAGAGTTTGTATGGGAATGTGTAAATTTGGCGTGTGGAATAATAAGTAGCTCCTCAACTTAATATTATATATGCACTTTAATTTAGTTATTAAATTTAGGCTTTTGTTAACGGGTGATGTACAACACCTGTTAAGTTTTACTTTAATGTGATTGTTATTACTGAAATGGCCCTGCTTTAACGGGAAAAGAAAAAAAACGTCAACATCTGAATGATGTGCGTCAGCATTGAAAATGTAAAATTTTGCATTATTTTACTTAAATACCCTCTTAACCATTTTTACCATCTCCATATTTGTAGCATTTTCTCCTTGTGATCTCAAATCTCTTTCCCATCCTATGGCTTCATTTTTTTTTTTTTTTTTTTGATTGATCCTATGGCTTCATGTTTATTCTTATCTTTTGATTCTTTCTTAAAAAATACATATATTTTTCATTTCTTTCCTTCTTCATAGCTACAAATCTAGGTGGGACTTTTTTTTTTGGGGTCCTTGGTGGGATCCAGGGACCCAAAATTTCCCCCAACAAATCTCCAATTTCTTTTTTCGTCTTATTTTATTTCCTTTTCCCTTGTGTTCGTAGAGGACCACACCAGTTACCCACTAACATTCCCCATAGTGGCGCATCCATGAACTCAATTTACGGTGGAGTTTTGGTAGTCGAGATCTAGATGAGGTTGATTCGCTTGCGGAGAGCCTCGTTTCGGCCTAGTCAGCCTCGCCAAAGCTGACCACTTAGCAGGCATTTCGCTAGGTCCAAATTTATACCGTCTATTTCCTCCCTCATTCACACCCAAAAAGTTTTTAATTTCATATCAAATTGTTCTTATTTTGTAAAGGAGTGTGAAATTGTTGTTTTTTGAGAGAACTGAAATTGTTGTTTTTTGAGAGAACTGAAATTGTTGTTTGTTTTGGTTTGAAATTTTTTCTTTTGGGGGTAAGGGAGACGGCTAAACTGGTTTTGAGCGTAAAAGGTGAGGAGAGTTAAAAGATGAAGAAGAATATTTTTGTCTTATAAATAAAAAATTTAATGGCTTCTCTTTCCTCGATAAAAGTCTTCACGTGTAAAAAAAATTATTATTAAATTCCTTCTTAACCGGTGCTGCACAACACCCGTTAACAGAACCCTTAAATTTAAAGGGCTTATTTAGCTGCGATGAATTAATTAATTAATACTCCCTCCTCCTCCTCCTCCTCTTAATAAGATATATAGCTAGGTAGGCTAAAATAGCCCAAGACAGAGACAACTTGTTGTATCCCAAACAATATATGCAAAGTCTCAAACTAGTCTACTTGTTTGTTACTAGTCCACACAACACAATATTGCATGCATAAATATAATAATATTGTATTACATAACATATCCTAATCCAATAGTCAATATTACATAACATAGCCTAATCCAATAGTCCAGTAGAGATAGAGATAGAGATAGAGATAGAGATAGGGAGATCTTTTCTGCAGCGAGATATATATATATAGGCCTAAATTATTAATTAATTAAGATGACGAAGGTACGTAACATAGGACCATTATAATTAATAATTAATTGATTAGCAGAGCTAGTGAAGTTTCTGTCATTACCATGAGTGACACCAAAATGAAGCTTTCTTTCTGAGAATGAGACGTGGGATCCATTTCATTTGATTATCGTTTAATAATTAATAATATGCTTTTCCAGATTCCAGCCCTCTCCTCTCTCTGCTTTCCGCTTATATTTATTATTATTCATGTGGCCGCCATCGACGTGAAGGTCATGGGTCATGGGACCTCTCTCTCTTGCGCCATAAATAAAAAGTTTTGCTTGCACATACATACATATACACTCCTACGTGTCTAATGAGTTTTCCTAGCTTTCACACTGTAACATAATTTTCAATTTACAATAAAATTTTAAATACAATTATTTACCATACTCTAAAATGATGACATTAATATTATTGTGTGAAGTCAAGACAGCATCTATTTAATTAATGAAACTTATTCATTTTTATATATAATCTATGCATTATAAAAAACTAGTATGTAATTCCATGCAAACGCATGGAAACATTTAAATTAAGAAAAAAATTATTATAAAAATATAAATAATTCGTCCAATTATTTTTTTTAAAGTATATAACACATGTATTCATGCATACATATAGATACATTTAAAATTAAACACAATTTTTATTATAAAATATAGATAATTATTCAAATTATTATTGTAAGGGCACGGATTGAGTTTGATATTGGATTGAGTCGCCAAGCCCTAAACAATGAATTTATAGAGAGCAGGATTTTAATCCATGGATTTGGGCGATAAATAACATCCAGGTTTGGCTTGATCACAGAATCTATATATATATTTGTCAATCATGGACGAAATATTACTTTGTATATTATTGCCGAGGACAAATGCTTAAATTTTCTTACAAGTTCTCACTCTTTCTCTCTCTTTCCCAATTTCTATGATTTTTTCCTCCCCCTTTCTACGTCTTCTTCCTTCACCTTTTATAGGCCTCTCTCCTTTTTCCTTTCTTCCACGTGTAACCCTGACCTTCTTCACTTTTGGATACTTGTCCCATCATCCCTTTTTACTCAGGTCTCTAGTGATGAAGATATGGTTCAAACCCAACGTTCAGGCGTCACTTCTTCATTAATGCGGCCAGAGAAACAGGTGTAGAGCTTTAAATGCGGTGGTAGCAGCTTTTTTCTGGATGTTCCCCTATCCCTCCCCTTTAATCTTTATCTTTATCTCTTTAATTCCAGCACCACAGGCTTCCGTTAGGGGAGCTGTTGGACTGTTAAATCAGTCACGTCATCCTCGGCAACACTTGCAGAGGACTATGCTGTCCTCGGACGTCGTATTCCTTGGTATTTTGATCATGCATGACACCCCTTCTTATCACGTGTCTTTGTAGATTGGACGGATTGCGCCCTCGGACCATTTCCAGGTGTGAGGTTGGGCTTCTTTCATTGTGAGAGTTTGTGGGCCGGCCCACTGCGTGTAATTCGGGCCCAATGGTACTACAATTATTTTTTAAATAAACGTAAGTAGTCACATATTAAAATTATTATCTACATTTAATACTACTTATGATCATTTTTTTTTCTAATTTTTAATAAGATGGAACGTATAGTGATTTTTATTATGTGGTAATTTTTATTTTATTTATCTTTTGAACAACATGTGATTTTTATTGATTATATGTGATTTTTTTTAAAATTTTTATAGTTTATTAATATTTTTATAGTTTATTAATATTAGATTTTTAGTATTTTGCATTCATTAACTCACTTGAGACAAAGATTAAAAAACTTAAGTAGACACATGGCACAAGCTTAAGTGAATAATTGTGGTGTAGTTTCCACATAAATTTAGACATATGACACAAAATTGGATTATAATTTCAAATTCTAATTCAATTTTCTCTAAACTTTATATATTAATATATATATATATATATAGATATATAGATGACTTATAAATTTGAATTTTTTTAATTATATGATTATGTTTTTTATGGTTTATTACATTGGACTTATCGTTTTTTACACTAAATTAACTAATTTGATACAAAATTTTAAAAATTTAGATTAGATAGGACACGTAACGCAATATTAAACTCTAATTGAAATTTTATTTTACACTAAATTAACTTAGTACAAAACTCTAAAATTTAGATTAAATGAGACACATGATGCAAAATTAGACTCTAATTAAATTCCAATTTGAAACTTAATTGGATTTTCTCTCTATTTTACTTATTATTATTATTATTATTATTATTATATAGATATATAGATGTGGGTTAGGCATAAGTATAAGTACTCCACTTATTCCGGTGAAGACTTGTTCCAATTAATCAAAACCTTTTTGCTATCAAGTTAAAATTTATGAAAAATATTGTCTCTAGCATATATAGCATACCGTAATGGACGCTGTTCATAATATAACCCTTGGTTTAGGCATTAACAAAAGTAAAACCCGATCCATCATTGACTGCCATGTAGTGTTAAACACTTAAACTTAGAAAACGTACTTCGCGTGTGTATATATATATATATATATATTGCATTATATTTATATGAGAAGCTACTTATTAGCAGATGCATGGGCAAATATGTGACAAGTGCAAACAATCATCTAAATAAACATCAATGATTATATATGAGGCAGCAATAACTTGTTTTACCCAATTTACACTTTAATTTATATATAACTCAAAATGTAATTTAAAGTCATATTTTCAAATTATAAAAGCATAATGGAAAGCAAACACCGCCCTGTTAAATTGTGCAATAAAAAAAACCGTGAGGCTTGGATTTTTGACTTATTGACTATTAGTAGGTGTTAGGGACTGTTTATTTGGCGGTAAGGAAAGGCAAAGACATGTGACTAACTTTAATAAAAGTCACTCTTAGTGCTTGAAACTTTTTTTTTAACAAATTAACTTTTATAAAAGAAAATAGTAAAAGTCACTTTTTTTTTTTTTTTTTTTTTTTGGTACTTGAAATTTTTTATAACAAAAAAAAAAGAATTCGTGGTCTATGCGGTATAGACGACCTTAGTCTTAGTGCTTGAAACTTTTTTTAAAGATAAAATTAGCTTTTATAAAAGAAAATGGTAAAGGTCGCTCTTAGCCTGTTTATACTTTGAAACTAATAAAAAAAAAATTCGTGGTTTACGCGGTATAGACGACCTTAGTCTTATTGCATATATGACATAAAATCTGTTCACATTAATATCTAGTCTTATCTACCAAAACAAGAAAATTACCAAGCATCCACCGTATACATACTGTAATTCTTAATAAGAGTAATATAACTAAATTAGATGATGCAATTTATAATTTATCAAAAAATTATTATTATGAAATTATTATTCTTTTATAATAGGGACGAAGCCTTTTTTTTTTTTTTTTTTTTTTAATAAAAAGAAAGAAACATTTCGTATTGGGGGCCTTAGGGCTTGGGCCTGCTCCCTATCATATACAAAGAACTACCCGTTTCTTGTTTTTATTTGCTCAAAAGAACAACCCCATCTAAACTAGATAAAAATGAGAAATGCATTAAGAACCAGAAAGCTAATAATGGAACTTCTTTACAATAAGCTATTTGCAAAACAAAATTATATATATTACGTGTCTAATTGAGAACCGCTTATGTTGAATGGCTAGTATGATGAACTCATTAACACGAAATCCGGGAAGATTTTTATCTTCTTGTGGGACCGGAGACAGCTCTTACATTCTTATTATTATTATAAATTCCTGATCTTAGCTTCCTTTTCTTAATTTTATGAGTAGGAAGTGAAAGGAATCGACCAAGTCAAATGGTAATCTGGTCCATTTCTCAATATGCTTCCTCAAGAGACTCAAGAGACAAGACTACACGGTTGCTTTGACCAAATCAAAGCTTCTAAATTCCACACACATGTAAATTCACGAGAGCTGCTAGAAGTTGGCTTTTTATGACAGAAGTATTGCTTTCTGAATCCCACAATTTGCATTTGACTGAGTAGTCCCGGCCAGAAGATCACATTCACGTCCTAACTGTTAACATTACTGCGGCTGGCCAGGCCTGGACCTGTTGATTACACTATGATATATTATAATATTATTAGATGACAAAATTTGACACAATCCAGGAAACTGATGGAACTGCAAAAGCCAAAAGGTCACGTCGCTGATGGCGCTAAAACGTTTAAAGACACAGACAGAATTCATCAAATTAGTCAATTACGTGTATATATATATATATATATATATATATATGTATGTATGTATGTACGTACTATGACTCTGACTCTGAGTCTGACCATAGACCACGACTGTCTTCACCTCTAATCAATACAAGTCTCTACTCTCTATAAAAATTTCTATGCAAAAATGACTAATATTATTAGTAGGTTAAAAAATTGCACTATATTTATATATAGTATATACTCATTTTAGTTAGCCCTATTATATATATTAACGCACAGGAACTATATTTTATATTTATTGTATTAGGTTAAAATGTGTAAAAATAAAAAAGAATGCAGAAAGAGATAATTAAATAAATAAAATACAAAAAACGGAAGCAAAAAAAGAAAGAAAGAAAAAATGCATTGAGAATTATCATGATTTGCTTAATAGCCTATGTTCTCAACCAAAAACTTGGGAGCGTTTGTTTCGCTATGATGTATCATTGATATGGTGCACATTATGATAATATAACATTTAAGTTTTTGATTTATTTTATTTTTTTAACATTACTATAATTTAAAATTAAAAAATATATATCACATCATCTTAATCTCATCATCATCCTAAAAATTGTAATGTTGTATTCTTGTATTGAAATTACATTAATGTAAGATTATAATAACCTAATATTAAAATGTAATATAATATCATGGCAAACCAAACGCTCAATAATATAATATCACATCATCTACATCTTTGCTATTCATATGAACTGTGTTTTACAATGAACCTAAAGTAGGGGCTACTTCTAGACTAACTATGTGATTGTAGTATTTTCAAGTAACAATGATGGCTTCCTCCACAATTGCAAGAACCCAACCAATTATAATTTAGCTTTGTGTATTATTTCTGGTGAATGGTGAAATAAGTAGTCTAATAACTTTCAACCATGCTGAATCATGGATTTAAAGATAATTTTATGTCCCCATTAATCATTTATGTGGCAGGTATTATTTTGATAATCTGTCCATTGACTTGTATTAAGTACAAAAGACTCTTGGTCTTTATATACATACATACATACATACATATATATATATATATATATATTTCCCTACCAATTAAAATCAAGCAATATGTGATCATGACTAGTGAATAGTTCTGCATTGCATTTAATGCGATAATGCGAGCAGATAAGTTATATACTCATGTAGTAATACTAGTTAATATATAAGAAACAGTTGGTTACAAATTTAAACAAACTTTTCTAGCTATTGAGTTTTGTCCTCAGTAATATATAAGAAACAGTTGATACTCATGTAGTAATACTCTGCTTAATATATTAGATATATGGGTGATCTCAGTTTCTGAAAGATTTTGTTATTCAACTTGATAAAGTCCTCAGAGTAATAAGTACGGTTTGTTTAGTAATGGTTCAAAGAAGTCAGCTGTTTCTACTGCTTGTTTTCATCATATTTTCAGCTGCAGCATCCGAGATAGACTATCACGACTGTAAGTTCAGTTCATTTCTGTCTTCTTGTTAGTTTGTGTAACTGTTATATTGTGAGAGACAAAGCTTTTGTAGTTTGAACAACGATTTGTTTTACTCAAGATTCATGTGAGTTTCTGGGAATCTGAGCAGTAAAGATAGTATGGTTAGTTATTCGGCAGCACTTGACTCTAGGAAATACTTAGTCAACACTGAGATGCATCACCAATAAAGAGGTTCTTTATTTTGGCTATTTGGATTGCTGAAGTAACATAAATTTTGGTATCAATCTTTTTTTTTTTTTTTTTTTTTTTCCGTAATTCCATCACAGGGCCTTAGCTAATGTTACACGTCCTCCCAATTTACGTGAATCTTCAATCTATTTTGAACTATATATTAGATAGTCTTGTTTGAAAATTTGGAGATTGAGTTATGATGCTTTTAATATCCATATGCAGATGCTGCTTTGCT
This sequence comes from Castanopsis chinensis, assembly GCA_032878915.1. Taxonomy (NCBI): domain Eukaryota; kingdom Viridiplantae; phylum Streptophyta; class Magnoliopsida; order Fagales; family Fagaceae; genus Castanopsis; species Castanopsis chinensis. Next base: position 30,388,090 of record JAVQMG010000121.1, on the reverse strand, counting down.
TTCTCTCAAGGGTACGTGGCAGAATATACCACCCAGTTGGGCGGGTCCGGATCCTTGTGGCAAGGGATGGGAAGGAATTGGGTGCACAAATTCACGTGTGACCTCTATGTAAGCTTTCTGCATTCGCTTTCTAGTTTTTGTTGGCACGTTTGCTTGTTCATGACAATTCCAACTTTTGGTATAAAGCTGACTTTGTATCATTTCAGAATGTTATCAAGCATTGGTTTGACAGGCCAGCTGTCTGGAGATTTGGAATTGTTATCTGAATTACAGACTCTGTATGTTTTCTATGTTCACTTTGCCTTTGTTATTTAAGTCTTCAGATTCAATTTCCAACTGATATCCCTGAACCACCATTCGGCTAAAAGAAACTGCAGTGCTCAAAAATATAAAAATTCACTACTTAATGTTTGTGGAAGTTATGGGGGGTATTACTCATGCCTCCAGCCTCATGGTCATTGAGATGTGGATCTCACTGCGGCCGATTTAGGCGATTATATCACAAAAACAATGATTGGAGATTTTACTTTCTTTTAAAATGTCCCAACTAAATCAAATGAAAATCTCAATTCCTCATGCTTATTTGGTAGTAACTTGATCAGTAAGTTCAGTAATGCATTCCTGACTAGCTTCTTTCATATAGGGATCTATCTTACAACAAGGGCCTGACAGGACCAATCCCACGATCAATTGGGAATATGAAGAAACTATTAAACTTGTAAGAAAATATTGATTGTTATTAACAGTCTGTGCTGGAACTCAAGTTGGATGGTAAAGATCTTCCTAATTTACTATGTTTCTTTCTTATTTGCATATCAGAATCCTAGTTGGTTGCAGCTTCTCAGGTCCTATTCCTGACACAATAGGATCTCTACAGCAGCTACTCTATCTGTAAGGATTCTGACTCTGTAATTTCTTCAGTAATTCAAATGTTTTACTGCAAAGGACAATATGAATCAAATTCCTTATGGATGCTACCTTCCATGTAATAAATGACACAACTTTAGATGAAGGGTCTACTAGTAAGTCCTGAAAATTTACCATCTCTGTCTGTAATGTATGTTTGTATACATATATACACATAATTCACTCTGAGTTTCTATTTTAGTGCAGTAAAATGAAAGGGCTAACATACTGTGAAATTTGAAACACTTTGTTGCTTTCATCTGCAGATCTCTGAATTCTAATCACTTTAGTGGACAGATTCCGCCTTCCATTGGTAATCTAACCAGTCTTCTTTGGCTTGATCTAACTGACAACCAGCTTAAAGGACCCATTCCAATCTCTGATGGGAACACACCTGGTCTTGATATGCTACATAATGCCAGGCACTTGTATGTCAACTCTCTTTGTGAAGTGAGCTTGTTAGAATAACAATTAAGATATTAAATTCATCATTTCCTAACAGGTTACTTTTTTGGGAGAATCATTAATTTATTATGGTATCAGAGGGAAAGATATTCAATTTGAACACCATCTCTGCTCTACCTTTCATTTAAAAAGTTAAAAACCTCACGTGGGACTCCACTCATAAAAGGGGAGTTAGGGCCCACATGCGTAGGGAGGATTAGAATAATGGTTAAATGATTGAATTCACTATTTTATAACAGTTTTAAGCTTTGGGAACAATCAATAATTTATCAGATTTGATTTAATTTTTTTCATCCTATGACTTTATTTTCTCCAACTATAACAACCATCTAAGACTCTTGTCTCTTATCATCAGTCATCTTGGACATAATAATCTTTCAGGACCGATCCCACCTCGGCTTTTCAGCTCAGAAATGTTCCTGATACATGTGTAAGATTAGTTATACTTCTAATATCTGGAATCTCTTGGTATAATCAAGTTACATGAGAAGATATATACATTATTCGGTTACTTCAATATTATTAAAATGCATATGTATATAGATAATATATATCTAGTAGCTCCACTAAACTTACATTATTTTTCTGTTTCATGTTTAATCATTATTCATTAATAGCTTCTTTCACATGTTACACCTTCTTTTCTTCTTTTTTAATTTTTTAGTGAATAGGTATTGTCTCCTAAAATTGCATCTTGATATATTGTGGTAATGTTAACCATGACTTTATTTGTTTGCAGTAGTCTCCCTTAGATGGAGAGAACACACGCACGCATGCATGCAGAGTAGATATTTTGCATCATCTTTTGCTTTTCAACAAAAAATATCTCGGAATTTCTACATTACTTTCTATCAACTCATTGATTCTTCTGGCAGGCTTTTGGATAGCAACCAACTGACTGGCAGCATTCCTTCCACCCTTGGACTTGTGCAAACCTTGGAGGTGGTGTGAGTATCTGTCACAAACTCCGGAAAATTCACCAGAGATTTCTATTGGCTAGGGATTTCTGATAAGTTATTGTGGTTTAATATTTGTTTTTGGCTATAGGCGCGTTGATGGAAATGCATTAAGTGGACCAGTGCCTTCAAACTTCAACAATCTTACAAATCTTAATCAGATGTAAGAAGGAAAAAGAGACAAGCCAAATAAAGCTATATATTTGATTGAGAAAGGTTATTATGACCTGGTGTGGAACTGGAAACTTTATAAGGCTTGCTTTTTGATGATATATGGTTTTTTCAGGTTCTTGTCCAACAATAAACTGACTGGTCCTCTGCCCAACCTTTCTGGCATGAACCTCCTCAGCTACGTGTAAGTAATAATGACATTACTAACATATGAATATCAGTGTTAGTGTGGGCTTAAGTAAATCGTTTGTAAGACTTATCACAAAAATGACCATTTAAGCCTTTACACCCAACCAAAGAAGATGCTCAGTCGCCTAACAATATCTAGTTCACTTGCTTTTGAGTTTCATTTGTTGACTGAGATGGTTTTGGCAGGGATATCAGCAATAATACCTTTGATGGATCAGATGTTCCTCCATGGTTCCCAACCTTACAGTCTTTGACAACATTGTATTCTCCCCCTCCTCTCTCTCTCTCTCTCTCTCTCTCTCTCTCTCAATGTTTGTGTCTCTGCTCAAACATGCATTTGTGTGAAACAAAGGTGTTTATTTTTCCAGGATATGAGGAGAAATATACTTTTCTTTTTGGCCTCAGGTTTAAATTATTCAATACTAATGTAAAACCTGTCTACCTTGCATGACAGAGTAATGGAAAACATAACACTTCAAGGACAAATTCCAGTTGCCCTATTCAGCTTACCCCATCTACAGAGTGTGTGAGTATCAGCTTGTCTAGAGTATCATTACAATCATTGGAATGGATGTTGAGAAATTCAAATTAAATAAATTTGTAATTCCTTTGTATGAAGCCTAAGGAGGCTAGTTACACTCATTGCAATGGATGATGATTATAAGGCAATTATTCTGACATGTCGTAACAGGGTACTAAAGAATAACCAGCTCAATGGCTCCTTGGTTATTAACACCACCCATAGCAACCAACTCAAACTCATCGATTTGCAGTTCAATTTTATTTCTCAATTAGAAGGAAAGGAAGCATACAATGGTACATTGAAGTAAGATGAATTTCCTAGTAACTTTGGCCCGTTCTATTTTATAGTATTAAAAGGACCAGCTAGTTTTTTTGGCAGTTAAATTTCCAGGAAAATGTACTCATTGTTTTATAGCGTATAATAGTTATGTCTCATTATTGTGGTAACACTGTATAATCTTCTACAGACTGGAGGACAACCCAATCTGTGGGGTGACAGGAAATCTAAATAGTTACTGCACAGTTTTCCTCTCCAATGCCTCATATTCAACACAAAATGTTGGTTGCGAGTCTGTTCCCTGCAGTTCAGATCAGATTTCAAGCCCCAACTGTAGGTGTGCCTATCCATACACAGGAACCCTCTTCTTCGAAGCTGTGTCCTTCTCAGACTTGGGGAACAATACTTACTACAAAATACTTGAGAATTCTCTCATGCATTCTTTTCTCTCCCATCAACTTCCTGTGGATTCAGTCTCTGTCTCTCTATCTCTGAGTAATCCCATTACGGCTTCATCTGAGTACCTTGAAGTGAAGCTAAAAGTCTTTCCTTATGGCCAAATTAGTTTCAATCTAACGGGAATTTCTACTCTTGGGTTCATGCTTAGCAACCAGACTTTCAAGGCACCACTACCTTTTGGACCTTTCTATTTTATCGGTGATCAGTATGAGAAATATACAGGTAATTCTGTGTTTAAATGATAATAATTTTGTGTGTTTTTTAGTAATTATCTTGATGCATCTCTCTTCATGCCAACAGAATCAAAAAAGTCATCAAGAAGTAGTATTGTGATTGAAGTTACAGTTGGCTGTTCCATTCTGCTGCTGGTAATACTCCTTGCAGGGGCTTATGTTCTCTACACTAAGAAAAAAGCACAAAGAGCAATCGAACACACCAGTCACTTTTGTAAGATGGGTTTTTGTTTATATTTTGCACCTTTTCGCTAATCATATGGGATTTGTATGGTTATTTTTCTAATTCATGTCAAATAAAGCAGCACATTTGGACCAGAGCAGTAGGGGTGATGGTGATATTAAGGTAAAAGGTGTGGGATGGTTTTCCCTTAAAGAGCTTGAGAAATACACCAATCATTTTTCAGTAGCCAATGAGATTGGGTCTGGCGGTTATGGGAAGGTCAGTTTTGATTGTCCCTCAGTAGTATATCATATAAATGAATGTCGATATGCATGACCAATCTTTTATATTCCAGGGGTAAAAATATGAAAATTGTTTTCAAATTTCAAATTTGCATTGCTTTTTGCCACTTGTAATCCTTCCTTTATTTTTAAATTTTTAATTTTATTTAAGACCAGCTTTTGGACCTTGTTGCTAATATTCCAAACAATTGCTGTCACTAAATGTCTTGTTTGTCAACATTTATACAGGTTTATCAAGGTTCTCTTCCTACTGGGCAACTGATTGCTGTTAAACGGGCTAAAAAAGAATCTATGCAGGGAGGGCTTCAGTTCAAAACTGAGATTGAACTTTTATCAAGGGTCCATCATAAGAATCTTGTCAGCCTTATGGGGTTTTGTTTTGAGAAAGGTGAACAAATTCTGGTGTATGAATATGTTTCAAATGGTAGTCTAAAGGATAGTCTTTCAGGTACTTCCACCCATTTTCCTCCTCCACTCAATAAGAATTATAGTATTTGTTGACACTGCAATTTCTCACGTAATTGATAATCACATGGAATTATTCAAATCACTGGCATTTATAGTAATTACCATTAAGTCAATAATTGTTAGGCCATACACCTGGCATCTACCTACCAAAGCAATAGAAAAATCTGATAGTAGCACAACCATAAGAATTTTGTAGTCTACAGTAATGCTCTCACCCAAAGATGACATGAGAGGAATTAAATAACTTGGCAAATACTGCAATTTTTGTTGCAAAGGATTTGATGACTATATGCTGGGAATTCTGCCACCCAAAACCCTTTTCCTTTGTAACAATATCCATGCATCAGAATTCCACTTGCCAGTCAATATAAGGGTTTAAATGTTTTAAGTGTACCTCATTGTCCAATTGCAAAATTGACATGCTGACATCTAGCTTGACATGCACCAATGAAGTATTTGTCAGAATCTCATTCCTGTGTCAGTACAAAATGAACCACCCTGAAACCTCGAACAAAGTTTTTGAAGTCAAAAGATACTGAATCCTAATTCTTTTATTTTTTTCTCTTAGTTGAAAACTAACATATTGCCTGCAGGGAAGTCAGGGATCAGGTTAGATTGGATGAGGAGACTTAAAGTGGCCCTTGGTGCAGCCAGAGGTCTGGCCTATCTTCATGAATTTGCCAATCCACCTATCATACATAGGGACATAAAATCAAACAACATCCTCCTGGATGAGTCATTAAATGCTAAAGTTTCTGATTTCGGACTCTCCAAGCCAATTGATGACAGTGAAGGAAGTCATGTTATCACTCAAGTTAAAGGGACAATGGTTAGTTCAGAATCTTTTTACTTCAACAAAAATAATGCATTTGTTATGTTCTTTAATTGATAATATAAGCATCAGAATCTGTTCAGTCCAGAAGCATCTGACAATGAAATTACTGGATCAGGATTTGGACAGAAACTCAACCCAATGCTCTCTGGTCTTGTAGAAAAGAATTACTGGATTGTACCAAATTTAGAAATGATTCTCATTCTTTAGCTAGGCATCTGCTCTAATAGTATATGGCTCACTTTCAATGGATTGTCCTTGTGTAGAACACATGAAATAATAAAAGGTAAGCAAAGCAATACATAAAATGTGCATGATTTGGCAAACTCCATGTCTACATCCACAGCCAACACCAACCAAAAATATCCACTATCAATGATAATTACCACAGTCCAAACTCTCATAAACCTCAAAAATATAAACTAACCAAAATCCCCCATACACCTGAAGGTGCTCTCACACTAAGTACTAGACAAAGCTTAGTCTCCAACTCTCTCTAGGCAAACTGTCTTCTAATTAACTCTTAAGCACACAAAAAAAAAAAAAGGCTACGCCACAGCTCTATTGTAAAGGACTATTGCACCTCCTTATTATTCTTCTAGCTAATATAGGATTCCGAAACCAACTTGGAAACCTCCAAAATTTTTCTTTCATCGGCTGGACTTAAAAGTCCCAAATTTTGCGAACCCACAACAACAAAAAAGAGATCCCTAAAATATAAAATGAAAATCGACTTTAGTCAGGTATCTTTTCTAAAGTAAAAGTAATGACAAGACAAACATGGTTAAAGGAACATTTTTGAAGATTTTTCAGGAATGATCAAGTTGAGTTTTCTGAAATTCCAGGTGGAGCTTCTGGGAATGTTTCAAGGAATAAAGTAGATAAATGTGAAGATCGCTACCTATCTTTTCCCTCTTTTACTGAAGTTTTAGGCCCAGCCATTGGCAAGGGATTTTTTCAAACTTACACACACATACTTCTACAAGTACCTGGAGGCCTTAAACTGATTAGGAAAACAAAGCAGCCAGTAGAAGATTTTCACCACACCAACTATATACTGCACAAAAATTTATGCAAGTGTTATAGGCAGGGCAAGCATTTCTTGCTGCCTACTATTACTGCCAGAACCACCATATATTTGGAGAAAAAGATATTTTCATTTAATGATCCCACAATCTCCCATTGCGGAGTAGGGGTGGTTTCTGTTGGGCCATAAGAGTACTAGTATGAGTTTGTGGTAGTTTAGGCATTCTTGATTTCTGATTACTTGAAGAAGAAAAGCTGAAGTTTCAAAAATTTTGTCTAAATATTATCTAAATTTCACAAAAATACATCAAAATCTAGCACTAAGAATGGATTTTATCAACTGCAGGGCTACATGGACCCAGAATATTACACGACCCATCGGTTGACTGAGAAAAGTGATGTATATAGCTTTGGAGTGCTAATGTTGGAGCTGATAACTGCAAGAAAGCCAATAGAGCATGGGAAATATATTGTGAGAGAGGTTCAGGAGACAATGGATAAGACAAAAGATTTATACAACCTTCATGAATTTCTTGACCCGGTCATTGGTTTGGGAACAACCCTGAAAGGCTTAGAAAAGTTTGTGGATCTGGCAATGAGGTGTGTGAAAGATCCAGGATCCGACAGGCCTATGATGGATGAGGTGGTTAAAGAGATTGAAAACATTATGCAGCTTGCTGGTGTAAATCCCAATGCCAATTCCGCATCCACTTCTGTTAGTTATGAGGAGACAAGTAAAGAGGAGTTCCCCCCATCCAAGCTATCGTTATAGTTGTGGCACTTGTTTTGTAGTGGAGTATACCTTCCAAGATAGAGCCCTATTCCAAATTTCATTCCAATCAAATGATCCGCAACTGCCAATCTGTCATCAGAAAAAATGAAATGGGGTTTTTTCAAACACCGTAAAAGGGTGATTTTTTTTTTTTTTTTTCATTTATTTGAATAAAATATTCTGATCTACTTTGTGTAGAATATCCGGTTAGTATTGCACATCCTAATGCTTGTATTCATATAGTAAGTTACCAGAACTGTGTTTATGATGGTACTTTTTTATTTGTGTGTGGAGGGGGAGGGGGAGGGGGTTAAAACAGAATCTTAGGCCGTCAACCCTGCACAAATACGAAGGGAAGAGCAAGAAAGACAGAATTTAAAATATTTTGCAGAATTCCAAGCGAGGCTAGTCATCGTATGCTGCACTTTTGATTTCTATGCTATGTACGCAATTCTACAATACTTTTGCAAAGATAAAATATGTACAGTTTCCTATTTCAGTTGAGATGATTGTTTCGTTTTTTTGGCTGTCTTAATTAGCCCTTTTTGTTTTGCTTGTGTGGTGGACGGAATCTTCGAAGGTCATGTACTGAAACTATTGCTTTGTTTTTTGCTCAATAGCATGGTTGCTAAATTGATTTAACCTTGTAATCCTTTGGTCATGGTTTTGTTTGACTTTCCCTTAAACCTATTCATCAATCTTCTAAATCTGTATCCTTGCTTCATCACAACTCTGCATAATTTACAAAAGCAACAAAATAGGCCACAAATTGCAACCTCAGTCATATCAATTGTCAAGTTCTATGGTGCTTCTCTATACTCTTTTGTTCAATTTATCTGTTAATATTTCGCACCTTTTAAAGTAAGACTTTAAATCTATTTAGATTTTCACTTGCAAAACCAGTCAAGATTATCAAACAAAACATGATTATCATACAAAATGTGTTGGCGGAGCAAATAGATTACACATGTACCTTATTAGGTGCAGGCTCACTTCATTGGTTTCTCCAACAGAGCTGAAAAGTGCCACAAATTCTTATGAATTCCACGATCAAACTTCCTGATAGCACTCCATCTTAGTTTCTTGAATCCAATACGATCCAACATTGGAATGTAATTGGTGTTGAGTTGTGACCCCCAGGCAGAAGAAGTGGTCAAGCCAAAATAGCCCCCCTGGCCTCAACACCCTGTATATGTCATAGAGTGTGAATTCAAGCATGGTTTCCGGAATCCAGTTGCTTAGAATATGCATGGAATGCACAATATCAAGTGTGTTCTCAAAGAAAGGAGGCCTTTGGGAGACACTAACATGGATTGGGATCAATCCTCGTGAGGCAATGAAGCTGTTGAATGGACCATCCGAATGCAATGTGCTAGTGATGATTGTGACATTCCGTTCTCTCATTCTGGCAGCAAATGTGGCAGTCCCACCTCCTATATCAAGTCCTATACGGGTTGTCCCATGAGGTTTTGTGTTGAGAACATGATCAATCCCATAATCAAGCCCTCCATTGTCAAAGAGCCACTGACTTGTCTCTCTGCCCTTCAAGTCGAAGCAATCTTTGCAGTCAAAATATCCTGGTGCATTCTTGGGCTCTGTGAGGCACCGGTAACTTTTACGAGTGAAGGGATCCCAAATGATGCTGGTGTCAGAAGTGGTTGCCCAGAGGCTATCCGGAAATGGTGTTGGCTCTACATAATTGGCAGGGGACTTGGGACGGCATCTCCGGCGTGGAAGTGGTTCACACCCTTTAAGCATGAGCCTTTGGACTAAAACATCATCTACTGGACACTGGTCTCCAATGTCGTATGTCATATATTGCGCCAACTCCTCTGGAAACTTAAAGCAGCCTGCTCCAACTGGCGGGTAAACCTCATCAGACCCCATCTGTGGTGAGTACCCCAGTGGAAGCTTGTGAGGGCCAATTGCAAACATAAGCTCATCAGGTATGTGAATGCTTGAATCAATATCATAACCAAGTTTGATGGACTCGTGTGCTCGATTACTACTAGATAACTCGTCATGTTGGCGTGTGAGCTCGATGAGTAGGGCCTGGCTGAGTAAGTTAGAGGAACTGAGTTTTTGGTGCAGCTTATCAATTAGAGAGTGACTGGCAGCAAGCTGGGATTTGGTGGAGTTAAGGTCGTGCAAGAGAGAGGTGCAGGAGTAGACAGATAAGTTGAAGTAGAAAGGAGCAGTGAAGATGTATATGGTGAGGAGATTGGTGATTATAATAAGCAAAAGCATCTTGGGCTTGTACTTTTTGCCATGGGACTGTTGTTGTTGATGTGCCTGCTCTCTTTGTCTTTGGCAGTCTTGATCAGCTCCACTTCCCATTTTCTATTCTCTCTGAACTCTTTGAGTTCAGTTCAGAGAGTAAAAAACAAACCTTTGAGAGAGAGAGAGAGAGAGAGAGAGAGAGAGAGAGAGAAGTAAGAACAGCAGTGAGGGAATTTGAGACAATGAAGAAAGTCGCCTTGCTTAGAACATAAGGTTCTCTCTATGGAAACTTCGTTCAGTTTTGGACGCTACAGATTTTACAAGTAATCTAATTAACATGCAAAGTTGACAATTTCAATGTCAACTTGCACTTTCTCTGGATCTTGATCACCTGGATCTTAATTGTATTTTTTGCCATGCCATCCCCACGTCAAATTTTTAATTAAGAATGAGTATTGATAATGTGGTTCATATCATATGGTTCTTTCATAAATTTTTTTTTGTTGGTCTTTTTCGTAAATTACAAGCAGATTGCTTCACTTCCAAAGGTTTTGTTATCCTGTTAAAAGAAATTGATTGAAAACAAAAGGGCTTATATCAATCAAGAAGAAGATTCTCACATTCAGACCTCTCGATTCCATACTTAGGGTAGTAAAAGGGACTTTGATTCTGTTTTGTTTTTTTTTTTTTTTTATTTATTTTATTTTATTTTATTAGATTGGGTTGTGTTTGGGTTGGCAAGATTTTAATTTTGAACAAGCCAACTCAACTCACATTATTAATAATTTAAAAAAATATATGCATGCATCTAAAATTTATTAATTTGACTTATTTTGGATTTTGCAACTTGGTTTAAATTAATTAATTAGTTTGATTAATTTTGATACTTCAAATAAGTTATGATATTAGACTCAATTATGTAAATTGTAATCATATGTTGAATAATAAGTTAAAATAAAAGTCCAATATTTTTTTTATTAAGCATAACAAAATTTTTCCATCCTAATTACTACGAATTGGATTGATTTGGTTTTATAACTACTCAAGAAAGTCCAGTTGGGTTGAAAAATACCCTAGCCTAACTCAATCCAACTTGTATACTACCTTAATTGATGGGTTTCAATTATGTGTTTCGAAGTGTGTTTGATGGATCTATGCGTTGCGCGTGATAATTTTTTTAGAGTGGTCTCATTAAATATATAATATATTTTTGTTGTAATTTGGACTAATTTAATAAAGAGTAATGTATTTCATTTTCATATTTTTATTTATTATAGGAACTATAAGGACACGATTCGCTCCACAGTTCAAGAGATTTGGACAATGGCCCAATGAGTCCAAAAACAATAAATTTGATAGAGAGTGGGTCTGTTACTGAACGTTCAATGAGTCAAAATGTAAATCACAATAGGCTAGTTGAAGTTAGAATGAGTTAGACAAACAGTTTGAAAAGAAAAGGTACTCCTCGGTTAGGTCCGAGGATGATATGTTCTTATATATTTCTCCTATACTAATACAAATATTCAAATTCTTGATTACACAGTGATTTCCTTTTTGGATTTCTCATGATCCCCATAATGGAATTCTTCCCTTTTATATTCTCTTCCCCCTTTTCATTTCAGCCTTTCACGTGTAAATCAGATTGCTAATCTCCTTAATACTTGTCCCATCAACACCTTCTTGAAATCTTTGCGGGTAGCTATGAGGCTGAAAGTCACTGTTCAGGTATCACTTCCATATTAATGCAGCCAGGGGGTTAGATACAGAGTATTTAATGCAGTGGTAGCAACTTTCTTCCTAGATATTTCTCAATTCTCTATTGACTCACCTTTCTTTAAAGTTTATCCTCCCAACGCAGTTGCCTACGGCCCAGTACTTGATGGGTGGTCGAACTTTGGGATTCCACTCTATTGGCTGAGGTGGGATTGCTCCTCAGACAACGTCACCTATTCATTAGGATTAGACCTCTTCCTTGGCCCAGTAATCTACTTGACTTCACTAATATGTGCTTGTCTTCGGGCTCTTTAACGTCATCGGGTGCGACACACGGCCCAATATCCTTATCTAGGCCTTTCATCCCTATAGGAACAATTATAAATGTAATATTTATAATTTTTGTTGTACACAAATGAAAACAATACGATTTTTCTTAAGGAATTCAAAAGGTAAGCTAGCAAACATATTCATTTTTTAATAAAACTAGCTGAGTTCCTGCACAATGTGTGGTGCAACTCATTATTAGTTTTCTCCAATATTTCAATAAGATTTAGTTTAATTGGTTGGTATCTCAATTTCTAACAGAGACATTTAGATTCAAATCCCTCACTCTCAACTATCGATGTATAAAAATAAATTTCAATAACTTTCCTTATAAAAAAAATGGTAATCTTTAGTTTTTTTATAAACAAAACAGAAAGACACTAAGAACAGTGTAGTGATTTGATCATAATATATATATATATATATATATGTGTGTGTGTGTGTGTGTGTGTGTGTGTGTGTGTTTTTTTAAATTTAAAATTGCATGATATATTGGGTCATATAAATAGGCATGTTTCATGCCTACAAAAAATGCAAATATCCTTCAATTATGTTTTTTACATTCTAGATTTTGTGTTAGTAAAGTTATTTATTTTTTTCCCTTTTTGTTGGACATGCATTATTTCAATAGTTGCAAAGACAACTAAAATTTTAGTAAGAATACCATATTTCAAATCAATTGTTCCTCACATAAAAAAAAAAAAATCAATGTTATCTTTCTAATTACAAAGAATAAATACTATAATGTCAGTTACACACACACACACACACGTGTGTGTGTGTATCACATGTCACTGAAAGGAATCAGGAAATTTAAAGGGTTAAGATTAATTTTTAGTGAATTCACAAATATTTAATATTTTTTTAATTTTTGTGTCAATTTTTGTCAAAGCACTATCTCAAAAAAAAAAAAAAAATGTCAAATCAACTAAACATGAGGGATAATGTCATATTGTAAATCTAATATTCTTTTTCCAACTAAAAATTATTTCTTAAATAAAGTTTATAAAAATAATCTTATAAATTCATTTAAAATAAATAATTAATGCACAACTATAGATAATTAGTATATACATTTACTCTATTAGCTAATTTAATGAACTAATAATTTGATATAAATGCAATCTCTTTAAAGTAGAAGTCTAAATAAAAAGAATTTCAAGGAATGCGCCACTTGGCACAACCCAGTGCTCTCCAATATGAGGTCTCTACTTTTATATGTATATATATATATATATATATATATATATATATTGATTTATTTATAACATTTTTATATCATTAAAAAGTATATAATTTTTTTTTTTTTTAAATTTCTCAAACCTAATTTTTTTCTACCTTCCAATCCAAAACATCGAAAAAGATATATCTCAAAAATTAATAAAACTATACAATGCTACAATTCAAAATAAAAAAGAAAGGGAAAAATAGAATTCATATCAAAGTCAAACCCATTCTCCCAAATATGTAAAACATATAAAATGTGATGTGATCAAGCCAAATATCCAATGCATAATCAAATTCAAAGCAAAAATGATGATTACAGCTTTATACATGATGATTATAATCTGATCCAAGTGCAAAATTCCAAAGAGGAAAAAAGTAGAGAAAATATGTATTGTGTAAATATTGTCATAATCTAATCTAACATGTGAATAATGAATAGATATATAAATAATTTTAAACATAAAATTGAATTTGTTTTCTTCAAAACCTCAAATAATACACTAATGAGATAAGAAAGATGAAGAGCAATATAAAATACTCCTAAATGTTCAAGACAATTACTTAAGCATCTAGGAACATCACATAACAAAAGCATAACAATTTGCTGCTAGTTTATTAAAAACAAAATTTACAAATAGTGAAAAGAAACTGCACAAAAAGCATTTTCATCAACTGCAAAATTGTTCTTCATCATATTGTCCAGATTATCCTATTATTTTCCAAATATACTAACACCTAACAACAACACAAAATATAACATATTATAATATGATTTCCCCCAACTTAGGTTAACAACAAACTCCATTTATTAATAACTATTAGTGTTGTAAATAAAATGATTAAAAAATACTTGCATCAAGGAACACATATGAATTAGTCAATAATATGACAGTGGAGATACAAATATCTAGTAGGAGATCTATAACACGCTTGATTTGGACTCCTCGTATGTGTCAATTGTTGGGTTGTATCTTTTTTGCCATCAACGATTAAACAAGATTTGTGAATACCTTTTTATAGACAATTTTTTATTAAAAAAAATTGAGATTTTGTATTCATCATTTATTTCATTTTTCATTTATACACATTTAAATTAAAGCAAATGAATATGTAAATGCAAAATTGTAAGGAAAGTTAAAACCGCCCTATATAAATATGTATAGACAATATTTTTGTTTTAATTTTTCATTGATTTATTATTTAGTTGTAGTATCAAAATTAAAATAGATGAATATATAAAGTTAAAACTACCTAAGATGAATTTGTAAAATCAATATATTTATATATTAAATATTTTCAAAAAAAATTAAAGGTAAAAAATAAATTAAAAAAATAATAATGATATGACCGATGAGGTGGCTTAACAAAAGTAGTAACAATAAATAATATACTTCAATTTTTAAATATATATATATATATATATATATATATATATATATATATATAAAGTCCTCTTTTGGAAATTCTTAAAACTGTAATTTAAAGTAAAGAGTTCTATTTAGCGAGTGTGTAAGTAAAAAGGTTGTGTGTCTATAATTAATTATGATGTAACTTTAATCTCTGTCTTTTCTTCATTCTGCGCACTGTGCGTTTGGTTCCAGCTTAAAAAGTTAGCTTATTTTACTATTCAGCTTATTTTTGCTATTATTCATGGCCCTACTATACTTTTGGTACTATTTATGAGTTTTACTAAACTATTTTAACTAACTTTCACTTTTATCTATAGTATTTTCAATAAAAAGTTTTCAATTTTATCAAAATAAGCGGATTCTAAACACACCTGTAGTATTTGTTGTTTTATATGTTATATTTTAAGACAATATTTAGTGTAGTGCAAGGATGTCTCTTTCAAAATTGGCCTATTTTCTCATATGAGTATGACGGTATGACCCCTAAATATAAAATATTATCTAATTCCATTTCTAAGTTTTGACCTCATATTTCCTTTTTGGCTCTGGCTCTCTCTTTAAACATACGGAATATATTTTACTCAAGAAAAAAAAAACATACGGAATATACATAGTGGATATACATAGTGAATATACATAGAGGATTACGTTTGAAGCAACCATTCATACTCAGACTCAGACTCAGACTAAACAGTTTGGTAAAAAGAAAAGGCTCCATGTGGATGTGGTCTGGTCACAATCACAAGATGCAATCTTTTATTGGAATTTGGAAATGCACTTTCACACAATCACACTTCACACAAAGAAGTCAATACAAATATACAATTACAAACCACATCGATCTACGTAGAATCAGCCAATAAATTATTTCATACACATTAACACGTGCAATTATGGACAACTTGTTTCAATTTAATGGCTCATCCTCAATGCGCTGGAATATCCATCCTAGCTAGAAAAACCAAAACTTCTAGTAAATACAAGCTTTCAATTTTGGAGTTTAAAATAGCTTTGGAAGTTTTGGTCATTTCATGACTATCCTCCTTCAGCAGTGGCGGCTCCAGGAATTTTTCTCAGGGTGTTCCTGGGTAAGCTTGCTCTGTAACAAAATTTTTTTTTTTCAAATTCACTGTTACAATTTTTTCTTTTTTATTTTAGTTCAAATTTTTTTTTTAGCTTTTTTTTTCGCTCGAAAGCAATATTTGAATACTGTTTTAAACCCTGTTTTGGTTTGTTTAGTGGAACAGAATATTTCAATGCCGATCTATCTAGACGTATTGTTTTAGGATGTTTCGAGGTTTCTAAAAAAATTAAAAATAATATATATTTATATTTTCTTATACAACATAAAATTATTGATCCAAATAAGTAAACCTCAAATAAATAAAAAAATCATTTAGTTTTTCTTTTTTGACACTCAAATCATTTAGTTATTATATAACAATTATTTTTTTTAGAATATTAAAACATAAATATGTAATTAAACAATAAAAAACAACAACAAAAAATAATACAATATGAGTATATATATATCAAGCTACTGCAAAATTGCATGAATATAGTCCCCCCTTCAGTACTTCTTGGACATGGGTGTCAAGAGCTCTTTCAACATTTAACTATCCCCCATATGAATATAGTCCCATTAGCTCACACAAATCAAGTAATTACAAGAAAAAATCTATTTGTTTAAGTTACGATTCATTTATTTGGCCGATAGAAGCATAAATTTATGAAATATCACTTTTTTTAAGTATTATTTTTTCAAATATTACTTATAAAATAGGTCTCTTTTTTAAAAATAAGTCACTAGAAGTGAATTATTGTTGGGAGGTGTTCATTGTTATTTATGAGATGGGCATTGCTAATAGGTCAAAAATATGTCGTGTAATGCCAATTACTGGGATGAAAAACTGAAGGGTAAATTACACTTACCCCCTTTGATATACTCATAATATATGGAACTACTCCGTAAAATATTTTGTGACACTCAATACCTCCCTTGTTTGTTTTATGAGGTAATTACCTCCTCTATGATTGCTTTATAAGCGATTTTCTCTAACTTTAACAGAATTTGATGATGTGACAACTGACAAATACTGACATTACATATAGAAAAGGAATTAAAAAGAAAAAAAAAAATTTCTACCCTCACATTTTTATTTCTCTCTCAACCTTTCTCATTTAATCCTCATTAGCGTTTTTGTATATTTACATAGTATAAGTTTTAAGGTAGAACAATACTTTTTCTTTAATTGTTTCCCAGGGATGTTTTTTCTATAGATTTTTTGGCGCTTATCACACCATCAAGGGTTTACCACAGGGGTGTTATTCTGTCATTTGCCCAAAATTCAATTGAAGCCGATGAGCTAAGCGTTATGCTTGACATTGTGGACTATTAGGCATGGTTTGGTTTTGTTTTTGAGTCACTCTTGGATTTAGCGGGTTGGGTTGGGTTTGGGTCATAAAATTCCAAATCCACCAAACCCGACCCAACTCCCCCATATATTTAATATATATATATATATATATAAAATATGTTATATAATTAATAATTTTTTTAAAATAACCAGTTTTTCCTATTTCATATAAAAGTCAATTAGTTCACATAAACTCTAGCAAATTATTATTGTTGTTGCGTCATTAGTATTACATTAATACTAATCTTTGGGTTTTTTTTTTAATATATTTATATTTATATTTTTTTCTACTCAATTTAATAATAATAATAATAATAATAATAATAATAATAATAATAACTTTGTTCAACCCATGGGTTCAACCCGACCCATATAGGTTGGGTTGGACTTATGTGATGGGTTGGGTTAGATTGGATTGAATTTTTTTTTTGACCCATCATGATGTGTTAGGTCAAAAAATCCTCTTAACTCAACCCATGCACACTCCTACTTGGATTTTTTTTTGGTAAATACTAGATTGCATTAACAAAACCTTTTGGAATTTTGCTAGTAATACAAGAGGTATAACAATGAAGTTCCTTTGAAGGCATTATCCTTAAATTTTGTTGACTCTGTTTAATCTTAAATTAATATATATTTTCTTGTCTATGACTATGGTAATGTTTGGATAGCGTTTCACGTTTTCTTCCTTTTTTTTTTTTTTTCGTTTCTGCTGCTGGGGGAATAGTGCATAGTGTGCGCACTATGCACGTACTGTCCGCGTACTATTCACGTACTTTTTTAGCAGTTTTTTAACAGTACTATTTACACATTTAAAAATTATTTTGCTACAATGTTTTCAGTTTTCAATTTTCAGCAAAACGCTCTATCCAAATGAACCCTATATATCCTAGTATTTGAATTGCAAGACTCCTCCGAGCTTAGGAAACCAAAGCCACCCAATCGACTCTACCCAACCCAAAGGACCACATTCAAGTACAATCTTTTACCTTTTACAGGAAATAGGATTCTTTCAGTTTCACTTAAAACAGAAAGAGTCCATTTCACAATTAAAATTTTGTTTTTTAAAATCTAATAATTTAAAATTTTAAATCACATGGTAATGGATACAGGTTTAGATTTGTAAAATGGAATTTGAACCATAAAATTGATCCATTTCAATGGAGATGATCATTTTCCCTTTTACAAACTGGTTAGTGGTCACCCCTTTTCCCTTGTTAATGCGCACATAACTTGTTTTAATCATAACGGTCGTAGTTCAAAACAAATGTCAAAAGGCTCATTGCATACCTGCTTAACGTCAGGAAATGAATGTTCAAATATGCACATTTTCATTCATGCTGAAAGTAGTAAATTCCAAGTCCAGGAGAGAGTGAAAAAAGAGAGGGCACCAGGACTATTGATGAATAATTGCATCACCATTATACATTAGTCTCTTTTCTTTTCCCACTCCACATTGATGTAATTATGTATCGCCTTCAATCGGACAAGCTTGCGCTAGTTTCCTAAGATTTTCAATGATCATAACTAGCTTTGTGTTAAGCCGATTAACAAAACACTTGGGCAGCCACCCAGCAGGATCTAGCTGAATAACAATGAAGGAAAAAACCAACGGTTTAGTCAACTGGACTTCTGTTTTATACATGGCAATTAAGAAAGCATATAACATTGGAGTGAAAAAAAACAATGTTGCCAAAGTCAATTACCTGGACAACATAAGTTACCAGGCAGGAGTCATCTTCAAGCTTCTCCACAACCCACCCTGACTGAAGCAGTAGTCCTCTGATTGCATTATTTTGCTTTGGATGCAATCCAGCAGCTATCTCCTTTGGCAGTGAAGCAACTGCTACTACCTGCAAAACCCAGATTAAGTTTTCTCACTGATTGAAAGACACAAAATTTGGTTTCTTACGATCAAAGTTAAATTCATTGCACTAAAAAATAAAATAAATAATATGTTCTGGTAATTACCAAGGTGCCGTCTTCCATGGTTTCACGTCGTTCATAAACTATGAATTCTCTGTTCCTAAAAAGAGGCTTGGAGCTATCTCCAAACCTGAGACGTATGATGCTGAGATTATCCTCAAGATCTTTTATATACTTCGCTTCCACCAAATCAGGGTCCCATTGCTGTTCAATAAAATGAAAATTTGTCTTGTTATTATGTTAACAATAATCTTAAAGAATCTTGTTGATTTTGCTTTTCATGTATGTAACTATGTATTCCTTACTCAAAATCTAAGTAGCATCCAGAACAATGTACTTGCTAGTTGTCACATTTGTCCTTGCATATAATAATCAAATTAAAATAGTCATTGTTTTGTCATTTTCAAGGAAGACAACAAATTAAGAAAGAGGGATCATATAGAAACTGCTAGGGACAAAACTTTTCTTTTCTATGCATTGGGAAGGTATTAGAGTATCTAATCCACCATCCTATTACCATGTGTTGGGATCATAGGTTTGTAAGAGTTAAGATTTAACATCATGGGAAGTCTCTTGTAATTGTAAGAGCTCAATACAAGAACTTAAGAGTTATCTAAAAGCTTCAGTTCCACAAATCAATAAATATTTGTTTTTTACTTCTGTCATCATTTATGAGAATGTTAAGATTTACCTTTGCAGCATCAATGGCATTAGCAACAGTGATGAATTGTTGAGGTGAGACTGATCTGAGTAGCCAGCGGCTACGAAAAGTGTGTAGTGATCCAGACCTGCGTTTTGATATCTCTACCCCATTTTCTAGAGTAAGAACCTTCCAACCATCATTGTCATTTGCAGCCCTATTTGAGTCTGAAGCTGAGAGTAACTCTTGTATGCAGCTCTCACTCGCAAAATGCACGTACCTTTTCAGGGAGTCCTCGCTTATGGACCTTTGGAAACCCAAAAGGAAGTAATATTGGAAATCTAGTTCATTAAAGAGTGGAACAATAGAAGGATAAATCAAAATTAAAGTTATGCTTACCAAGATCGGCTGCAAGGTGCTGGAGCTGGACTGCTCATGTCTCGTGGCAACAGCTAGCTACTTCTAAGTCCTCTTATCACATTAAGGAAATGAGTAAAAATGGAGAAGGATATATAGAAGAGAGAGAGACTATAGGCTGAAGATTGGTTTGAGGAGGAAGCTGAGAAGTGAAATATAACGTGAAGTGGGCCAAGGTGATTGAAGCACATGCAATGCCAGAACAACTTCCATGATTAGAACTGCAAGTCTCTCTCTGTCCTCTCTACATAAAAGATGGATTCTTCCTTGCCAAAAAGGAGCAAGAGCAAGGGTAGGAAAGATGATGCACATGGAGTGTTG
This sequence comes from Castanopsis chinensis, assembly GCA_032878915.1. Lineage (NCBI taxonomy): Eukaryota > Viridiplantae > Streptophyta > Magnoliopsida > Fagales > Fagaceae > Castanopsis > Castanopsis chinensis. The sequence goes on along the minus strand of JAVQMG010000121.1, from coordinate 30,367,732 downwards.
GTGGCTTTTAAAAAACAGAACAGAAAGAGAGACGAAGAAAAGACTAAAAACTAAAGCCAGAATAGAAAGAAGTTAAACTCACTCTATATTTATTCAGAGCCAAAAAAAAAAGTCTCTATATTTATCAAACTTGACTTAGACCGCTTGGTTATGGGTCGACCCTGGACCCAACTTAAAACACTATTCTGAGGCCCACAATCACATGCCTCAGAAAAAGTCTGAATTGCCACACCAAGCATCAAGATGGATAATGCTGGTCCCATTCAACTGCTTTGGCACAGTCCTTTTGTAATGGTGGCTATAGTACTAACCCCATTTCCATTGCATGCTTCAGATATAAATGTGTATTATTTTGAGGCTATAATTTAATATCATGAAAAATAATAGGCTAAAAAAAACAAAAAACAAAAAATAAAAATAAAAAATAATAGGTTAAAATGTAAAACTGGCCCTTTAACTTTTTTCAGATTTTATTTTAATCCTCTAACTTTGTTTTTATTCATTTCAGTCCTCTAAGTTTCAAATTTATTCAATTAAGACTTTTCCGTTAACTTTTGTTAAAATTTTTTGAAAAAAAAAATCTGGAAAATATTTTCTAATCATTAATTGAATTTTTTTAATTTAAAAAATTTGAATAAAAATTTATAAAATAGAAAAATTAACTACAACATATAACAAAAGTTGATAAAAAAGCCTTAATTGAATAAATTTGAAAGTTAGAGGACTGAAACGAATAAAAGTAAAGTTAAAAGATTAAAATGAAATCTAAAGAAAATTAGAGAGTCGATTTTGCATTTTCTCCAAAATAAGAAGTTAATATTTGAGCCTGCAACGGAATCACTGGTATTGGATCATTCTGTCATCCTCGTATGCTTGCAGGATATTGTGCAGTAAAAGACACATAAAGGTGTTGGTCTCTTGTAACCTATTAAATGTTACAAAATTTGTAATAAAGTTAAATGATTAAATAGTAATGCCTTACTGTAAAGAGATGATTTTCTGATCAATCAAAGTTACTTTTAGATAGAAAGAGAAAAAGGATGATGAAAAGATGCGATTGGATCACTAAATATAAACAAAACTTTATCACATTCACTATTACTACCAACTATTAGGTAAAGCAATGTCCCATCAAAAAAAAGAAAAAAAGATAAAGCAATGAAACGATGAAAAATTTACATTGTATAGTACCCAAAAATAGAATAAATAAAAAAGAAGAAGAATAGAATGAAACAGCCTAAGATTGTGGCATTTTCTGGTTCAGGAAGCCTTTAGCTTTGATGCTCTCCACTGTGTCCTGGACAGCATCTTCAACTGGTATGAAGACCAGACCCAGATCGATTAATCTCTTTGCTGCACCTCTGCAGGCTGTCAGTCCTGGCTGAGTTTCCCCATTAAACCTGTATGTAATTCAAGTTATAAACTTCTATCATATTAAATCAGATAAAAAAAATTATGGAGACAAAAATAATATCTTTTCTAGGTCTGAGAAGGATCGAAAAGTACAAAAGGCTGGCAATTCCAAGGATAACTACCATTTTGTTTTATTAGAAATTTTATACCTTGGTTCACATAAAAACAGAACACCAGGTTGTCCTGTTTCCTAGTGACATGCATTGCCACCTTGCTTATTCTTATGAAATTTTTATAACAAAGCTGGTCATAAAAGAGTTTTTCTTCGAGAGTAATCAAGGCCTTCCTTCATTGAGAAAATATGGAGATACAATGATAATCAAAATTATCATGTAATGTAGGTTTAATAATGTGTCATGATTAGAGAACTTCATTTTTTGGACCTTTTGGAAAGTCCCATGGAAAGCAAGGACTAATAATCATTGCCATTTATGTATTTCATCTTCAAAATTCATAAAATTATGATTATCTCCTAGCACTAGAAACCTAAACAGAAATTCATAATCACAAGTTGCTCAAGCTTTCCTTCATGGTACTACTGAATTTAGTGCTACTGAATATAGATTCCATATTTTCCATTAATGTTAAAAGAGAAGACTGTCAACATCAAGTTCAAGAGGTGCTTTCTTTCAAGGTTTTGGGTCACCAACTCAACCATTTCATTAAAAAAAAATTACTTTTTGTATATATCTCTAATATAACAGCTCTAGCACATCTAATAAAAGCATAACCCATTTTTCTTTTCTTTCGAAGTCACTAAAAGTGTGAATTACTTTTTTATCTCTAGTATATATGAAAACTCTCTATGAAAGATGAAAAGCATTAGTGGGATGACAGTCAGCATATGATTCAAAGTTTCAACAAGGCAATATATGAAGCATCTTATACAAGGCATATTGCTGATGTCAGAACATGAAAGTTACACTTATGCCTTACAGAGATAGTGACCACTAACAACTATTGTTTGTGGACCTCGTACGACCAGCATTAGAAGATTGAGGTATAAAAATAAAATATAAAAGTATAGAAGATGGAGCTTTGAGCAAGAAAAGGAGTATCTTCCAATGCTAGAGACAAACTATCTCACAGAAAGAAAATAAATACATCCCCCCAAAAGAAAATCACTAGAGATTTCTATTATTATTCTGGATGTAGTTTGATTGTGTCCTGCTGTGCACAGCTTGTGTATTGATAGGCACTTTTCTTTTGAAATTTAATAGTCTTCTTATTACTAATCGAAGAAAAAAAAAAAAAAAAAAAAGAGAGAGAAGCCACCATAAGAACCCAACCAACCCCCCCCCCCCCCCCCTACTTTTATGGGGGAAAGCCACCATAAGTAGAGAAAGCAATTGGGGCAACATGACAAGAGAATAAAGATAGGTTCCAAGCATTAAAAAGATAAAGTTACCTCATGTGACATGCATATACCACATGGAGCATGATTAGTACACTGATGTATGGTAATCATATAAGAATGAGGGTTTTCTAGTGCTTTCAATATAATTCCCATGGAATGCTTTTATCAATAAATGCATTGTTATCCTTCTACATTTCATTCAATTTAAGCCCCCACACCCTCCCAACCCAAATAAATAAATAGATTGAATAAGTGACAACATCTACAACTTCTATTCCCCGTACTGCCATAGGCCCATATGGGATTTTCTTCTTGACAGGCTCTAAAAAAGGGTATAGACAAGCTGATACAGAAGTGCAAAACACTAGTTTCCTACTATGTAGTCCACAAACCATTGCTTAATGTAGACCTGAATGGAGTAGCCTTTAAGAATGTAGCACAAGATTTTATTAACTGGCAAGCAAAGTGTACAAGCTCTTCCAACAGGACCCCCAACAACAATGATTAACCAGATATAACATAAAATAGAAAAAATGAGAAACAAAAGGAAGAACAACAACAACAACAACCAAGCCTAAGTCCTAAAATTTTGGGCACGGCTATGGATTCTTAGTGGGCCCTTTGTCAGTTCATGAATTATCAAAATTAAAAAATTGTTTTGTTTAGCCCGTAAAATTATTCCTCATGTACCAATCTTGAGGCATGCATGATATTATGGAACATATGCCCCTAAAACTAAGAAGAGTGTTCAATTTACTTTAAGGGGTTTTACTTTTAGCTTACATGGAGGCATCACATGTGTTCCCAAATAAGCCTTCAGATTGACAGAGTCCTATTCCATTTCAGCTCCTATCAGAATGTTTAATTATTGATTTTGTGCTTCCTATGTATTTGTGTAAAAAAGAATCAACAGATATAGTACTAGAATTGATGTTTGGGGTTTTTTTTTTGGGGGGGGCATTTGAGGTGTAAGGTTAAACTTATAAAGACAAAAACTATGAACTGCATACTGAGGAAAGAGGTTGGAGACTTGATGGGCAAAATCAGCAAACTGATAGATTCCATTGGTGCAAAGACACGTACCAGAAGCAGGAGTCTCAAACAACAAAACCTGTGCCTTTGCAACATCTTTGACATGCACAGTGACAGCACCTAGCCAATGATACTCCTGACTGTCCTTTGATCCCTCCAGCAAGCAGATTCAACAACACAACACAGCTTGCATTCAACCCAGCTGGTTGCAACAGTGAACCTTGCACATGGCGCCCAAATCCAAGACATCAGCCCAGTTCAGATAAGTGGGTCAGATCCTGGGAAGATGGAGGAGACGTGGATGGAATTCACATGAGGCATGAGCAGCTCATTTGAAGCCGTTGGGCTCCTATCAGTCATGCACATTGCTTCCTTCTTCTTCTTCTTCATCTTCCTCTTCTTTGCCTGCTGCTCCGCCTTTCTTTAAAAGTGATCAAATCAGATAAAATAACTACTAGTACTATATAAGTACCGCAAACAAAGACACTGATACTAGATACCAAGATTTTTGCATATACTTAAAAAAAATTCCAATGTTTAACAATTTACAAAATCATGTAATACAATATATGATGGGATTAGAATTTCTTTGATAAACATGATAGGATTAGAATTAAAACAGCGAAAAAATTCAAACTTTTATACAATCCACAATTTCATGACCATGAGTTTGATTCATGATATCCAAATACCATATGTATATCCATTCATCAACATTATATATAACCAATTATAATCTGAGCATGAATCATACCATTGATTTTGTGCTTTCTCTGCCATCATCTATGCATAAACTGGGCAAATCGAGATTGTTAATATTGTTGATGGAGGAGTTGTGGTTCTTCTCCTAAATGAGACCCTTTGGTGCAGTGCCCTGGATTTTGTGCATGGCCTTATTCACTTCCAGCTTTTGGTCCACCAGGCTGAGCCCTTGTTGCACCTAATGGTGTTGGGGCTGATGGCATGGTTATGAACATTGCAACAATTCTTGCAGGAGCTGCTACTAACCCTTTCAGGAATGGGTATTTTCAAGGTGACCACTTGGCTCCACTACAGGCTGTCATGGCATGTCTAGGAATATATGGTGAGGGAGCTCATCCAGGGTATCTTGGAAATTTGATGGCGGATAAAATCATCAAGGCAAGTTATGATGCTTATGGCACTAATGGGAGGAAATTCCTCCTCCCAGCAATACGGGAGCTGACAAGCTCAAAGTGCAAGGTCATCCATTGGAGCATGAGTTAATTTTTACATTCTAAGGCATAGCTAAGAGCAGGCCGTGATAGACAAAAGTGGATATTTAACTTTATTTTTCAGTTTTCTAGTGGGTTAACAATATCAAGTTGTGGCAACGTGTGCATGTCTAAATATTTACGCTATAAATTAATTTTAACTGCAATATGACTTCAAAGAAGACAATAATAAAGTGATGCCACATCATGTGCGGGAACAATTGATTGCTATGCTACATTTTTGTTAGCTACATTGAACAAAAGAACTTTCACCAAATTACTGTTTTTTCTCATCTCCACCCAATTAACTGCCTGGAATTGCATTGACTCAGATTTACAGATTATGGTATAAATAAAAGCTGAACTGTTCCATCAACAGGACCACTATCAATTGGCCAATGGACCATCAACATTGATGAAGGCTATCTTTACTTCATCTTGAATTATCCATTTAGTTTGTCTAATACTTTAAGATGGTACTCAGCAAAACAAAAAACGGTACTCTAAGATAATTCCAGAGCACACAAAATAATCCCAACCTATGTCTTACACAAAATCGACATCTCTTTTATTTATGGTGAGTAAGTAAATTTCTTTGATACAATCATTAGAAAATGGGGGAGGCTCTCCACTTATTTTCCCAATCAACTGTTGTCACCATGGCAAAGACCCAGGGAGAAAACCTTAAGAATATTTTTTTGTAATTATGAAAAATTATATCTATTGCCTTTTTAAGGGGTTGGCTGAAGATCATATTTCTACTTCCTAATCCAACCAATTGACAGAAATAATGCGAAAATGAAACCTCATGCAATCAATGCTGAAATCAATTCTCAGGAGCTTCAATATCTTGAGAATCTCATCAATCGGATAGACCAATCATTTTCTTGGGCACCACAAGAGTATCAAATTCTTCACTGGTTAGCATTCCCAGTTTCAGTGCAGCTTCCTGCAAAGTTAAATATTGATTACATTAGGTATTTCAGCAATCCAAAATTGCAACAAACACCATTACTGAAAAAAGCATTAAACGCTCCACTGTAAACATTATTGCTTTCCTAAAGCCAAACATGATGTTACTTGCAACATTCCAACCAAACAACACAGGCTGAAAGATGCATATATCTAACAAGAGAATATTATTACAACAGTGGAGGCTTTGCCTTCTTTGTGTGAGAATGCTACTGACCGGGAGTCTTTAGTAGAGTCATTATTGGTGAGGCAGTAGGGTGGGGAGAGGGGTTTGGATGTAAGATTCCATTGTGATTTTAATGATTGGGAGATGGAATTGGTCGCGGGTTTTCTACATCTGCTGATCTCTTGTACGCCTATTGTTGAGGGTGGGGACCGTGCATGGTGGAAGTTGAAGAAGAATGGAGAGTTGATGTTCGGTCTTTTTATAAGATGTTGAGGGGGTCATCTTCTGGCATCTTCCCTTGGAAAGCTATTTGGGGTGGGGTGTTAAGGCCCCTCAGTGGGTTTCCTTTTTTATTTGGACAGCAGCGAGGGGGAAGATACTCACTGGGGACAGTTTGAGGAGGAGATGTTATTAATATATTGTAAAATGTAATGGGAAACATTTGATCATTTATTGATTGATTTGTGATGGGGGCTCACCAACTATGGAGCTTTGTTTTCAGATCTTTTGGTGTTAACTGGATTTTACCAAGAGATTGCTAGATATGTTGATTTAGTAGAGGAATTGATTGAAGAAATATTCGTCTGACATTTGGAACTTGATTCCATTGTGTCTAATGTGGTGCATTTGGAGAAAGAGCAACAATTGCAAGTTCGAGGATGTGGAGAGCTTGGGTAAATAGTTCCTTGCATTGTTTGTAGGCACTTTATTTGATTGTTCTCGGGTTTGGGGACTCGCTTCTAGTCATTCTCTCCCTATGTTTATAGATTCACTTTTTTTTGTACATAGTTTTTGAGCTTCTTGTTTATCAAAAAATATTTTTTGAGCTTCATTGTATTTTGCTGGCTGCCTTGTGTCTATTTGCATGAGGTGGTCTTTTTTTTCCCTTGATGAATTTTTTCTTACTCATAAAATATATATATATATATATATATATATATTATTACAGCAGTTGCTTTTATCTTACCTGGTCGTCTACTTAAGAACTAATGATAAGTCATTACAAAAGTTTAATTGAGTGTCAACTCACAAGAGACCATTGTCATGTACTTCCCTCCTTGTGAGCTTTTTTGGGAACCGCTGTAGCATTTTCATAACCAATTTTCTGGAATAAAATCAGCAACAAAAGTTATACACAAAGCACAGGAAACTATAAGGAAAGCATAAACATGAAAACAGGTGGAACACAGTAGAAACTTACAGGTTTCAAGACAAGCATCAGTGACTGCAACACCATGCAAAGTGCCACATAAGAACAACAAACAATAGATTAGCACTGAAATCTAAAACATAGAATAATATAAAGATTTATATTCTGTCCCCAGTATCAACTCACCTCATGCAGCGATTTTGAAATTCTCTCCCTATTAGCTTGAGTTCCTGTCATGCAATTCTTTTTAAAGGAGGCAAATGCATCTCCAAGCAATCTCAGTGACTGTCAGGAATCAAAAACACTAGTTGAATAAGAAGACTTAAACAGTAGTGAAGTAAGATCATAAAGTGTGAGTCTATTGCTAATATAACAGGGCACAAAATTTTCCATGAAGATATCAAGAGATTTCAAATGGCATCCTGATAAAACCATTCTAGACAGGTCCATCACATTATACTTTATTATTATAGAACTAACCAAATTCAAAAATAGCTCTTTTGAACCTATATTTTAAAAACTCCAAAAGCATAACAGCCAGGATTACTAACTTCTAGCCCAAATCACTGTCAGATAGAATAAGATACTTCCTAGCCAATCATGGCTAGTTGATGTAGAATAATGGATGCACTTGGCACCTCAAATAAGTATAATTACAACAATGCAACAATAGAACATACATGTAGAAGATTATTAGCAGTCATTGGTTTGAACACATTAAGTTCAAAGTGACCATTCAATCCACCAACTGTAATGGCGACATGGTTTCCCATAACCTGAAAGACATTAAAAATGAATAAATATCAGGAAAGGTTCTACTATGATACTTAAAATCAATTCAAAACCAATCACCAAAGAAGTGCACTGCAAGACTGAATTATCTACGAGGACTAAGAAAGACTAATTTCTATGCATCTTACTACTTACTAATAAGTCCCCAGCTGGTTATGTAATCTTAATTAACCAAATTTGAAGATACTAAACCTACCTGAGCACAGACCATAGTGAGAGCTTCACACAAAGTAGGATTGAACTTTCCCTGTAACACAATAGGCTCAGTCAAGTGATAAGGATTTAGGTTTTTCGTATAAAATAAAAAATTGTGTAATAAGATGGGGGCTTTACAGGCATAATACTGCTGCCTGGCCCATTTTCCAGAAGAATGAGTTCACCAAGGCCACAACGTGGACCACTGTACAAGAGAAACACAGTGAAAATCTTAAAGAGGGAAAAAAAAAAAAAAAGAATATAAAAAATATATTATATATAAAAGAAAAATGTAAGTCGTACCAGGAATACAAACCTTCCTAATAAAATGTATGTCATTTCCAATCTTCATCAGAGAAGCAGCAAAATTGTGTTAAGGGCTCCACTGGTTTCAACAATAGCATCATGTGCAGCCTGCCAAAAATGAAATATATGAGCATAAAGCACCATTCTGTCTTAAGCAGGACAAGATGAAAAGCACCAATTGCTCGTATAATGAAACATCCATTCTTACAAAACAAACAGCATGGGAAATGAACAAACAAGAGCAGAGTTACAGGATTAGAAGCTGATCAAAGCTTCAAACTTGTTTTCTGCAGTAACAGAAGCTAAGTTTGTTTCCTCGGCTACTGCAGCAGCTATCCTGACATCAAACCTAAATTACAGTCAAAAGACAACAACTATCAAGCCAAACATGAACAAAACAACAGAAGCAGAAAAGCATTCATTGTGAATAATATTTAAAGGAAAGAATACAGGATCAATTTCATTATTGCTCAAATCCAAGAAACAACATAACAGTTTTATCAAAATAATTTTCTGAAACAATAAGGAAAATGTGCTAAAAGGGCTTTCTTTTTTAAGGGGAGGGGGGGCTTAGAAAATTAATAAAACAAAGAGAATAAATTAAGGCAGAGGAATGAGAAAAATTAAAAAATACTTGTATTTAGAACAAAACACCAAAAGAAGTAAAATTAATTCTCAACCATAAAGCAATAAATATATGCTTCAAGGATAAAGTAAACAAAACACCGCATCTTGTAACCTCCATGATGATACAAGGACTTAATAGGATAGATAGTGAAGCTACAAATAAGAGATTAAAAGAGCCATAACCATAAACAAAAGAAAGGAAGCAACCTCATTGGCATTGATGTTAGTTTGCAATACAAAGAGAGATCGTGTTTGGCTTTCCCTCATATTGGGCAGCCTTGCATTATTATGAATGGGTCAAGATTAGAAGACCATCCTCCATATTCAACTGGAACACAATTAAGAACTCGTTAACAAAGTCTCCGTAATAGGAACCATAGGAGGAAATAAACAAACACTAGTACCTTTCTTAAAGACACAAAAGGCATGAATAACGATGGCAAACGATCTTTGAGTTTGTGCCACCCACCCCACTACCTGAATAATAAACAGCAAACCCATATTTATTTTTAGTTTGAAAGAGAAGAAAATGGAAGTTCTCTCTCTCCCTCTCGTTCAAAAACCAATAAAAAAAAAAAGTAGTAGCAGTAAAGAGTTTCAGTTTGGAGACGAACTTGGCAGTGGCAGTGGCAGTGGCAGTGGCTGTGTGGGTTATCAAGTCCTAGTCCTACTCAAACACTTCTAACTAACTCAAAGCTTAGCAATACCAATATTTGTGACACAAAACAAAAGCGGTAGTGGTAAATGGTGATGACAGATGAGAATTGCGGAGACAAACAAAGCTAATATGGGTCTTTTTCTTTTCTTTTAGAAAAAGCTAATAAGGGTCTTAGTTGTACTTATAAGTAGTTTAAACCATTATTTAAGTATAACATAAAATAAATTGTGAAGCTTTTGTTGTTACCTATACTCGATGCAGACCTACAACACGCGGGAATAAATAGTTATTTTGTAACCATAATGTAATATATAATTTGTTTTCTAAAATTTGTTAAAAGTTTTTTTGTTCTTTCTAAAAATTAAAAACTAATTGGGTTTTAAATTGATTCTTTTTATAGGTTGCCATTTCAAGTTTAGCTCAAATTCCTTAATTTTTGGATTGAAAAATATGAAAATTTACTATATTTATTATAAACTCTTTAGTTTTGAGTTAAAATATACAACAAAAAATAGACATTTGAAATTAGAAATATCAGCTCAAAAAATGCTAAAAAAATGATAAACATTCAAAAGTCTTATTCAGTCCACTTTGATCCTATTCAGCATTTTGATCGACATTGGTCCAATTTTGTCCACTTTAGTTCTATTCGGTCCAAATTGGTCGTCCATTCTGTCCACTTTAGTCCTATTTAGGTCATTCGGTCCAATTTGGTCCTATTTGGTCTATCCTGTCAACTATTGTTTTATTCGGTCCACATTGGTTCTATTCAATCTCAATTGGTCCTATTCGAATCTATTTGTTCTTATTCGGTCCCATTATGTTCACTTTGCTCCTAATTTGTCTGCTTGTTCTTATTAGGTCCACTTTGACTCTATTTGGTCCATATTAGTCCACACTGTTCTATTCGGTCTAATTTAGTCTATCTTGTTTCCATTCGGTTCTATTTTGTCCATTCGGTCCACTTCTTCTAATTTAGTCCAATTCGGTCCATTTATGTCCACTTCAGTCAATTTTTGTGCACTTACATATGAGAGAAGATGTGTTTGGGTTGAGAACACCTATATATATCCCCCAAAATTGTAACATCTAAATTCTTAAGAATAGAATTTAATGTCGCTACACTTTTGTTAAGCCACATTAACGTAGCGTTTCAAATTATTTTGGTCCGGCTAAATTAAGTGAAAGTCTTTCTAAACATGAAAGTTATGAATTTACAAATCTAATCTTTAGAGTAGTTACTCATTTTTTTAAAGTCATTACTTTTAAATGAATGACATAAGATTGACTATAACTTCGAGCAATATATATATATATATATAATCTATATATATAATGTTTATTTAAATAAATTATTCAAATTTTTCATTCTTTCAAAAAAGACTATTATGATAATCAAACCTCATAACAAACTTATATTGATTTGTTCTTAAAAATTAAACAATTTCAAAAAGTAATTCACATCACTACTCTATTTTTACAAATATATAATTTTATCATTTTTGATATTATTGATTGGTATTATTCTTTTCTTAAAAGGTCCATATTCTTCCAACTATTATTATTAAGCATTATATTTTTCTAGTTTCTTTTAGTACAATTAAAATTTTTAAATTTCAAAATTATTATTCAAATTCTCATTCTCTTAATGAGATTATTATGATAACAAAAATTTATCATATAATTACAATTAATATTACTCAAATAATTGATAGTACTCTCAACCCAAATTTTTATTTTCTCATTCTTAACTATTTTAAATATAGTAATTATTTTAAAATTTTGAACATTCAAGTTAAAAAGAAAAATTCTACTCTAGCATAATCTCAATGTATATGTATGTGAAACTCCTTCTTAGAAACTTGAACCCCGGCCCTTACCACCTACACCCTACAAGTACTATATACTTGTGAAGTGACCATTACACGATGATTTTTAAATATTTTCATTATAGTAATTATGATGTTATTGGTTCAATCATCAGTCATATTCTAGTTTTCGATTCAATTTTTATAACCGCTAGTCACAAATCCCACACATTGTGCATGATAATATTTTTAGGATGGTCTCATTAATTTTTTTTTTCTTTTCAATTTGTACTAATTTAATAAATATATAGTATTGTAATTAATAATCATATTTTCATTTATTATAGTAATAATCACAAAATGTAATGTATATAATATCTGTTGTACCAAAATCAAAACAATACATTTTTTTCTCAAGAATTCAAAGGTAAGTTAGTGAAAATATTTATTTTTAATACAATTTAATTATAATATTTTGTATGTCATTATAAATTATATATAACTTGGAAATTACTCTTTTAGTTTTAAACAACTTTTTCAAACCTGATTTTTTCTACCAAATAACCAAAAACACCAAGAAACATATCTAAAAAAATTAATAAAACTCAACAAAACTACAATTCAAAATAATAAAAAAGAAAGGGGGAAAAAATTGTAACTCTTTTTCCTTCCAAAAAAAACCAAGGGTACAATTCCAAAGGGGAGAAAGTAGAGAATTTAAAAAAAAAAAAAAAAGAAGTATTGTGTTAATGCTGTCATAATCTAATGTTACATCTAATCCAACATGTGAAAAAGAATAGATAAATAAAATGGTTAAGCACAAAATTGAATATGTTTTCTTAAAAGTCTCAAAGAATACAAAGCTAAGGAAGATGAAGAACAATATAAAATATTCATAAACGCTTAAAGCAATTACTCAAGCATCTAGGAACATCATATAACGAAGACATAACAACTCACTACTTATTTGTTAAACAAAATATTTACAAAGAGTGAAAGTAAACTGTACAAAGACTAGTCTTCAACTGCACTAACATTTTTTCATTAGCTTGTCTAGACTATTTTGTTGTTTTTCAAATAAATTAAAACCTAAAAACAACACAAAATTTGACATATTATAATATGATATTCCCCATATAAGATCAACAACAAACACCATTCATTAAAACTATTGAGTGTTGTAAAGAAAATGATATAAAAAAAAACTTACATTAAAGAACACATATGAATTAGTCGATAATATTCATCAATCTAAGGCAGAGAAGCAAGAAAAATAAAAAATTTCATCAAAAAAATGCAGAGAATGGGAAATAACCTTTTCTGTATGGGAAAAATATGCAAAGAATGAGAGAGAGTGGGAAATTTGTAGTAAGAGGTTGGGAATAAGAAGAGTCAAAATAAAGAAAGATAAATAGACAAAATAATATTTCAAGTTAAAACTGCCCAAAAATTATACATATAGACAACATTTATGTTTTGATTTTTTATTGATCTATTATTTAGTTATAACTTCAAAATTAAAGTAAATGAATATGTAGAGTTAAAACCGCCTAAAATGAATATGTAAAGTCAATATTATTTTATATTTAATATTGTAAAAAAATTAGAGGTAAAAATAAATATGAAAAAGACTAATGATGTGGTCAACGACGTGGCGGATGAGGAGGTTTAACACGAATATAGCAACAATAAATATTATGCTTTAGCTTTTAAATATATATATATATATATAGATATAAACTATTATTTAGTTATAACTTCAAAATTAAAGCAAATGAATATGAAGAGTTAAAACCATAGTTTTAAAAACCGGACCGGACCGGCCGGTCCGACCGGTTCAACCGGGAACCGGCTTTAAATCCGGTCCGTTTATAGTATAAAACCGGAAATACATTAAAAAACACTAAATAGTACAGACCGGCCGGTCGAACCGGAAAAACCGTCGAACCGGACAGTCGAACCGGAACCGGCCGGACTGCTTAAAGTCTCAAAACTGTGCCGTTTTGCCCATCAGAATTAACCCTAACACTAAAATCTAAATCCTAAATTCCTAACAGCCTCAGCCGACTCACCCTGTTCTCTCCTCAGTCCTCACGCCCACAGGCCACAGCCCCTCACTCCCTCTCGCGAGCACCCTCAGCCCTCACTCCCTCGAGGCCTTGCGCCATCGCCATCGCCATCGTGCCCCGCGCCATCGCGCCCCGCGCCATCGCTCCATCGCACCTTGCCATCGCTCCATCGCGCCTCGCCATCGCTCCATCGCGCCTCGCACCTCGCCATCGCGCCTCGCCCCATCGCGCCATCGTGCCCTCAGCCATCGCGCCTCGCCACCGCTCCCTCTCTGCCTCGCGGCCCTTGCCTCTCTGCCTCGCCTCTCTGCCTCACTTCTTTGATTTTGATTTTGGGCATTTTCTTTTATTGTTTCTGTGTATGTTGTGGATTGTAAAAATGTAAAATATATGTTGTGGATTTTGTGGAAGCGGTGGATTTGATTTGAGAGCATTTTTAAAAAAAATGTTATATTCTTTTTTTTAAAAATTATTAATTATTTATATAATTTAAATAAATAATAATTAAATTATTTATGACGTCATCGGTTCGACCATCAGTCGGACCCCGGTCGGACCTTAAAACCAGTAATTAGCACATTTTCCGGTTCTTTCACCGTACTGGTTTTTAAAACCATGGTTAAAACCGCCTAAAATGAATTTGTAAAGTCAATATTATTTTATATTTAATATTGTAAAAAAATTAGAGGTAAAGTTAAATATGAAAATGACTAATGGTGTGGTCAACAACATGGCAGATGAGGTGGCTTAACAGGAATATAGTAACAACAAATGATGCGCTTCAATTTTTAGATATATATAGAATATAGATGGGAAGTCTCTTAGACCATATTGGAGGTTTTAACCTTCTTCTTCTTCTTCTTCTTTTACTTTTAAGTTTTAACTTTTAACAAAGTCTGCTTCGCATTGATGTGTGTGGGCCGGATTGATTCAGATTTGCTATCAACCCATTATTATTCAACTTGAACTACAAAGAAAAACGTTTATGTAGTGAGAGAACTAAAAGTTGACCAAATACAAATTGAATAAACTAGTAATTTCTTTGCATGAAAGACTAAGGAGAGTAGTGGGTTCTAATTAACTCAACTAGTAGATGTTTTGCTCAATGCGCATGTACGTTATTAGTTATTTTATAATATTCATGTGTTATAATGTTTGGAAAATTAATTTCAATTATATATTATACGTCACTAAAATAATGAATGAAAAAAATTGTAACACAATATATTTATAATTAACCATAATTAATTAGACTTTAAAACTGCCACTATATGCCCTTTTTTGTTTGATCAGGTATACATGTATATTTAGTTCTTACATTTAACTGTTTCCAATATAAATATTTTATTATTTCCTTTTCTTTTTTTTAGAATTTTTTTTTTAAAGAAAACAAATGAACTTTTGAAGACTAAACATCTAAGATTTAGGGTTTATAATTTCTAATTCGCAAAACTAAATATACATGCCAAGAGATTAAAAATAAAACAATAATTGAACAGGAAAATTTAAACTTATATTATTTCATATCTTACGTTTAATTTTACTTACATCTGAGTACCTTAATCACTTACAAAGATTAAACAATTTCTAAACATATAAATAAAGACAAAAAACACATACCTTTTAGAAACCACATATGTTATTAAAGCATTGTATCAAGTTTTGATAGTGTTGTTAAGAAGTTTAGATCATATGCACCTGAAACCAAAGCCAATATCATACTTTCTTTGACACTGATTTCTCACTCTTTGTCTCTCTATCTCTCCAGTCCTATTTTTCTTTTGGCCTTTTGATATTTTGTGAAACAGAAATATATAAAAGAACATGAAAACTAACATTGAAGGGAGAAAATCTTTCATTTTTTAAATTAATGAAATTAAAGTGGAAGAGTTCAAGAAGTTGGAAAAGGGAGTCCAACCAAATCTTTTTATTTTCTTCATTTATGACTTAAACTAATCATTAATAAGAAGATGGGAAGTGACAGGCTAAACGAAAAAGTACTCATACAAAGCGCCACATGGCAGAATCTCATGCACTTTCGCATGAAATCTCTGCTTTATATATATATATATATATATATTGATGATTGATTCGTAAAAATTTTTATAGTTAAATAGGAGATTTGGAGTTTAATTCCTGTCTATACTAAAAACAAATTGGTGTTTTGGTCTAATGATAAAAAATGCAATCTTTAGAAACGAACGTTGTAGTTTAAAACTATATAAATAAATAAAAAGACTAAGGAGAGTAGTTACGTAAAACTCTATAAATAAAAAAATAAAAAAAAAATAAAAAAGACTAAGGATAGTAGTTACATATCTCCTTGATATCATGAAAATGATGATTATAAGGCAATTGCTCTCACATGAAAATTCAAAAAAAGTTGTTTTGAATTTAAATTTCTTTTATTTTATTTTTTTAATTGGAGTTTTGAATTTAATTATTCTTGAAAAAGAAAAATTATTCGTATCTTATTAATTAATCTAGCATAGTTTTTGAATTTAATTAGGATAACTAATGTACTACACCTCCAGATACTGTATAAGTTTTAACTTATGACTTTTTTTAATTGAAGCCAGTTGAATTGATTCTCAAATTAATATCCTTATGAATCCAGGCCACTTCTGTTGGGTTTTGTAGAGCCTAGTTATGTTTAATCTGGCTGACGACCTAACCCGACCCAAATAATGTTGCGTGGTTTTTAATGGGAGATTTTCTGAGGCTTAGTCCGTGGACGTAGGTAAATTGCCGAACTACATAAATATATACTATCTTGTGCATGTAATTAATTTTTTTTTTTTTTTGGCGTGTGTTTTCTCTATTTTTATTTTCTTGGATATTGGGAATTCCGTGATAATTCCCTACAACTTCCGGCGAGCAAATTCCATTCAGACTTGAGGCTAAGAATTTTTCATATTTTGAAAGGGAAGCCATGACGTGTTGAATGCTTCTGTTCTTTACTGGTAGATTGTCTCTTGTGATGAGCTTCACTTCAGTGTCACTCTCAGAATTATTTTCAGTACCACGTGTTT
The DNA here is from genome assembly GCA_032878915.1 of Castanopsis chinensis. Taxonomy (NCBI): domain Eukaryota; kingdom Viridiplantae; phylum Streptophyta; class Magnoliopsida; order Fagales; family Fagaceae; genus Castanopsis; species Castanopsis chinensis. The sequence continues at coordinate 30,350,923 of JAVQMG010000121.1, read as the reverse complement.
TTGCCATGATTGATGCCAAGGTAGAGAGAAGGAATTATGTGTTGGAATTTTCCTACTACTCTGAAGCATACTTTTCCTAGTCCTTAGTTAGAGTTAGAGAAGTCTCTTGCCGTAAGGGGTAGGACTCAATCTCTCTTCATGAACAACTGGAATCATTTCCAGATCCTCATCTCATCCAATTTTGGATTATAGTTATATTGGATTATCTCAAAACTTTCCTTTACAAATGTATATCTCATATTCAAGTCCATGTCTCATTTGAGGAATTCTGAGTCTTTGAATGTTTCAGCGGTGTGTGGTTTGTTATTTTGTCTGTTTTATGGTATTAATATTCAGATGATGGCGTCAACTTTGTCATCTAATATAACTAGAATCCAAGGTTTAATTAAACCTCATCTAAGATTAGCCTACTAAAATTAGTCATTTGCATAGACATTTTTTAACCTAGTGTGCATTTGGCTTCAAATTAAAAAACCAACTTATTTTACCATTCAGCTTATTCTCGCTACTATTCATAAATCCCATTGCACTTTTTGGTATTATTCATAAGTCCTACTATATTATTTCAGTTAACTTTTATCTTTATCTACGGTATTTATATATATATATATATATATATATATATATGTATGTATATATCCCAACCAATTAAAATCAAGAAATATGTGATCATGACTGTTGAATTGTACCTGCATTGCAATTTATGTGAGCAGAGAAGTTCCTTCCAAGTTCTTATACTCATATAGTAATACTAGTTAATGTGTAAGAAATAGTTGGTTATAAATTTAAACTAAGGTGTGTTTGAATATCGCTTATTTTGTTAAAAATTAAAAACACTGTAGTAAAATAATTTTTAATGAAAGTTTTGCTAAAAAAAAAGGTTTATGGTTCTGTGAACAGTGCACGAGGCCCATTGGAAAGTAGCAACGCGCTTCTCAAAAAAAAAAGCCAAATTGCAAACGTGTTGGGAATCATCAGTATCCAAACAGGTGCTAAGTTTACTAGATATTGAGTTTTGTTGAATTATAGTTTTACTCAATATATTAGTTGGTTGTATAAATATATATATATATATATATATATATATTAGTTGGTTTCTGAAAGATTTATTATCCAGCAAGACAAGGTCCTCAGAGTTAGGAGGTATTGATGCCTATGGTTTGTTTAGTAACGGTACAAAGGAGTCAGCCGTTTCTGCTGCTTGTTTTCATCATACTTTCAGCTATAGCAGCCGAGACAGAAAATCAGAACTGTAAGTTCCACTACAAAAAACGCGTTTTTGGGCAGCGTTTTTGGGCCGCGTTTTTGTAAAACGCAGGTACAGCCCCTGTTTTGAACCGCGTTTTCCAAAAACGCAGATCCACCCACGGACATATAGCCGCGTTTTAAAACGCGGCTATAGACCCTCTCTGAAGCCGCGTTTTTTGGTGTTTAAACGCGGCTCCATGGACCCCGTTTTATTTTTTTTCATTATGTGAGGAGCTGCGTTTAAAAAACGCAGCTCCACAGGTGGTTGGAGCCGCTTTTAGTCAAACGCAGCTCAGATTTGTCGTCGAGCTGCGTTCGGTAAACGCGGCTCCGATCATATTGAAGCTGCGTTAAATTAAACGCAGCTCATACAGGTGTGGAGCTGCGTTTAATTCAACGCGGCTTCATCGATAGTATAAATCCAAAAACCCAAATCCCTAATTCCTTTTCATATTGCTGTCAACCCCAAAATCGTCCACCGACTCCTCCATCCTCCATCGCTATCTGAAAACACTTCGACTCCTCCATCCTCCATCGCTAACAGACCCCTTCGACTCCTTCCATCCTCCTTCGACTCCTCCATCCTCCATCGCACCAAAGATAACTTCGACTCCTCCATCCTCCAGCGCTATCGATCAGATCGCTTCGACTTCTCCATCCTCCTTCGACTCCTCCATCCTCCATCGGTATCAGATCGCTTCGACTCTTCCAAACCCAACCCATCCAACGCCCTCACCGACTCCCCTTCCAGCATCCTTTTCCACTCAATCTCCGCCGTCGATCGGCTCTCCCTCCTCTCTCTGATCTTCCTAACAGTAAGTTGTTCAAATTATATGTTTCGATTTTTGTTTTTAGGGTTTCGATTTTTGTTTTAGCGTTTCGATTTCCGATTTTCGACTTTCGTTTTTTGTTTTGTTTTATCTTAAACGCAGCTCTATAGGATTCATGAGGATGAAGTTATCATGACCCCGTTTTTTGTAGTGCCACCTCCTGTAGATGAGGACGAAGTTCATGAAGCAAGTTAGAGGTATAATTTTTCATGCTTTTTTTAATTTCCTTCAGTTTGTACATACATATATTTGTGATCCAAATAGATAGAAGAAAGTAACTACATAATCTTGATGAAAAGATTTATATATATGGCCATTGGGTTCTGTTGATTATTAACTTTTGTTTACTTTTCTAGATTCAATTTGTCAACTAGTGTGTGTTAGATTTTCGTTTTAGACTTTGAATTCAGCTGGGTATGTGTCGAATTTGGTTTTGATTGAATTTTATGAACTGGGTATGTGCTAGATTTGGTTTTTGATTGCATTAACGTGTTTGATTCTATTTGGGGATATGTCTATTTATAGAGAGGAGTGAATTTGTGTAAGTGCTGGCAAGTTTTGGTGTTTGTGTTCAATTGTGGTGTGAGTGATTGGCAATGTTGGTTCTTGTGAATAAGATATGAGGAGCTGTTTTTTACGTGTGCATTGAATTATTGTACATTGAATTAAAGGAGAAGAATCATCACGATCATCTTAGTGTGAAGTCTGATCCATCATTACATTATCACTGCCTTACAGCGATAGAGAACTAACATTTACTCTCTGTTTTGGTTATTGTTATGATAAGTGTGGTTGCTAGATTGTGTTTTATGTGTTTGTTGAAATTCTTGAATGAGGTTTAAGGAAAAAGGATACAGTTGTTAATTTTTTGCTTAGTCTTGATTATATATTTTTATGCTGCAAATAGAATCATCCCGTAATTGATATTAAGCCATCCCGTAATTGATATTAAGCCATCCCGTAATTGATATTAAGCCATCCCTTAATATTAATATTAAGCCATCCCGTAATTGATATTAAGCCATCCCTTAATATTAATATTAAGCCATCCCGTAATTGATATTAAGCCATCCCTTAATATTAATATTAAGCCATCCCGTAATTGATAGCCATTGCTTTAAATGAAAGCAAAAACCCACTGGTTTCTTGTTTCACTAATGAATTATTTGCCAAACCTGCCTTAAAGAATCTTTCCTGTACAGTTTTTTTCGTATATATGAATATAAAACTATACCCACTTTTAGAACATAGTTCATTTTACCCACAATAAGTCAGCAAGCAATAAGATTTTCTTCTTTTAGTAGGGCTTAAGATTCACTAATTATGAAGACTCACCAATATATATGTTCTTTAGAATTTTTTTCATAAAGCGGTGAGATTTAACTTTTTACCAAATTATTTACCGCAACTAACTGCCATCATAACCTTCAACAATTCAGTGATCAATGACACTACCTTAACCTTTGTTAGCCTATAAATTACATTGCCATATACATGTCACAATCATGTTGTCACCTCCATCACAACAAAGTTGGATCCACTATTGATACGAACCCTGCAAACCAAGTATTAGTAAATATCTCATTTAGTTATGAACAGATTTTTATAATGTCTTACTTTTTTTATTTACTCTTACAACTATTGGGCTAGACTAAACCTAATGACTAAACCTATTGAGCTAGACTAAAACTATCGGGCTAGACTAGACCTAATTCTTAAAGAAGTAATTGGGCATTCCTAGTCCATCAAAATATAAAATTGTAACCTTATAAATATGTATTGTTGCAAAAAGTTCTATATTTGCTAGAGGGTCCTCTCACACATGAGAAGAGGAAAAGATTGTTACAATTAAAAACATAAAGTAAGTTTCTTCGAAGAGTAGTTTGAGTGGATCTATTGTTGTTAGAGTGTTATTGGATGTATTGGGATTTTGGGATTGTGAGTTTGTGTGTGTGAGGTTTGTGAGTTAGTTTGTGTATCTGGGAGTTTTTGTTTATGCTTGTGTGAGTTTGTGAATTTGGTTTCTGTGATTTCATTGAAAGTGGATCTAATTTATATGGATCTAATTTACAGGTATAATTTTTCATGCTTTTTTTAATTTCCTTTAGTTTGTACATACATATATTTGTGATCTGAAAGTTGTGATGCCCATTGAATGCAAGATTTATATATAACTAGTTGTATAAGTTGGAGTCACAACTATTTATTACTGTTTGGCTTTATAATCACAAATTTAGATGGGCCAAAGCTACGTAGGTCTCAATTGCAACTAAACGTAGATTGAATAGAAGGATGGAAGCATGGTCCTCTGTTTTTGCATGCATCTTTTTAGACTTAAAATTGATGATGACTAATGGCCCCTCAAAAGATATTAAAGGAAAAAATAAAATGGATTATCAATTCTAATCCAGTGTGGAAGCCACTAAAAATTCATTTTGCAAAGGACTAGTTAGTGTCACACCCCAACAATTACTAGTTACTCCTCTTTGCTTCAAGAATTCTTTGGCCTCTGCAATGTCCTGTGCAAAAATAATAATTAACAATGGTAGGAAAGAAATCAGAACTTCCTAGAATAGATTTAACCCAATACAAGTGCCATTCCACCTAATATATTGCACAAATATAATAGGAGAAAATTAAGGGTAGAGTGACAGAGAACACAAAACAAAAGAAAAGAGCTTCTGCCCAGGGGTGAAAATGCTGAGTTGTGCACATTGGATAATGATAAGAATCCAGTCAGTTCCAAATTCTGTTTTTCAAATATTAAAATTATAAGATCATTATAATGGTCCAACAAACTAAGACTACACAAAATCGGCCTAAACCCATCACCAAATACACGTAGCATTCGAGATATATTACTGAACAACACATTTTTCAAATCTTGATGTGGACAAACATTAGGATTAAACTCAAAACACTCTGGAAACACTTTGATTAGTTTTCAAACTAGAAATCCTACCCATCACTTTGTTGCCTTATCCTCTGACCAAAAATCCTAACAATGCTAGAGATCCAAAGTTTAAAGTAATGTACAATCCTAAACTTGACACACTTATGTTCCACAATATAGTGATCCAACACGCGTTAGAGTCACTTATAAGGCAGTAAGTAAGCCAATTAAGTATTAGGGAAACATAACAGAACAAAAACCAGGGCAATTGAGCTGGTTCACTGCAAGTATAGTAAAAAGAAACTCAACTTTGATAGCCTCGTTCAAATTGACTAAGTGAGCCTTTTTTGTTTTCCACTTGAATATGGGTGAGGAGGGGCAATTGCCTCCTTCCCCCCTCCAAAAAGGCTTATCCTTCCCTAAAAAGAAGAATCCTCTTCCCCCCAGTATCAACTTTTTCTTGTCTCAATTATTTCCACAATTTTGTAATAGCTATTTTAGGATTTTTACAATAAACATAGATTTTGAATAATTGGAAACATCAACCAATACAAAAAGAGAAAATGCTAAATACTATTTCAATGGAAAAAAATGATTTTGTTGATGAGGATTGTAACTTCTGTGCCATGTGATTCTGTAAACAGACAAGAGTTTGACATTATAGATAAAATTAAATAGGTAGGTTAAATTAGATCAGATTGTTTGCTAAGTAAAAACTAGAAATTACCAATTAGAAGACATTTAAGATTCTAATGCATATTACTTACAAAAAAAATTCTAATGCAAATCTTCCACGGTTCCACTATTTAAGCTAGCTCTTGACACATGCAGTGTATATACACAAATAAAAATTTCCTAAGACAATCAAAGAAAAAAACAACTACCCAATTAGAAGAGAGAGAATGAGATCTAATTCCAGGATGGGGAGAGGAAAAAGAGTACTGGAAGTGGAGAATAGTGGAAAGGTTGTTACCAAAATTTTATACTTTTCATAATAAAATAACCATAATTATTTAAGTTAAATAGAAAAAATCATCATTGAAAACAATATAAGGGTTTTCTTAATATATAATGGAATTATATCTCCAGTAAATACTATTAACACATTGGTATCTACACTGCCGACCATGATTTGTTTAACCAGTCCAAAGAAAAAAAAAACAAAAAAAGAAATTTTATACTGGGACCATAATCTATTACGTGCCACGAATAGGAAAAAGAAAAAAAAAATCCATTTTATACAAGGACCATAATCTCCAAAAGTATGTAATATGTAATATGTCTATGCTTGATATTGTATACAAGTTTGGGAAAAACGTATGAGAAATTTTTAAAAATTCTGTTTACTTTGTTTACTTTTTTTATGTACATCATTTTTATATTTTATTTCTTTTAATAATTGCATTTTTACTAATTTTTATTAAATAAGAAAATAATTTTGAAACAAAAATTTAATCCAAATATACACTAAGAAATAATTTGGTGTGTTTAAGTTTAAAATAAATTTATTTTTATTGCCAGCTTATATTTAACTTTTTAAAGTTCTTATTTTTAGATACAGTTATATTGTTATACAGCTTTATTTTTAAAATAAAAACAAACACATCCAACCTCATGGTAAAGGTGTCTTGTTAGTTCAAGTAATAGAAAGTTAATTGCTATAATTTTGTTATCTCTGTTTTAAATATTTAGCATAAATGTGATTATCGTTATAAATAGTTTTTTATTTTATTTTTATACTCAATTATATTATACATAGAAAAATACTAAAATCACACAAACTTACACAATTTTTACCACAATTCACCATGTAACAAGTTGTAAGTAATAGAGATGTATTAGTGGATACATCTAGGACCACACATCTACCACTTACAACTCACCAAATGGCAAATTTTGAAAAAAAATTGTATAAATTTATGTGATCCTAGTACTGCTAGCATGCATATAAGCATTCATAAACCACATTATCAGCAGCCTAGACTATCCCATTGTCAGTAGCTGGATAATAGGAAGTTTCAGGAGAGGAGCCAAATATAATAAAAGAGCTGCCCAACTACTCTTTTAATTTGTTCAATATAGCCGCCTTGTCTTCCAATTTATATATGATCTTTAACAAGGATGTATGGAGTGAAATTACTTGGATCGTATGTTGCTCACAATTTTTGGAAAAAATTGTTTATCCCATATGAGTTATGACAAACTTTCCTATCTTTGAGAACAAGACAGCTGTATCCTATTATTTCTAACTCTCTCGGCATTTGTCTTTGTCTCTATCATACAAATGAGATGACACATTCACCTGCTAAAAAAACAAGAGGATGATTCGCATTTGCTATCACAAAATCTTATATTTCACACTACAAAGTTTGATTCGAACAAAATTTGCTTGAAACAATGTCAAATTGTAATAAGCATTATATTAATGTATTACAGGACCAGTTTACTATGTGCTACCAAAAAAAAGGTATGTATGCATATGAAAACGAATTCTTTATGAAATGACTGCTACTTGCTCTTTCCATTTTTTCCTACCACAGTAGAGCCTTTATCACAAAGAATATTTTTAAGATACGTTCTTAGGTGGGATGATTGTAGTCGAAATATGGGGTCTACAACTTTTCCATGGTTAGAGCATGTCAATCTTACATTTAGTTGGAATTTGGGTCCCCAAATTGGTCATTCCATGATCTGAATGGAATCTTCTTTGTTTTGTCCTTCTCTCATAACTAGAAAATAAATAGGAATTAACTCCACACTTTTTACTTCCTTACTTCCTTTCGTAACTTATGTTTAGTAGCCACAAAAAGAAAAAAGAGGGGGAAAAATAAGTAGCAGATGGAAGACGAGCTATAGGCTATTTTTGCTTCAAAATTGAAAATTAATTGGCTGAACTTCAAATAACTGTCAATTATGTTGCTTTTTTGGTCCTTATGCCGAAGCGTTAAGACTATATCTATGTGGATGAAGTATTGCCTAATGTCTTCACTTTTACCACGTTGATGTTATATTGTGAGTGGGAGCTCTTGAGTTTCTTTCAAATATACTAATTTTGGTGGAAAATCCTCAATAGCCCATGTTCACTTATAAAATCCTCTATCCATGCTCTTAAAACTAGCTCATAGGTATCAGTCATGACCAGTTGTTATAAAGATCAACTGTTTGCCTCTTGTGAGAGAACATCGTCTATTTATTTACATCTACAAAGTCTTTGACAGAGAGTATATTCAAAAGGGAGCATAAAGGATACAATGCTAAAGAAAAGCTTGCCATGAGTGGACTTCCATTTTGGAGAAATCAAAAAACCAAGTACAACTTAATAGGGAGAAGAAAACGGACAAGACCTTGCTTGTATATTACCTTAAATTGAGCTATGTTGTCACTTTTCCGCATTAAAATGTTGAAATAAGAAGTCGCTTGCATTACAGTGTCCACTGACAAATTACCACCGTGGAATTGGATTTGTAACGTATGAAAAATGCAGGATATGGAAATTGAGTCTCAAAGCTTTTGTATTCTGGTTTTGTTCAAATGAATTTGTAGAATACATAGTGTTAATCAGGAGATTCTGAATTATAAACTTAGTGTGAGGTATTGTTTGGAAGATTGATAATTGTGAAACTTCATCCTTTCTTGTATTGGTCTTCCATTTTACCTCATATTATTACTTTGGTCTGTTTTCAGATTCTGTAGACCGGCTTATGTTTGAAAGACATCAACTTGAAGGTTCTACAGTTGCTGTGGACTTAGGGTCTCTAAAGGTGTGCTACAATTTATTTTTCTTCTTGTATTGAATCAAAACGTCATTATTTTAAGGTGTTGGTAGACCTGCATCATAGCCTGTATACATTTGGTGTGGTAGTATAAATTTAATTCTGGACTTCAAAAACTTTGTAACAATTGATTTGTGAGTCTTGAAAATTTTCAAAATCCCAAATTTGAGTCAATTATTTTTTAAGTTATATATTTCATGATTTCTAAGGTTTTAATGAATTTTTGTTTCATTTTGTTCAATTTGGTTGATCAAAAAGCTGTGGAAATTTTGTTTTTTGATGGAATTTGTACTGAGATTGTCCTGGAATTAGGCTTGTCATAGTTGAAACTTCTGGTGGTGAGGTTTTTGGTTTTTGGTTTTCTATAGGTTCAGGTCTATGGCCTGGTTTATTAAGCGTAGCTGGGCACAGGTCTATAGCCGCGTTTCTCAATAAACGCGGCTATAGGTTCAGGTATATGGCCAACTTTGGTAAACGCAGCTGCGCACAGGTCTATGGCCGCGTTTTCTGCAGAAACGCAGCTATAGGTACAGGGTTATAGCCGCGTTTTCTAAAAACCCCGCTATAAACTTTAGCCTGAAACCAACTTATAAACGCGGCTCAAAGCTGGTCTATAGCCGCGTTTACAAAAAACGCGGCTATAGACCTGGACTATAGCCGTGGTTAAAACCGCAGCTTTAGACCTGGTCTATGGCCGCGGTTACAAAAACGCGGCTACAGACCCGCAGGGGTCTGTTGCTGCGCAGCTTAGGGGTGGGTTGTAACCGCGGCCATAGAAAACGCGACTATAGGGTATAGCCGCGTTTTCAGGGTCTATAGCCGCGTTTAAAAAACGCGGCTAAAAAACGAGGAATTCAATCCATTTCAGTGTCTTCCTGTTAGTTTGTGTAACTATTATATTATTAGTTTGGTTGGAATATGAACGACTGTTATATTATTTTTTTGGTGCAATATGAGAGACAATGCTTTTGTAGTTTGCACAACTATTTGGTTTGCTCAATACCGTTCTCAGTTCTGATAGTCTTAACAGTACAAACTAGAAATCATATGGTTGGTTATTTGGTGGAATTTGAAGCTAGGAAATACTTAGTCAACACCGAGAAGACTATCTACAATAAAAGAGGTTTTTAACCATTAGATAGCACTGTTTGATAATTTTTGAAGTTTTTAAAATCCATATGCAGATGTTGCTCTACTTTCTCTCAAGGATATATGGCAGAATACACCACCCAATTGGGTGGGTTCGGATCCTTGTGGCAAGGGATGGGAAGGAATTGGGTGCACAAGTTCACGTGTGACCTCCATGTAAGCTTTCTGCATGGTTTTCGCTTTCTAGTTTTTGTTGGCACGTTTGCTTGTTCATGAAAATTCCAAATTTTGGTATAAAGCTGACGTTTGTATCATTTCAGAATGCTATCAAGCATTGGTTTGACAGGCACCCTGTCTGGAGATTTCGAATTGTTAACTGAATTGAAGACCCTGTATGTTTTCTATGTTCTCATTGCCTTTGTTATTTAGTCTTCAGATTCAATTTCTAACAGATATCTCTGAACCACCATTCCGCTACTAGAAACTGCAGAGCTCAAAAATATAAAAATTCACTGCTAAATGTTTGTGGATGATTTCTCTGGCTCATGGTCATGGAGATGTGGACCTCACAATAGCAAATTTAGGCGATTATATCACAAAACAATGACCGAAGATTTTACTTTCCTTTAAAATTTCCTAATTAAATCAAATGAAAATCTCCATTTATGATGCTTATTTGGTAGTAACTTGATCAGTAAGTTTAGTAATGCATTCCTGATTAGCTTCTTTCTTATAGGGATCTATCTTACAACAAGGGCCTGACAGGAACACTTCCAGGATCAATTGGGGGTTTGAAGAAACTATTGAACTTGTAAGAAAATATTGATTTTTGTTAACAGTCTGTGCTGGAACTCAAGTTGGGTGGTAAAGATCTTCCTGATTTACAATGTTTCTTTCTTATTTGCATTTCAGAATCCTAGTTGGTTGCAGCTTCTCAGGTCCTATTCCTGACACAATAGGATCTCTACAGCAGCTACTTTACCTGTAAGGATCCTGATTTTATAAGTTTTTCAGCAAGTGCATGGATTAATTGGTAGCATATTTTCAAAATAGGATCCCCATCCCATAGACTAACCATAAGAAGAACGGTATGTTTTATGGCAAAAGCCAATATGAATTAAATTCCTTATAGATGCTATCTTCCATATAATAAAGGACACTACTTTAGATAAAGGGTCTACTAGTAAGTCCTGAAAATCTACAATCTCTGTCTCTAATTTATGTTTGTATATGTTTACACATATAATTCACAATGAGATTCTATTTTTAGTGCAGTGAAATGACATGGCTAACATGCAGTGAATTCTGAAACACTTCATTGCTTTCAACTGCAGATCGCTGAATTCTAATCAATTCGGTGGACAGATTCCGCCTTCCATTGGTAATCTATCCAATCTTCTTTGGCTCGATCTAACTGACAACCAGCTTGATGGACCCGTCCCTGTCTCTAATGGGAGCACACCTGGTCTTGATATGCTAGTTAATGCCAGGCACTTGTATGTCAACTCTCTTTGTAATTTGATCTTGTTAGAATAATGGTTAAATTATTAAATTCACTTTTGGAAGAATTGGTAATATATCATGGTATTGGAATAGGTGGTCTTGAGTTTGAACCTGTCTTCACTCTACCTCCCATTTAAAAAGTTTAAAATACCGCGTGTATTAAGCTTTTAGGACAATTAGTCATTTTATCAGAACAAATGTGTTATTCTCATTCTTTGAATTTATTTTCTCCAACTATAACAACCATTTTATATTCTGTCTCTTATTTACAGTCATCTTGGACAGAATAAACTTTCAGGAAGGATCCCACCTCAGATTTTCAGCTCAAAAATGGTTCTGATACATGTGTAAGACTAGTTTTACCTCTAATATCTTGAATCTCTAGGTATAATTCAAGTTACATTAGAAGATTATGCATTATTTGGTTACCTCAATAATGAGACTGGTGCAAAAAATACATAGAAAGAGTTAACAATGTTAAGAAGCATATGAATGTAGGAAATATATATCTAATAGCCCCTCCTAAGTTAGATTCTTTTTCTGTTTCATGTTCAATCATTAATAGCTTCTTTTGTATGTAACACCCTTTTCTTTTCTTTTTTATATTTTAGGGAATAGGTATTGACTCTTAGAATTTCATCTTGATATAGTGTAGTTATGTTAAGCATAATATTTTTTTAATTTGCAGTAGTGTATCTTGAATGAAGAGAATACATATACGCTGATATGCACACACTCGCAGAGAGTAGATATTTTACAGCATCTTTTGCATTTTAACAGAAAACTAACTTTGTTGGGTATTCACGTGTCTCATATTGAATAATAATGGCAATTTTTTTTTTTTTTGGTTGCTAAAAAACAAGAATAGTTAATATAATATAGTTGGGCCCAAACTCATTGGCTTTAAATTTTGGGTTAAGTGGTGTGCTCTCTCCCCAACAAACTTGGAATTTGCTCCATATGGGTATCCTGGTTGTAATAGGAAACAGCTCTAATTTTTACATTACTCTCTATTGACTCATTGATTCTTCTGGCAGGCTTTTGGATGGCAACCAACTAACTGGCAGCATTCCTTCCACCCTTGGACTTGTGCAAGCCTTAATGGTGCTGTGAGTATCTGTCACACACTCCAGAAAATTCACCAGAGATTTCTATTGGCTATGGATTTCTACTAATTTATTGTTGTTGAATATTTGCTTTGGCTATAGGCGTGTTGATGGGAATGCATTAAGTGGGCCTGTGCCTTCAAACTTAAACAATCTCACTAATCTTAACCAGATGTAAGAAGGAATATGAGACATGCAAATGAAGCTTTATATTTGCTTGAAAAAAGTTATTATGACCTGGTGTGGAAACTTTTTAAGTCATGCTTTTTGATGATATATAGTTTTTTTCAGGTTCTTGTCCAACAATAAACTGACTGGTCCTCCGCCCAACCTTACTGGCATGAACCTCCTCAGCTACGTGTAAGTAACAATGACATTACTAGCATATGAATATCAGTGTTAGTGTGGGCTTAAGTAAATCGTTTGTTAGACTTATCACAAAAATGATCATTTAAGCCTTTACACCCCACCAAAGAAGATGCTCAGTCGCCTAACAATATCTAGTTCACTTGCTTTTGGAGTTTCATTTGTTGACTGAGATGATTTTGGCAGGGATATCAGCAATAATACCTTTGATGGATCAGATATTCCTCCATGGTTCCCAACCTTACAGTCTTTGACAACATTGTATTCTCCCCCTCCTCTCTCTCTCTTTCTCTGTCTCTCTCTCAATGTTTGTGTCTCTGCTCAAACATGCATTTGTGTGAAACAAAGGTGTTTATTTTTCCAGGATATGAGGAGAAATGTGCTTTTCTTTTTGGCCTCAGGTTTAAATTATTCAATACTGATGTAAAACCTGTCTACCTTGCATGACAGAGTAATGGAAAACATAACACTTCAAGGACAAATTCCAGTTGCCCTATTCAGCTTACCCCATCTACAGACTGTGTGAGTATCAGCTTGTCTAGAGTATCATTACACTCATTGGAATGGATGTTGAGAAATCCAAATTAAATAAATTAGTAATTCCTTTGTATGAGGACTAAGGAGGGTAGTTCCATTCATTGCAATGGATGATGATTATAAGGTAATTATTCTGACATGTCGTAACAGGGTACTAAAGAAAAACCAGCTCAATGGCTCCTTGGTTATTAACACCACCCATAGCAACCAACTCAAACTCATCGATTTGCAGTTCAATTCTATTTCTGACTTAGAAGGAAAGGAAGCATACAATGGTACATTGAAGTAAGATGAATTTCCTAGTAACCTTCGCCCATTCTATTTTATAGTACTAAAAGGACCAGCTAGTTTTCTTGGAAGTTAAATTTCCAGGAAAATGTACTCATTGTTTTATAGCCTATAATAGTTATGTCTCATTATTGTGGTAACACTGTATTATCTTCTACAGACTGGAGGACAACCCAATCTGTGGGGTGACAGGAAATCTAAATAGTTACTGCACAGTTTCCCTCTCCAATGCCTCATATTCAACACAAAATGTTGGTTGCGAGTCTGTTCCCTGCAGTTCAGATCAGATTTCAAGCCCCAACTGTAGGTGTGCCTATCCATACACAGGAACCCTCTCCTTTGAAGCTGTGTCCTTCTCAGACTTGGAGAACAATACTTACTACAAAATACTTGAGGATTCTCTCATGCATTCTTTTCACTCCCATCAACTTCCTGTGGATTCAGTCTCTCTAACTCTGAGTAATCCCATTAAGGCTTCATCTGAGTACCTTGAAGTGAAGCTAAAAGTATTTCCTTATGGTTCAGTTAGTTTCAATCGAACAGGAATTTCAAGTATTAGGTTCATGCTTAGCAACCAGACTTTCAAGGCACCAATAATTTTTGGACCTTTCTATTTTATTGGTGATAAGTACGAGAAATATACAGGTAAGTCTGTGATTACATAATAAAAATTGCTGTGTTGTTTCTGTATCTATTTTGACGCATCTACCTTCATGCCAACAGAATCAACTAAGTCATCAAGAATTTATATTATAATTGAAGCTTTAGTTGGTTCCATCCTGCTGCTGGTAATACTCCTTGCAGGGGTTTATGCTCTCCACGTGAAGAAAAGAGCAAAAAGAGTAATTGAACATACCAACCCATATGGTAAGATGAGTTTTTGAGTAGATTTAGCACTTTTTAGCTAATCATATGGGATTGGTAGGGTTATTTATCTAATTCATGTCATATATAGCAGAACAATTGGACCTGAGTAGGAGGAGGGGTGGTAGTTTTCTTGAGGTAAGAGGTGTGAGATGGTTTTCCCTTAAAGAGCTTGAGAAATACACCGAACATTTTTCAGTAGCGAATGAGATTGGATTTGGCGGTTACGGGAAGGTCAGTTTTGATTGTCCCTCAGTAGTGTATCTTATAAATGTATGTCTGGTAAAAAGGATGAAAACTGTTCTTATCTTTCCAATTTGTATTGCTTTTTGCCACTTAAATTATTCTTTTATTTTATTTTTCTTTGTTTTCTAATTAAGGATAGGTTCTGAACCTTCTTCCTAATTATGCAAACTATTGCTGTCACTGAGCGGTCACTAAATCTCTTGTTTGTCTTCATTTTTACAGGTTTTTCGAGGGTCTCTTCCTACTGGACAATTGATTGCCATTAAACAAGCAGGAAAAGAATCTAAACAGGGAAAGCTTGAGTTCAAAACTGAGATTGAACTTTTATCAAGGGTCCATCATAAGAATCTTGTCAGCCTTCTGGGGTTCTGTTTCAAGAAAGGTGAACAAATTCTGGTGTATGAGTATGTTCTAAATGGTAGTCTAAAGGATAGTCTCTCAGGTACTTTCCATCAATTTTACTCCTCCACTCAATAAGAATTCTAGTATTTATTGAGACTTCAATTGCGCACTTAATCTATATATAAAGAATTATTCAACTCACAAGCATTTGTATTTACCATTAAGCCAATAATTTTTGGGCCATATACCTTTCATCTACCTACAAAATCAATAGAAAAATCAAATAGTATCACGACCATAAGAAGACTTCTGTTGTTTTCCAGTATGCCCTCATCCAAAGATGACATGAGAGGAATTAAATAACTTGGCAAATACTATGATTTGTCTAGCCTAACTCTGATCACTTCTCCCCAAGAAAATAGAATGAGTTCCGGTAGACAATCCCTGATTAGAATTCTACCAAAGAATTTGAAGACTATGCTGGGGGACCCAAACCCATACTTTGTAACAATCTGGACATTAGAATTGTACTTCCCATCCATTATTAGGGTTTAACTGTTCAAGTGTAACTCATTTTCCAGTTGCAAAATTGAGATGCAGACATCTAGCTTGACATGCACCAATGAAGTAGTTGTCAGATTCTTGTTCCTGTATTAGTACATGATGAACCATCCTAGAAACTCAAACAAAGATTTTGCGGTCAAAAGATTTTGAGGTCAAAATATACAGATTCCTAATCCTTCTTTCCCCCTAATTGACAACTTCCATATTGTTTATGCAGGGAAGTCAGAAATCAGGTTGGATTGGATGAGGAGACTTAATGTGGCCCTTGGTGCAGCCAGAGGCCTGGCCTATCTTCATGAATTTGCCAATCCACCCATTATACATAGGGACATAAAATCAAACAACATCCTACTGGATGAGTCATTAAATGCTAAAGTTTCTGATTTTGGAATTTCCAAGCCAATGGCTGACAGTGAAAGCAGTCACGTAATCACTCAAGTTAAGGGGACAATGGTTAGTTCAAAATCTTTTTACCTTTACTCCAGAAAAAATGTTGCATTTTTCTATGTTAGTTAATTGATAATATAAGCATCAGAATCTGGTTAATCCAGAAGCATTTAATAATGAAATAACTGGGTCAGGATTTGGACAGAAAGTCATCCCAATGCTCTCTGATCCTTGTACAAAAGTATTACTAGATTGTACCAAATTTAGAAATGACTCATTCTTTAGCTAGGCATCTGCTCTAAAAGAAAATAGCTCACTTTCAATGGATTGTGAAAAACATGTAAAATAATACAAGGAAAGCAAAACAATACATAAATTTTGACATGATTTGGCAAACACTATGTCTACATTCATTAACACCAGACAAAAATATCCACTATCAAAGATAATTATAACCAATCATAAACTCTCCTAAACCTCACAAATATAAACTAACCCAAATCCCCAATACACCTAAAGGTGCTTTCATACTAACGTACTAGACAAAGCTTATTCTCTAACTCTCTTACTAGACAAAACTTTGTCTTCTAATTAACTCTTACGCACACAACAACAGGCTACACCACAACTCTATGTATGAGGCCAATTCCTCCTCATTATTCTTCTAGCTAATATAGAATTCCAAAACCTACTTAAAAACCTCCAAACTTATTCTTTCATGGGCTGGACTTAAAAGTCCTAAATTTTACAAACCCAATAACAAAGAAAGGAGATCCCAAAAATATAAATGATAATCGACTATAGTTCGATATTTGCTCTAAAGTAATACTCTCTCTGTTCCAATTTGTTTGGCCTATATTCCATTTTGGAATGTTCCAAAATGAAGTCTTCTTTGAAAAGTCAATGAATAAATTTCCTAACATACCTCCACTTTATTTGAAAAGCCAATATCCCTCTCTCACTAAAATTTAAATTAAAGATGGTAGTTTTGGAAACTTCTACATTTTATGTAAAAGAAAATGCATTAAATAATGTTCTTTAAAAAGTTGGATTTTCTTAACATGCCAAATACGGAGGGAGTAGCGAGATAAACATGGTTAATGGAACATTCTGTAGAATTTTCAGGTAGTAGCAAGATAAACATGGTTAAAGGAGATAAAGTAGATAAATGTGAATATAGCTGCCTATGTTTTCCCCCTCTTTTACTGAAGTTCTAGGCCCAGCCATAGGCAAGGGCTTTTTTTTTTTTTTTTTTTTTTCTGGCTAACACACACACATACATGCTTCTACTAGCATCAGGAGGCCTTAAACTGATTAGGAAAACAAAGCAGCCAGTAGGAGCTGTTCACCACACCAACTATATCTTGCACAAAAATTTAAGGAAATGTTATAGGTAGGGCAAGCATTTCCTGCTGCCTACTATTACTGCCAGAACCACCATATATTTGGAGGGGAAGAGATTTTCATTTAATGATCCCACAATCTCCCATTGCAGAGTAGGGGTGGTTTCTGTTGGACCATAAGAGTACTAGTATGAGTTTGTGGTAGTTTAGGCATTCTTGATTTCCAATTACTTGAAGAAGAAGAAAAGCTTATGTTTCAAACTTTTTGTCTTATTATTATCTAAATTTCACAAAAATACATCAAAATCTAGCACTAAGAATGGATTTTATCAACTACAGGGCTACATGGATCCAGAATATTACATGACCTATCGGTTGACTGAGAAAAGTGATGTATATAGCTTTGGAGTGCTAATGTTGGAGCTGATAACTGCAAGAAAGCCAATAGAGCATGGAAAATATATTGTGAGAGAGGTGCAGGAGAAAATGGATAAGACAAAAGATTTATACAACCTTCATGAATTTCTTGACCCAGCCATTGGTTTGGGAACAACCTTGAAAGGTTTAGAAAAGTTTGTGGATCTGGCAATGAGGTGTGTGAAAGAAGCAGGATCCAACAGGCCTATGATGGCTGAGGTGGTTAAAGAGATTGAAAACATTATGGCGCTTGCTGGTTTAAATCTCAATGCTAATTCCACATCCACTTCTGCAAGTTACGAGGAGATAAGTAACAGCAGTTCCCACTATCCTAACAGTAGTGGGACCCTTGATTCTAGTGGAGTATACCTTCCAAGATAGAGCCCCCATTGACTCTCATTTTACATTTAGAATGTTGAAGTTGTTGTAAAGTTAAATGATTAAATAGTAATGCATTACTGTAAGAACTAAGAAGATGATCTTTTGATCAATCATAGTTACTTTTAGAAATGAATGAGAAAAAGGATGTTATGGGATCGCTAATATAAACAACACTTATAATTGCATTCATTATTACTGCCAATTTAATAAGGCAATGAAACGATGAAAACTTTAAATACAGTATTCAAAAATAGAAAAAATAAAAAAGAAGAATAGAAAGAACAACCTAAGATTGTGGCATTTTCTAGCTCAGGAAGCCTTTAGCTTTGAGGCTCTCTACTGTGTCCCGGACAGCATCTTCAACCGGAGTGAAGACCAGACCCAGATCGATTAATCTCTTTGCTGCATCTTGGCATGCTGTCAATCCTGGCTGAGTTTCCCCGTTAAACCTGTATGTAATTCAAGTTATAAACTTCCTTCATTTAGAATCAGATAAAAAAAAATTAATTAGACAAAAATGATGTTTTTCTAGATCTGAGAAGGATCAAAAAGTACAAAAGGCTGGCAATACCAAGGATAGCTTCCATTTTATTTTATTTTATGTACTTTTTATTCTATCACAAAGTACATAAAACCAGAACACCAGATTGTCCCGTTTCCTTGTGACATACATTGCCAACTATCCCGGCTCCCACTTACTAAGCGATAGAAACGACCTTGGTTGTTCTCAAGAACAAATTATAACAAAGCTGGTCATAAAAGCCTTTTTCTTTGAGAGTAATCAAGGTCTTTCATTGAGAAAATGTGGAGATACAATGACAATCAAATTAATCACGTAATGTAGGTTTAAATATCATCTTTAAAAATCATAAAATTTTGATTATCTAATACCACTAGAAACCTACATAGCTATTCATAATCACAGGTTGCTCAAGATTTAGCACAACTGATTATAGATCCACATTTTCAATTATGTTAAAAGAGAAGACAGACAACATCAGCTTGAACAAATGCTCATTTTTCATGGTTTTGGGTCACCAACTCAACCATTTCATAAGAAAGACATTACTTTGCTGTATATATCTCTCTACTATAACAGCTTTAGCACATCTATATAATAACTAATAGTCGAAACGTTTGACTTTTTGTTGACCACTCCTCATTGCGCCACGTGGCTATATATATTAATGCCATGTCTACATTTAAAAACACAAAAAAATGTGTCTATTCAAGCACACAGTTTCAGAACTATTTTTGCAACTGTTGGTGTTCAATTGCACTGTTCCACTTGGTAGTTATTAATTTTGCACAGTTACTGATACATTTCACGTTATATTTCTTTAGGAAAAAAAAAAAAAAAAAAAACAACAACAACAACAACTTCAGTTCATTTTTCACCCCCTCTCTCTATACAACAAACTTTCTCTCTAAACGGAAAAAGTTTTGGGTTTTAACATCATTTTTCATCTTAGTGTTTCAATTCAAGTATAACCCATTTTCTTTTCTTTCTAAATCACTAAAAGCGTGCGTTACGCTAGGAGTCATGCTCTTTCCACGTCTTCCAAAATCTTGTGTGCATTTTCTAGCTGTCCTTTGTTACATAGGCCATTTATCAGAACAGTATATGTAATGATGTCTGGCACAATACCCTTGGAAAGCATCTCCGAGTAAAGATCTGATGCAAGTGGTAATTTCCCATCTTTTAACAATCCATAAATCAATGTAGTGTACATTTGCAAATCACACGAAATTCCCTCATTTATCATTTTCTTGTGCAAGTCAAGGGCTGCTTCCATGTTATCTAGATTCCTAAAGCCACTAATCATGCTATTGTACACAACTGTATTTGGAGACAAACTGACTTCACGAAGTTCAGAAAAAAGTTCACGTGCACTTTCCATGTCTTGTCTTTTGCAAAACCCATCGATTAGAGCGCAATATGCCATAACATCCAATTCAAGACCCTTGCTTTTCATCTCATTCAGCATTTTCAGAGCAAGATCAATATTATTGCTTTTGCAAAACCCATTAATCAAGCTGGTGTAAGTGACCACATTGGGGAAATTCCACTTTCACACATCCCTCTATAAACAGACAATGCAGAATTGATGGCACCCTCCTTGATGAATCCATCTATAATGCTATTGTAAGTCAAACAATGGGAATGAAACCCCTCTCAACAAAGCTCTTCAACATCTCCTTTGCCTCAAATGTGCAGCCAAGTTTGCACAAACCATTGACAACAGTGTTAAATGTGAAGACTCTTGGAACAATATTTACACCCACCATTTGTTCAAACACATCAAAGCCACGTTCAATGTCACCTTTCTTAAAATATCCATCCATTAAAACAGAATAAGTTATCACATTAGGTTTTAAGCCCTTTTCTATCATTTCCAAAAATAAACTATTTGCAACATCCATATCCCCCTTTCTGCAGTGGCCAAGTATCATGTTGTTGTAAGACACTACATTAGGTTCCACACCCTTGCTAATCATTTTTTTCCATATATACCTCGAGCCTCATTTACCTTACCTTTTTCAGAGAGCCATGACAAAAGATTATTATATGTAAAAACACACGCAATTCCACATTCGACTGCCTCATCAAACAACTTGAATGCATTTTCCAGTGACAGAGATTTCAAGAACCCAAGTATTAAGGAATTCACATTGAAGACACTAGGCTAGATACCCTTTTCTTTCATTTGGGTGTAAAGCTCATAGGCCTTTTCCATGTTCCCATACTTACCGCACCATTCAATCAAAACTGAGTAAGTAACCTTATTAGGTGAAAGTCCATCCTCACCAATCTTATTGAACAAATCCAAAGCACTATCCAAATTCCCTTGCACGCAATACCCCTTCATCAAATTTGTCGCCACAACCAAATTCATTGACTTCCCACAACTAACCATCTCATTCTTAAGCCTCAATGCCTCTACCATATTCCCATGCTTCACACAAGCTCCTATAACACAAGTATACGTAACGTACCGTCCAAAGGAACGCATCTCATTTGTCTCATCTCCTTCAATAACACAAAAGCCAAACTCAAATTGGGCTTCTTACAAACAGCCTGAATAACAATACTATACACTTCCGCATCAAGTTCTATCCCTTTAGCCTTGGCCTCTCTAAAATACTCCTCAGGCTTCCCGTCCTTGAAGCACGCACGCATCATCACATGTACAGTATAGCAATTGCCACTAATTCCTCTACATACCATCTTATTGTGCAATTCATGTATTTCACCAAACATGTTTCTTTCTCCTAAGCAACGCAGCAAAAAGAATATTGATATATGGTACCCAAGGAATCATATCACTCTCAAACTCAATCAATTCTATTATGACAAAGCACAGCATCTTCAATTCTATTGAGCAATCACAGAATTAGAAAGGCGCGAATCCAACAGGAAATCAAAGCTGTTGGCGCATTCGACCAAGTGATGGAAAAAAAAAAAAAAAAAAAAAGGCGGAGCCGGAGCTGAAACCCCAAAAACACACTGAGCAAGCAAGCTTTTAGCTAGTTTTTGAGTCTCCGGAAAGGCCACCAAAATGTGAAGCAAAACACAGAAAGCATGGACGCTGCTTTTGGCAAAGCCTCGCTTCCTCTCAACCTGTTTGAAGTGACTGAAAGCCGATCTTGGGTTGTTCTTGTGGGTGAAAAGGGTGTTTATGATTATGACATGGGTTTGAGAAATGGGTTCGGAAGCGGGATTGGGATTCGGTTTATTGAGAAATTGTGGGTTTAATAAAGAGCGGAGAAGAAATGGAGGAGGGATGGTAGACTTTCGTATTACGATTTAAACTTATGATGGTACACCAGACAATTCAATTCATTCTCTTATTATCCTGTTTATCTCAAATGACCAATCAGATATCTTGATGTCTTCTTCTCCTTCTTCCTCCTTCAATAAAAAAATTGTGATAAATGGATGAGAAAGAGGAACGCGACTGACATGAATGAATAAATGTGACTGGGAAAATTAAAATGGTCCTTTTAACTCATTTTTTTTCGAATACACCTTTTATTTTTCACCGAATCTTATTTTATCATTATTTTACTATCTATTTTCTTTCATTTTATCAATATCAAACTCACTTTCTTCCTTTTTACTTATATCAAAGACATGAAAAAATGCCAATGAAGGATTGAGGAATGATTAAACAAGGTACTGTCATAGTATTTTATTTGATTCATATTTATTTTTTTAAAATATATTAAAATTAATATGATGTTAATTTTTATTTTTAATACATTTATATTATACCGCTAATGGATGTGAATGTAATTGCAAGTGACACTCACTACTTTGCTCCCAAAAAATTGTTTTGGCTTAAACAAACCACTTCAAGAAGGTATTATAATTTTATTTTACTTGTGATTTATATTTCATTTATCATAGAATACGATGTTACTTTTTTAAACTCTTATTATAGTATAGCACCAATGGATGACAACGTAGTTCTGTACGTAAGACCCTTTGTGTTCTTTGTACTTGTTACAATCAGCATTCATTAGAAACAACAACCATGGCCTTGTTTCCGACATTCAACTCTGTGATTTAATTCAATTTTATGACAAAGTGATAGACTTTTCAGAAATGGATTTTTGTTCAATTAACTAGGGCAGCAGATTAGGCCCACATAGTTAGGTTGGATATGTTTGGCCCATATTAGGCCTTGAGTTTAACAAGTAATATATATACATATATATATATATATATGTATATATATATTACATCGATAATTTGGGTTGTGAGGATTTAAACCCTAGATATTTAGGTTGAAAACACTAAGAAGTTTCAATTGAACTACAATACACTCCCATTTTGCATGATGTCATCCACTCATTGCGTTTTGATCATGGTCTCTTATTTGATTAAAAAAACCATCAATTGATCTAACTTGAACCTGCTATTGAGTAGTCATTTATCATGCTAGAATTAGCAAAAATTGGGTTAGAGGTTTGTTTGGTGTAAACTATCTTGGAAATGATTGAGATGAAGAAAGGGTGGCGGGGATCCAGATTACAAGGAAAGCACCAAGAAAATGCAAAGTAAGCTACTAATTTGTTAGCTCATTAACTTATTTACTTATATACAACTTTTTAAAGCCTTATTCTTTTTCAGGTAATAATCAAACAAGTTTTCAATAAAAAGTTAATCCAAATACACAAAGCCAATGAAAATAAGTTCTCCCAAACAAGCACTAATAATCAAGTACACTTCAAAAAACAGAGTTAATTAAGTAGGCATGAATATAAGAATAGTATAATGTGCATGGAAAAAAAAATGGGTCGCTTTCAAATTGAGATTTTGCTGATAATCATCATTACAAACTATAAAATCAATATGCAAAAGTTAAATCTTTCAAACAATGGAATTGATTATAGACTTGTCCATGGATGTATTGACAAGAGCACATTTGAACCAAATTTTTATCCTCTTCCTAAATCAACATCACTAAAAAAAAAAGTTATCCTTGAAAGATGGTAATCAATTATGTAGTTGATTGATGGGGCAGCCTGAGCAAGAACAATTCCCACGCCTCCAATGATGTTTGACATTATGTAAATAAAAAGTAAAAAACAACATTGAAAGATGTGTGACATCTAGAAATATATAGAGCTTCTTTGAGTTTCAGGACTAACATTAATTTGTCTAGCCAAAACAAGCCAAGTAGACAACATTTCTCGGATAATGCAATCATGTTGTGCTTGTGAACAAGATCTGTACATTAATCAGATAATCTACATAATCAATTGATGACATAAGTACATTAAATGTGCTCAATTAACCGAAGGATGGGGTAGAGATCTGTCCAAATGAAGTAGTCTCTTTAAGGGTAGAATTCATCTGCCCTGCTAAAGGTGCAAAACTCAGGCCAGTAGTAGTTGCATGAGGTGATCAAGGAGCCAAAGTATGAGCCTATATGGAAAGGACCAAACCAAATGCATTGTGAACTCATTGTGTGTTACAAGGAGATGGGAATTGATTCTTGATGCAGGGCATGATGCCACTCCGAATATACATGACATGGTGTGGTCACTGGTCAGTGACGTTGTCAAAGAGCAGTTTCCTGATGCAGATATAATTAATTATTAATTATAATAATTAATTAATTATTATAATGGCCCTATGTATTTTCATCTTAATTAATTAATAATTTAGGCCTATATTTATATCGCTGTAGAAAAGATCTCTCTATCTCTATCTCTCTTCAATACGCTATTGGACTATTATTTTGTGTTGTGTGGAGTGTGGACTAATAACAAACAAGTAGTATGAGACTTGCATCTATGGTTTGGGATACAACAAGTTGTCTTTGTCTTTGAAAACTAACTCCTAATTATTTAATGGCATCCTGCTTGAGCTAGCCTAGCTAACTATATATCTTATTAGGAGGAGGAGGAGGAGGGAGTATTAATTAATTCGTCATAACTAGTCAAACCCTTTAAATTTAATACATAAATAAAAGTGCATATATAATAATAAGTTGACGATCTACTTATTATTCCACATGCCAAGTTACACATTGCCATTAACACTATAACTAAAATCATATTTTGAACACACGATTGAAGTTATAATTTAATAACTTATAATTGTGAAATGATAAAATTGTGTTTTAATTTTAAAAGGACTTATCTCCCTTTAGATTTTGGTCTCCAAACCTAAAGAGAAAAAACATTCTCCTCTCTTGAGGTTTGAACAAACTAACACTCTCCACTTTTTATTATATTAGTAACAAAATATTATAAATTTCTTAAGTATTTATCTACAAAAGTTTGAGCATGGTTAGTAAAAAAATAACTAATAAACTTAGAATAAAAATGCAAAATTTATCAAGCACCAAAACACTTGCAACAACAAATCTTTCCATAAATCCTGAAAAAAGGGAAAAAAATAATATGCAAAATTCAAATTAATATTTTAAAATACACTTTAATTAAATTTTTAAAACAATGAGTTTTAATTCTAAAAAATAAGATAATAAGTTTTGAAACATGCCTTTAAGCAAAAGACATGTTAGTACACCATATTTTTAATATTAATTGAACAAAGTTTAGTTAATCAAATGTTAAAAGGGAAAGTGTTTTTTCCCTTGAAATTTAAGATGAAGTGTCATTTTCTCAAATTTCAAGAGAGGGGAATATGGTTACTCATTTTAAAATTATTACTAAAATTGTATTTTAAAACACGATTTCAGCTTTATGTCTTGTATTTCCATTTACTCCTACCTCTCTATCTACATATCCTTGAGAGGTTCTTAGCCAAAACACTTACCTCACCCATTTTGAGTATTGAGAGAAGTTTTGGTGCTTATGAGAAGCATTGGAAGAAGCCATTGAGTGGCGGATGCAATCAGGCAGAATTGCAAGATCTAGATAACTAGTGAAGACAAGACTCTAAGAAGTCCATTGGTAGCTGGAGTTTGGAGGGCTCAAGTACATTGGGTAAATTAGGCTTGGAGGGTCTTTTTGATATTTGTGTATTTACTAGATTAATTTCGGCTTAGAGGGCCGCAAAGAGGTTTTTCACTGAGTACTTCGGTTTCCTCTTTGATTACACGTCTCGTTGTTATCTTGAATTTACATCTCTCTTCCCTACTCTTTAAGTTTTTACATTTATCGCTTATTGTACTTGCTTATGCCTTAGAGTAGTGTTCCAATTTATTGCGTATCTTTTACTCTTATTCTACACTTAGTTAAGTTAGAGTAAAAGCAATTAAACCGTAATTTAAAATCGGAGATCTAAACAAGCATTAGTATTTCTACACTAATTGAGTTTTCAATAGTAAACTGGAATCTGTGACTGAGACCAGGCTAGGATTATTTGTAATTTTACAACATAATATAAGTTTCTTAATTTGAAGAGTAATTTGATAATTTTTTCAAAAGGTTGATAGATGCATATATTAAAAATGTATGATTGTGTTTGGCGGTTGAACATGGACTATATAATAAGGTTAGTTTTTTTCAAGTTGCTCCGAGGAGTTTTTTTTTTTTTTTTTTTTTTGAGAATCCAAATCCAAAGGTCAAGTTTATTTCATAAAAGATCAAAGATTACAAAGAATCACGAGTCACTAGAGGAGCTATATCATTAGGACGAGATATCAAAAATGTCATCGTCAGAAGAGACGCCATCTGAAAACGGGCTGGCAATTGAAGTCCAGAAGCATCCCAGCATTGAAGAAGTATCCACATTCCAGATCCAAGGTGTAAACAGCTGGATCACTCTATCATGTCTTTTTTGCAGGACGGGCACCTCCCCCAAGATGCTAACGAGGCCAAGAAGGTCAAGAAAAGAGCAGCCAGGTTCACGATCTTAAATGACACCTTATACAAGAGAGGCTTCTTCATGCCTTACTTAAAGTGTGTTGACGAAGAAGAAGCCAAGTATATCCTAAGGGAAGTTCACGAGGGAGTTTGCGGAGACCACGCCGGTCCAAGATCCCTGGTAAGCAAAATCATTAGAACAGGTTATTTCTGGCCAACTATGCAGGTGGACGCAGTTGACCTCGTCAAGAAATGCGACAAATGTCAGAGGTTTGGAAACGTCCAACGACTTCCAGCAGAGCAACTGACGACTATATCCCCCCCTTGGCTATTCGCTTAATGGGGAATTGACATCGTCGACCCACTACCCTTAGGTAAAGGACAGGTAGAATTCTTATTGGTTGCAATTGATTACTTTACAAAATGGGTGGAAGCAGAGGCAGTGGCAACTATCACCGAAGCAAGAATTCGGGGCTTTGTCTGGAAAAATATAATTTGCAGGTTCGGGATACCAATGCCAATCATATCAGATAATGGCCGACAGTTCGACAACCAAGGCTTTAAGGATTTCTGCTCAGGATTGGGCATTAGAAACAAATTCTCGTCCCCAGGACATCCCCAAGCCAACGGTCAAACGGAAGTGACGAACTGGACGCTGCTGAAGATCATAAAAGCCAAACTAGACGACGCCAAGGGAGCCTGGCCGGACGAACTTCCTAGCGTTTTATGGGCCTATAGGACCACAGCGAGAACTCCAACAGGGGAAACCCCTTTTATGCTTACTTACGGCACTGAAGCTGTAATCCCAGTGGAAGTAGGCGCCACCAGCACCAGGCGAGAAATAACCAACCAAGAGGGTAACGACGACCAGTTACGAATCTACCTAGACTGCCTTGACGAAGTTAGAGACAAGGCTTCCAACAAGATGACGAAGTACCAGCAGAAGATGAGGGAATGTTACAACAAAAGAGTAAGGCTCCGACGACTTGAGATAGGTGACCTCGTCTTGCACAAAGTCAACGCGGCCACAAAAGACTCTGTTCAAGGGAAGCTAGGCGCTACTTGGGAAGGGCCCTACCAGGTCACTCATTACTCTAGACAAGGAAGCTATCATTTGGGAACCCTGGATGGGCAGAAGCTCCCATGACCGTGGAACATCGAACATTTGAAGAAGTACCATCAATAAATGTAAACCAGTAAATGCATTCGTATTCAAAATTAATAAAGAAATTTTTCTACTAATACTTCTGCGTCCACAGGTGCTCTCAGTTAAGAATTTCAAACATAGCTAAGTAACAAGATTCCGCTCTGACGGATGTAAGTTACTGACGAAATTAAAGAGACATTGAATCTCAAAAGTCACTAAGTAACAAGATTCCGCTGTGACGGATGTAAGTTACTAACGAAACTAAAGAGACATTGACTCTCAAAAGTCGCTAAGTAACAAGATTCTGCTCTGACGGATGTAAGTTACTGACGAACTAAAATGGTCATTAAATCTCAAAAATGGCTAAGTAACAAGATTCCGCTCTGACGGATGTAAGTTACTGGCGAAATGAAAGAGACTAAATCTCACAGAATTCCTCTTTGACGGATACGAGTTACAGATGAGTAAAAAGAAACAATGAATCGCAAGAAATTTAAAAAAAAAAGCAAGCAAGCAGATGCATCTAATTAAAGGCCCAAAAACAAAGGGCAGATACCATTGTTTTTACAACCAAAGACCCATAAACGCTGGGTCAAACCAATGTTCTCAAAACGAAAAGTTCTTTTGAAATTAGGACTAACAAAAAAAAAAAAAAAAAAACAACAACAGGAAATCAATTTCTTTTTCAGGATCAAACACCGGGGGCGGAATCATCAGGCGCGTCGTCAACATTTTCTGGAGCGTCAGGCTGACCAGCGGATGATTGGGCAGCCTCGTCAACAGCCATTTCTTGATCAATCTCCTCCATGTCCAGGCTGTCCAAATCCACTCCGGAAGGATGTTTGACGAGGTACCTCCTGAGCAACTCGAAGCCCTTGAAGTACTAGCTGAACAAGACGGTGTTGAACTTGTCCATAGTCTGGAAGACCTCCACGGATCGAGCAGCGATGGTCTTCAATGACTCCCGGGATGCCAAGAGTTGTTCGTCCTTCTCAGAGATCAGCTGACGCTCCATCCTGAGATCTTTGTCCAACCTCTTCACTTTCTCCTTCAAATCAGTGGCTTCGCTCATGGATTCGATCAAGTCTTTCTTCAAAGTGGCACTCTCTGCCTCCAAAGCCTCTACCCTCGAAGAAAGGGAAGCCACCTTGGCCCCTTGGGTCAGATATTCGGATGTGATATGAAGGCTTTCCCCCAAAATCTAAAAAAAACAAAAAAAACAAAAAAAAAACAAAAAATTGAAAATGAAAAGAAGAGGGAAGAGAAAGAAGAGGATTCACAACTAAAATCCTACCTGGACAAGCTTTTGAACATGGCGGCTTGTGACACGATTAAAAGACACTCCTGAGAGTGCCTTCAAGTCCTCAGCAGCCACAACCCCATGAGCTCTCTCCACCGCCAGGGCTTCGTCGTTCCAGATCGTTAACAACTGGGAAGACACCCTCTCCACCTCTTTCTCTTTCCTAGAAAGACGTTGTCTCTTGGCAACGGGCGTGGAAAGCTCCTCGATCGAGGTCGATGGGGAATTTGTCCTCGTCACTACAGCCCCGGAAGTAACCGGAGTAGACTGGATGACGGGAGAACCGGAAGCACCCTTATCCGTGACCCGCACCGACTTTCTCCCCAAGCTTGATAGTGGCTCCCCCTTCTTCGACCTCATTTTGGCGTATATATCTTTGTTGAATTTTGTCGTCATCCTTGCACACAAAAAAGGGGAAATGTTCATCAGGAAAGAAAAAGGAAAACCTGCACTGACGAACATAACACTTTCTTTTCTTTTCCTCAACCTCTAAGCTCCGAAGAACAAAAGGCGAAGGCTCTGGCCCAAAACAGTAAAAAGATAAAGTCTTGGGATCCACGAAGTCGTCCCAATTTTCCACCGTCTGTACGTACTCTACAGCTTTTTTCACCCTATCCCTATACCTGCTCTTAAGTTTTGGTCGTTTCTGAACTGCAAAAAAAAAAAAAAAAAAAAAAAAAAAAAAAAAAAAAAAAACACAAGGGATGAAGAGAAAGGGTTAGCTGCAATACCCATACACCTAAGAACTGAAGCAACGAAGAAAAAGTATTGACGCACCTAAAGTCGGGGTTCCCCACCGACGATGCAATCGCGGGAGATCACCCCAAATCTCACTCGATGCGGTCTCAAACTCATCTCTGGACACAAAGAAAAACCTCGATTTCCAGTACCTGAAGGAGGACGGCAAACCCCTGACGATCCTATTTTTCCTCTCCCAGGATACCAGTTCATAATATCCATGTTCCTTGGACGCTTTTAATCGATACAAATAAACAAGCTCATCAATCTTGAGCATATCCCCGTCTACAGCTACAAGCCATATACCCATACAAGTAATCACGATCCTCCAAGAGTTGGGCATAAATTGCCCTGGAGCAATCCCAAAATGGTCCAACAGCTCCATCAAGAAAGGGTGGACCGAGAACCTCAATCTGCAGATGAAGGCCGCCTCGTAGAAGCAGACCTCCCTTGGAAAGAAGCTACATGCCCGATCGTCCTTACCAGGCAGACGAAGCCTCACTCGCTCTAGAAATTGAAACCTATCCCTGAAACGCCCCAACGTCTCAGCATCTAAGCTACACTCTTCCCCAAGGGCGTGAAAAGCCCTAACCTCTCGAATTGACGAAATAGCAGTATCACCCCCCACCGGATCGTCGCTAGACAAGAGTCTAGTCTCCAACTCACTGGATCTGACAACAAACATGATTCCCCACGCTCTTTCTCTATTCCTAAACCAATCTATAGACTGACGAAGCAAAGGTAGCAAGTCAGCCAACACAACCCCCAGACTGTTACCTTCCCAAACAAAACCCTCTATGCATGGGGAACTACCTAAAAATCCCCCTAAACGCGCAAACAAGAAAGAAATCGAAGGGCAAGCTGTCCTAACCTCAGAACCACTAACCATCAAAGTCTAAGAACAAGGTGAGCAGAATAACACAAGCTAGAACCCCCCCCCCCCAAAAAAAAAAAAAAAAAGAAGAAGAAGAAGAAGAAGAAGAAGAAGAAGAAGGAAACAAGAAATCTGAAAGATCGCATGAAAAGAAAACGTAGCCAAAGGGTGAGAAAACAAAAATACCTCAGAAGCAAAAGCACCGTCGCACACAGGCACCAATCCAAAAAGGGAAGATCGCCGAAAAAGAGTTCACAAAGAAAGAAAAACACAGAGCGATGAAAGTATATTTGAAAAAGAAAGAAGAGCAAAGAACAAAGAAAAGGGAGTTAAATAGCACAGAAACTGAAGAAAAACAGCGGGAAAAACGAAGAGACAAATGATGGAAGCATTAACTCCACCAACTGAAGTATGCCATGTGGCCACGACCAGTACGGCGCCACCACTACGCATTTAATGCGGCACGAAACTCCAAGAGTCACCTGCCAACTTTTCACCTTCCATGATCATCACAACATGTCATGACGACCAGGGAATCCGGGGGCAACTGACGGGACTGACGAAATAAATACTGACGACAAAATCATCACTGACGATATATCACGACAGACGAGGGAACCAGCGAAGACGAGGGTAAGATATGCAAGGACAAGTGAAAGCTGCAGGAACACTTAATATCGCCAATAAATACCCCAGGCTGGATAAAAACAGCTGTACAACCCGTTGAACGAATTAAAACCTTGCCATTAAGCAAAAAGCGTTACTAAAACAGTATTAAAACCACCATAACTGCCACAACGGCTAAGAGGCAGAAGGAGCATATATAAACCTTCCAAAACACCAGTCAGGGGTAAGAAATATATGCTACAACACACCCATTCTTTATCATTTTTGTCTTTTTGAGAGAAATTCCCGAAAACTAACTTAAGCATCGGAAGTGCTTTGGCAGGCGCCACACCGGTGACCACATTTGCAGGTCTGACTGCCATCTTCTTCACTGCTGGAAAGGCGAGATACAGGTTTGGTTCCGTCTAAACTCATCACTCATCAACTGACGAAGTTCTTGCTGGAATATATATATATATATATATATATATATATATGAGAGATGTAAATAGTTGTAAAGTTGTGATTTACAATTATGTTTTATGTTGGCTTTAATTCCGTGGCAAATTTGATTATAATTCTATTCAATCATTTTCCTGTCTTTTTATGAGATTTAATATAAGGGTTGTGTGTGAGAGTTTGGTAAAGATTTTGTGAAGATGATGATTTCGTGATTAGCTTGCGACTAGCTCACGAGTGCCAACCCACGAAATAGGCCACATGAAGAGCACATGCTAGAATTTGAAGAGTTTTTGACATGCGGGATTTCGCAAGTCATTTGCGACTTAAGCCAAGTTGCAAATGACCCGCGAAACTTTCTTCTTGATTACTTTTAAGTGTGCTTTTTCTCATACCTTTACCAATACTATATAAACCCTCATTACCCACGAAATGTAAGAAGAACAAGGAGTATTCACAAGAAACTTTTGAGAGAGAAAACCCTAGCCAAACACTTGAGAGTTAGAGATTGTTTACTCACAATCCTCTACATCATCTCTCTAGAGTTCCCATTTACTCTTACCTCTCTATCTACACATCCTTGAAAGGTTTTTAGCCCAAACACTCATCTCACCCATTCTAAGTGTTGGGAGAAGTTTTGGTGCCTATGGGAAGCATTGGAAGAAGCCATTGAGTGGCGGATGCAATCGAGTGGAATTGTGGGATCCGTATAACTAGTGAAGACAAGACTCCAAGAAGTCTGTTGGTAGCTAGAGCTTGGAGGGCTCAAGTACATTGGGTAGATTAGGCTTGGAGGGTTTTTTGCTGAGTACTTCAATTTCCTCTTCAATAACACATCTCGATATTATCTTGTATTTGCATTTCTCTTCTCTACTCTTTAAGCTTTACATTTACCGCTTATTGTACTTGCTTATGCATTAGAGTTGTGTTTCGGTTTATTGCACATCTTTTACTCTTGTTATACACTTAGTTAAGTTAGAGTAAAAGCACTTAAGCCATACTTTAAAATTGGGGATCGAAACAAACATTAGTGTTTCTACACTAATTGAACTTTCAATAGTAAACTAGAATCTGTGACTGTGACCAAGCTAGGATTATTTGTAATTTTACAACATAAAATAAGTTTCTTAATTTGAAGAGTAAATTGATCATTTTTTTTTCAAAAGGTTGATAGATGCATATATTAAAAATGTATGATTGTGTTTAGTAGTTGAACATGGACTATATAATAAGGTTAGTGTTTTCCTGGTTGTTCCAATGTGTTTTTTTTTTTTTTTTTTTTGAGAATCCAGATCCAAAGGTCAAGTTTATTTCATAAAAGATCAAAGATTACAAAGCATCACGAGTCACTAAAGGAGCTATATCATCAGGACAGGATTCAGTCCAGACCTATAGCCCACTGTCATAAATAGCTTTCCTGGCAATAAAATGAAATAATCTTCAAATATTACAAAACAAACCTAAGGGGCTCTCAGCTCTCTTATATTGTTTGGAAAACAACCCTTAGTGATATTAGGCAGTGGGACAACGAAAATGAAAAATAAACAAGTGAAAGTGAAAAGGTATTATAAAGAAGACAAGGGAACTTTGCATATATATGACAATGTGGTTGGAAAATTTTAATTTTTTACTCATACAATTAAAATTATGTAGGTATAACATGCATTGTCATTCTTTGGAGTGCAAGTTCCTTTTAGCCTCAAATGAATAATCTGCTTGTATTGGCTTTGCCTACTCAGTAATTGGCTGCATGGATTGTGCCAAGTACACAATCAAAAGTACAGGCAGTGGATATGATAGTTTTAGCAAGTTATAGGTTTTTCTAATTTAAAATAAGTGCCCCATAATTATTAATTTGTTGATCCTTATCACATAAGTATCATCCCTCAAGTAAGGAATATTCACCTTCTTTAACTTTTACCCAAAATTATCTCTATAATCTAACAAGTTGAAAACTTGATCATTAATTCATCAACTATTTGTTCCACAGAAAATAATGTAAAATAAATACAATAATGATGCGTGTATTTCAATTATGTAATGTTGTGATTTTCAACTAGCCTTTGTTAGCTTTAATTCCATACCAAATTTGGTTGTAATTCAGTCAATCATTTCCCTGTATCTATGTGGGTTTAATTGTAAGGGATGAGTGTAAAAGATTGGTAAAGAATCAAGCATACGATGAAGATCAGTGCAAATTCGCGACTAGCTCACGAGTAAAGCAACCCACGTCGTCTATACAAATTCTCTTGGTTTTCCTTTACTCCTACCTTTCCATCTATACATCCTTGAAAGTTTCTTAGTTCAAACACTTACCTCACTTATTCTGAGTGTTGAGAGAAGTTTTAGTGCCTTTGAGAAGCATTGAAAAAAGCCATTAAGTGGCAGATGCAATCGAGCAGAATTACGGGATCTAGAAAGCCAGTGAAGACAAGACTCTAAGAAATTCGTTGGTAGCAGGAAGTTGGATAGCTCAAGTACATTGGGTAGACTAGGCTTGAAGGGTCTTTTTGATATTTGTGTACTCCAACTTATTCACTAGTGGACCGATTTCGACTTGGAGGGTCGTGAAGAGGTTTTTCGTCGAGTTCTTCGATTTCCTCTTCGATAACACACCTCGGTGTTATCTTGTATTTGCAACTCTCTTCCCTACTCTTTAAGCTTTAATTTTATTACTCATTGTGATTTGCTTATGGCTTCATTTACTTTTGTTCCGTACTTAAATAAATTAGAGTAAAAACAAGTAAACAGTAATTTAAAATTGGGGGACTAAACAAGCATTAGTGTTTTCACACTAATTCAACTTTCAAATTACAATTCTGCTTCTTTATCATGTGAAGCAAACAACCATCACAGTATCTTCTAGCTAGCTATCCAACACAATTAAAGCAGCCAATTAGCAGAAGCTCAAATGTAAAAAGGATACTCACTAATGGTCTGTCTTTGAAGTTGGAAAACTCCCACTGTACTCAAAGCTCTCATTGCTGTAAGGATGGCCAGAGTTCCCCTTACTTACATCCTCATAACTAGCTGAAGTGGATGCAGATTCAGCATTGGGGTTCAAACCAACCATCTGCATTACGTTCTCAATCTCCTTCACCACATCACCCATTGTCGGCCTGTTGCCTCCTGATCCTTCAACACACCTCATTACCAAGTCCACAAACTTCTCCAGACCTTTTAGTGATGTTTGCAAACCAATGGTAGGGTCTAGAATTTCTTGAAGGTTGTATAGATCTTTCGTTCTATCAATTGCCGTTTCTACCACTTTGACAATATATTGACCCCTTTCAATTGGCATTCTTGCAGTTATTAGCTCCAGCATTAGCACTCCAAAGCTATATACATCACTCTTTTCAGTCAATTGCTGAGTCATGTAATACTCAGGATCCATGTACCCCTACACCATTATAGAAATCAATTCACAGTGTCAGAGGTTTTTTTTTATAAATAATAATTTTTATTGAACTAAAATTAAAAAAAAATTAAAAAGAGTCACCCACGTATACTAGATGTATACAACTGGAGACCAATAAAATAAAACACATAAATCACAAATATTAATAAAATCATAAACTCCTAACATAGTGAATATCATCATACAACTGACGTCCAATTCAACAAAAGGATCAGGTACCCTAACAATGGGACAATTTTGTGCAAAAGTATTGATCTGATTCTTCCATTACTAAATGTAGCCAGATTATTATAAGCTCTTGATGCTTATTTTCTTTCACTAAAAAATTTTTGCAAAAGGATTTTCCACTGACCATTGTGCCTTTAACTTGAGTGCTGACATGGCCCTTTTCTCCTTCATCCATAAGCTTAGACAGTCCAAAATCAGAAACTTTTGCATTTAAGCGTTCATCCAGGAGAATGTTGGCTGACTTAATGTCCCTGTGTATAATACGCGGGTTAGCAAGTTCATGAAGATAGGCCAGGCCTCTAGCTGCACCAAGTGCTATTTTTAGTCTCCTTATCCAATCCAACTTGAATCCTGACTTCCCTGCACAAAGAACAGCTATCTCATTAAATGTTAATGAAAAAATGTTAGCATTATCTACATGATGATTTACATTTCCTAGAAAGAAGCTATCAAAGTTATGACATATTATGTTTTCCTCTAATATTGTCTCTAGAGGAAGGCACAATTTTGAAGTATAAAAAAACTTATGAAAGTCATTTTAATAGTGGTTGAAATACCTGAGAGGTTATCCCTTAGAGATCCATTAGGAACATACTCATATACAAGCATTTGTTCACCTTGATCAAAGCAAAAACCAACAAGGCTGACAAGATTCTTATGATGAACCCTAGACAGAAGTTCAATCTCAGTTTTGAACTCAAGGCCACCCTGCATTGATTCTTTCTGAGCTCGTTTGATGGCAATCAGTTGACCAGTGGGAAGAGTCCCCAAATAAACCTGTAGTAATGTTGACAAATTAGACATTTGGTAACACAATTTATCAATAGAAATTGTTCAGAGCTACATTGAGAAACTTAAGGAGTTGTCATTAACCAAATATATATATATATATGGGGATAAAAAGGAAAAGATTTTTTAAAGGAAATTAAACATTTGAAGTTGCAGAAGAATAGAACAAATTACATTACGTGAAAAACATTTCTTGTTATAAAATTTAAAAAATCTTATATATTCTTGGAACTTTTGTGAACAACCAATATTCTAGAGAGAGTATTCTTATTTAAACCTTTCCATAACCCCCAGATCCAATAGAATTTTCTTCAGAAAACTTGTTGGTGTACTTCTTAAGCTCTTCAAAAGAGAAACATCTTGCTCCTTTCAATTGAGGAACGCCACCACTACCATTATTTGGATCCCAGCGTGCTGCATTTGTATGGTGTGAAAGTGATTTTATCCCTTACAATTTTGTATTAATAGCTCTGAAGTACAAAATTTATGTCACAGTTATCTTACCAAAAGGGTGTAATTGATCAGAAGCTCTTTCTGCTCTTCTTTTTTGGTGGAATGCATAAAACCCTGCTAAGAGTAATAGAAGCAGCAGGACAGTGCCACCAATTGCTGCTCCAATAATAACGCCTATGCTTGACTGCTTTTTTGACTCTGTGTATTCCTCTAAATGATGCACATGTGCGCATGAGAGAGAGAGAGAGAGAGAGAGAGAGAGAGGTCATAATAAGATGAAGCTAACATTGTATCAATTTATTTTTTAAGAGTTGCATCACAATAAGAAAAGTCAAATATTGCAAATATTACTTTTTAATATAGAATGCAAATTGGAAATTACCTGAAAAGGGTCCATATGGCATAGCCTTAAAATAGAAGGGTCCAAATTTATCTGAAGGCTTAAATGTCTGGTTGCTAAGCACAAACCCAATGTTAGATATTCCTGTTCGATTGAAACGATCTTGACCAAATGGGAAGACTTGTATGCTCATTTCAAGGTACTCAGATGAGTCTTTGAAGAGGTTACTTATAAAAACTGAATCCACAGGCAGTTTGTGGGACTGCGCAAATTTCATTAGAGACCCTTGAATATCTATGTAGTAATTTGGGTTTCCCAAATCTGAGAAGGAAGGT
Organism: Castanopsis chinensis; assembly: GCA_032878915.1. Classification (NCBI taxonomy): domain Eukaryota; kingdom Viridiplantae; phylum Streptophyta; class Magnoliopsida; order Fagales; family Fagaceae; genus Castanopsis; species Castanopsis chinensis. The sequence goes on along the minus strand of JAVQMG010000121.1, from coordinate 30,313,773 downwards.
GCTCGAAAAAATAGAGTTCCCTTGTATGGATATGCACATTTACAATTGGGGCTAGAATCCTGACCCAAATTGCAGCTTAGAGGCTGACAGTTATTTGGTGGAGTTGAGAATGTACTAGTGTTTTTTGATTGGGGAACCATGCAGTAACTCTCGACATTATTCTCACAAAATGGGTTTTCCACAAGTCTGCAGAAAAATTATGGATAATTAGTCCAATGATGTGAGAAACTGCTAAAAAAACCAAAAGACAATGTACATATCATGGATATCTGACTCCAACAAACCAAGAGTCTTATGATATAATTGAATTGCCCAATTCTCTTCATGAAGGAGAACCAATGTTCGGAACCTCTACCCCCCCCCCCCCCCCCCCAAATTGTCAGCAAAAAAAAAAAATCCAACAAGAAAAAAAGTTATTCTTTTAACAGTGCAATTAAAATAAAACAATCAAAATAATTAAATATGGCTTACATCAATTTCTTGTCGTATCCTTTAGCTCTTGTTGTGAAGCTTTCAATTGAATTGTTCTGCAGATCGATAAGTTGCAGTTGGTTGCTATAGGCGGTGCCAACATCTAAGGTGCCATTGAGCCGGTTGTTCCTTAATACCCTATCCCCACATGTCAAAACAGTCATGTCATTGTGTGTAAAAATGAGCTTCATTGTTTTCAAATCTAACAAAATTACATGTTTTTTCATTTGGATTCTCTCAACATCCATTATGTTTAAAATGGTGCTAGTTGAAATTGAATTGATACTCACACAGTCTGTAAATTGGTAAGGCTGAATAAGTTAACAGGAACTTTTCCTTGACAATGTGTGTTTTCCATCATTCTGCAAACAGAAGATTTATAGGTTGAATATTGATACCAAATACTTTAAACCTTTTTCTATGCATGAAAATTTTCTTGAATACATTCACACACAAAAACACCACTGGTTTCACATGCAGGGGCCTAAGAAGGACCATGGTCTGTCTTGCTAACAACATTAACTTAAAAGACAAGACTAGATTAGGGACCCACTTAGTGCCTGTAATGGGGGTGGATTATGAAGGACCAACGAAAGAAGCAATCTTGGAGTCACACATCTCCTAGAGAAGCACATGGGGATGTGCTTATAAGGGGTAATCTCCCTTTCATGTGTAAAGGTCTTTTCTCCCACTATTGTGTGCTTTGAGAGGGGGGAGAACAAAACTATGATGGTCTGAGAATCAAAGCAAACAATGTCTACACAGTTGGAGTGGGGTCATTACACTTGCTCTTTTTTTTCTTTTTCTTTTTTTCTTTTTTTGATAGGTGACGCACTTGGTCAAAATTACAAAGAGATGCAACATGGCAATCTAAACCACGCTAGAAAGATGTGAAAGTTTTTTTTTTTTAACTAACTTATTTATTTAAGGGGAGGATAGTGAGCATATGTTCATATTACCAGAACATATGCTATTTATGGTGAAGATTTTAATAGAAATTCAGCTGCATATGTTAGTTCAAGGATATATTGGTTGGTATGACTCTAGAGGTTGCTGAGCAGAGTTTACAGTTAAATGGATGAAGTAAAAGCCAGTAGCATTTTTTGGAATGTTTCATTATCAACACATAATATGTAATACCCCAGATTATGTGAATTAGATTGGTTAAGTATGTCTTGCATGGGTGTTTTTTGAGTCTCACTTTAGATGTTTACTAGGTCAAATTGGGCTATATAAACTGTTGAATATTGCCTCAAATTCCTAATTAGTTTTGGTTTGGGTTTCCTTGGTGTAGAAGGAAAGGTTTTCCCTTGGTGTGGAAGACAAGGATTCTCCTTGTCATAGAAGGAAAAGAATTCCTTATTGAAGAAGTAATGGACCACCGCACACCCTTAGTGTCATGGTCACTCTATAAGTATAAGTGCTTGTGGGGTGTGGGGGGCAAGGACTGGGGTTCAAGTCTCCAAGAGGGAGCTTTACACACATATACACTTAGATTAGGCTAAAGTAGAAATTCTATCTTGTATCAAAAAAGAAGAAGAAGAAGAAGTAATGGGTATTACTTGTCCATTAAGGAATATAATTGAAACTTTATAAATAGGCATTGTTGTAAAGGGTTTGTTGATGTTTGCCTAAGGTTCTTCCATGTGGGGAGAGGTGAAAAACTCCTAGAAGAACATGTTGGGTTCATAAATAAGTATTGTAATCCATATTGTTGATAGTGGATATTTTTGTTGGTATTGCCATTGGATGTAGAACCACATTAAATATTGGTGTCTCTTGTGAATATTTTATTTTCTTGTTCATGTGAATGCGCTTTTCCTAGTCCCAAATCATAATAATTAATGTTAGAGCTTCCATAGTTGCACAACATAAACAACTAAGAGGAGCCTCTATTGTGATAGACTAGTCCTTTTAGGGTATAGCATAGATGTAACTAGTGCTTTCTTTGGGTACTTACATACTTAAGTAAAAAAAACGTCAATGCATTGTGTCGATGAAAATAGTAGTGGGTATTGTTGAGAGGGCATCGAATGAGATATGATATAACAAATATCTACAAATTTGCCAGAAACTAGAAATATCTGCAGGCTGCAAATGAGGACTAAGTAGACCAAGTTGTGTGAGTTCATTCAGATGTGCAGAAAATACCAACAACTGCATATTAGAAGCCAATCACTCTTAAGGAGCTAGAGCATAGCAAGGTCAAAATTGTGAGACAAGACTAAATAAGCCATCAATGTGTTGATGACAGTGAAAGGGGGCAGGGATATGGAGAAGGGAAAATGAAACTTACAATGTCGTCAAAGACTCTAAGGATGAAATCCATGGAGGAAAGTCAGACTCATCGAAACTATTGTTGCTCATATCCCTACAGAATACACATACAATCTCAACAAAAAAACATATTGATAGCAGTAATATTAAATAAATTTAACCTAGAAAAATGAAGATGGAAAATAGTATCCACTTTGGAGTTAAAAAAAAAAAGGATAAATACATCAACAACGACAAAGGCCTTAATCCCAAAAAATAGGATAATTAAGTGATCGTAAATTATAATGGTTTGACACTACTCACTTACCCCTGCAACACAAATGAAATTCATAGTCCTTTAGTAATATTATTGCAACTTACACATAGTGGAGGTTGTTCATGCCAGTAAGGTCAGGTATAGGACCAGTCAGCTTATTGTTGGACAAGTACCTAAACAAAGAGCATCAACATCTCTATTTGTAAAGTGAAATTTCCCGCAAAAGATTATTAAAAAAAAATCATTATAAGTGCTGTATTTGATGTCTATTATCTTTACTTACAGGTCACTAACATGTACAAGATTATTGAGGTTTGAAGGTACGGGCCCACTTAATGAATTCCTATCAAAGCGTCTGTAGCCAAAACAAGATACTCAGTACAATAACTAGAAAGAGGTTTACAGCTCCAAAAATCTTAGACTGAATTCACTTTAGCATGTGAGCTAGATACTCACATCACCTCCAAATGCGTCACAGATCCAAGGGTTTCAGGAATGTTTCCGGTGAGAAAATTGCTGCTAAGAAGCCTGTAGGGAGGGGCAGGGGTAGAAAATAACTACTAAATTGACAGTGTTTTGCTATACAATTGAGAATTTCAAAGTGAACTTTTTAGCTTCTATATCAAAGACATTTAAGTTCATATTTGGCATTAGAGGTGGAGACTCTGAAAATGAAAACAATGTTGCATGTGTAACCAAATAATAGTGGTTTGTGAAAAATAGAAAGACAATCACACAGGAATACAAAGATTTACATGGTTTGGCTTAGGCCTATGTCCATGGGCTGCATCTAGGAGAAAGTATCACTAAGAAAATATGTATATTACAAAGGTGCCACAAAAGCATGCTCACAAACCAAAACCTTAAATACACACAAATAACTCTCTAGCTCAAACATCAAAGAATAGAGAAACACCTATTCTCCGCATATAAAACATGAAAATGGATGTAAAAAAGTGGATGTGAAAAAACAAGTGTGAGAATATTATTGCCCTAGATTATCTATAACCCAAGTCAACTATGTGAAAGTCCGGTTAACACCTTTGAACATGCAGTACACAGAATTGAATTCAAGCCATACATGCGAAAAACAAAAACATAACCAAAGAGAGGTCTGTTAGACATATTTCAGATTTCATATATGAAGTCTCATAAGGCTTGTAACATAGCTGTACTGACAAATCTTAGACAATGGCTCGGATTCAAGAAGCTTACAAATGTTTCAGAACCATATTTGAGCTGAAAAGTTTAGATGGAATTTTGCCTGAGAACTTATTCTTTTCGAGATGGCTGTAGATGATGAAAGAATCTTAGATTGTGATTAATTGGAGAAAATGAACTATTTAGCTTGAAATACAAGTGCTTTGCCTTAACTAGCATATCGAGACTTGACATACAAGTGCTTTGCCTTAACTAGCATATCGAGACCAGGTGTATTCCCATCAGAGACTGGTAGAGGTCCATCAAGCTGGTTTTCAGCTAGGTCTAGCCAATAAAGGTTGGAAAGACGACCAATAGAAGAAGGAATGCATCCACTGAAGCTATTATTATTCAGAGATCTGCATTGATAGAGAATGAAAAGTTCCAGAAAATTCAGTGTACATTGGCTCAAAAATGAAACTGTAATAGATGTAGCTTCATATGGGAGATTTACATGATGCAAAAATAGATCCTTCATCCTAAACACTGCAAAAGGGATGATAACTTAAAGAGACATAAGTAATCGCAGACATGCATTAAAAATTAAAACAATAGTAGAAAACCAAGTCAAAGCCTTACAGAGTAATAAGCTGCTGTAGATTTCCTATTGTGTCTGGAATAGAGCCAGAGAAACTGCAACCAATCAGGTTTCTAGTGTGCAAGCAAAAAGCAACAGGTTAATTGCAAGGATCTAAAACACAAGTTTAGTTTGAGCTAATCCACTGACAGCAATTGATATTTCCTTACAGGTTTATTAGGTTTATTAAATTCCCAATTGAACTTGGAAGTTGTCCTGTTATGTTCTTGTTGTAAGAGAGATCCCTGTGTGAAAAAAAAAAAAAAAAAAAAAACAAAGAAAACTGATAATTCGGAATGAACTTGCAGATGACTAACTGAAGAAGCAACTAGTGAATACTGCATCGTATAATGGAGTAATGGATTTCATCTATTTGTGAAATTTCAGGTCTATTTGGGATCCGCTTATTTTGCTGAAATTGAAAAGTTTTTGCTAAAAGTACTATAAATAGAAGTAAAAATTAGCTGAAATAGTACAATAGAACTCATAAATAATAACAAAAAGTGCAGTGGAGCCCATAAATCGTAGCAAAAATAAGTTAAATAGTAAAATAAGCTGGCTTTTTAATTTTTGCTAAACACACACTTCATCTATTTGTGAAATAAAACAAAAAATAAAATTTCGTAGTCACTATATTTATGATAATAATCCCATGAATTAGTTGATTTCTGGGATGCATGTTTCAAAGATAAAGGGCCCCCAGGCATGAGGTATGTGCTGCCTCAGATGTTGTTGAGCATTGAATCTTTAGACATCTGAGTACTGAAAGCCTATGAAAACAGATGGTAGCCAAGTTTTTCCTCAATTGGATTACCATAAAAACAGAAGCAGCCAAGTGCAAATAAAAGCAAATAAAAGAACCTACAAAGTCTGCAACTCAGACAACTGGCTGATCTCACTAGATAGTGTCCCCAACAGATTCATGCTTGTCAATATTCTGGAATAAAGAACAGTCACATTAATAAACATAAATAAAAAGAATGGACAGAATTAAAAACCTTAAAAAAATCATTATAGGGTGAAATTACAAGGAGGTCACACGTGAATTGGTGCACCTAATCCCTTCCCAATTATCACAAGGATCAGCACTACCCTTCCAATTTGGTGCGTTCTTCAACTCATCCTGGAGAGACAGTAGACCAGCAACTGCAGCAAAAATTATAAAACAGTATTAATAATTGAATCACCAAAAAGGTTGGTGGAATAGAAACAATATGAATAGTCAAATAAAACTATACAATGATAAAATGATGATAAGTTACACATGTAATTATGGGAGAAGGAAGTGCCATTTGAGGTGTTCATTAGCAAGCATTATATTTGAATGTGTACTAAACTGAGAGGAAGATTAGGACTAGCCTTATTCCATTTTAGGCAAGCAATTTTCAGGACATGGTCGCAATCTACTATTATTTCAGCAACCCAAAGAACAAAAATAAAGCCCATCCAAGAGATGATTTTCTTGTCAAGGTTGACAGAGTACTTTCCAATTCCAAGTGCTGCAAATTAACTCAGAGTACCTAAACCATTATATCATGGGTATGTAACTTGAATCAAACTATAAAACACTACCAATCTTAACTTATGAGTGCTACCAGATAAATGTGCACAGTGCCTGTAGAAGAGGAAGTGTGTCAATTATTGTCATATGCAGTTAATGGAACACAGGGTAACTCTCCAAAACAGTAACCCTCTGTGTGCTGTGGAGGAATTGCATATCACGCATGAACCACATGTTGTAAACATGTTAGCCCTTTATTGTGCTAAAATCAAGGGATCCTCATGGGTCAACTCTTGTGTGTGTGTGTATATATATACAGAGTTTGTATAGCACCTCATTGTACAGAAATTGCAAAAGATAGACAGAGGCTGAGTATTGCCAGTACAATTTAGAACAATTTTGTTCTTTCTCTATCTGCTTACTACAACAAGAACAAATGAAAATTCATCCCCCAGGTGGGTCAAATTATTGTCCGTAGGTCACCAAACTGAATGTATTTTTCAGTTTTGTTGAGAATGATTAAATTATTAAGTAGAAGAAATTTCAAGAATCAAAAATCCAATTTATAGTCTTTGCCATGTTTCTGTTTCTGTTTCTGTCTCAGCAATTCATTCACATTTGATAACAAGGAAAAAATGATTAACAAAGAAAGAAAAATGAGAAAGCAATTGAAGTGAACTTACAGTCGTCGGTGGCTGTGAGTGGTATAACCAAATATTGCATGAAAAGCAGCAGCAGCCGCAGCAGAGTTCCTGTTCTTCCACCCATTTGGCTTCAAAGTTCGAAGTCACTGAATTGAATAAGGAATGATAATAAACTATGTAAATCCATTTGAGGTAAGATTGACACTAAAATAATTCAAAGTTGCAGAAGTAGTTATTACATTATTACGACACATTAATTACAACACAACTACCAGTGTCCACTAGCCGAGTAAAGTGCTGGTATTTTGTAAAAAGACACAAGTACTTAAATATATAAATAAATAAATCATAAATGATAACTCCTTTAAAGAAAGTTTTTATGGGAAAATGAAATAAAACAATTAATGTTTGGACAGCTTTTTTCTTTTTCCATAAAAGTGATATTAAAACTTTCTTAAAATGGATTGTTAACCAATGCCCTAAGGGCATTCGTTAGCATAACCCATAAATAAATCATAAATGATAACTCCTTGAGACCACAGGTTGCCTGCAACTTATTAAATGGAGTTGTAGACTAATATATTATAGGGGACCTTGACCATCTTCTCAGAAATTAATATATACTTACGTGTTAAAAATGATAAATTTCCATTTCCACCTCTTCTCTTGTGTGTCTGGCAAACTTGGTTCTCTTTAGCTTTTCAGTTTCCAATTAATTAATTAATTAACTAATGTATGTAACAGACAAGACAAGTCTCATGCTGATGCGCGTCGTCTTCTACTTACTTTAAAATGAGTCCACTATGACTGCCCTTCTGCATGTTATCGAATATTCAACTCTGAATTAATCAATGCTTTTTAGTTTTAATTGCTCCATGCTCTGTCAATTGTAATTGTCTGGGACCTTGTGTCTCCATCCAAAACCTAGCTTTTCAAACTATACAGACGTCTCACGCCCAAACCAAAAAGTTTAATAGAAGGCATATGATTTTTTGTCTTTAAACTTTGATTGTTAATATCTTTTAGTATTGTATTATTGAATTTATGTTTTTTTTTTTTATGTTTAAGATTTGAAGTGTTTATGATTTTTAATTCTTGTATTGTTATGCTTTGAGAAATTTTTGTAATGTTAGAACTTGATTTTTCATGTTTTATGAGTAATAATTTAATGTATATATTTTAAATCAAATTTCAATAAATTATATAAATAATTAAATACATATTATTTGAATGTATAATTTCCCATAACTAATAAAATAAAATAAAACTCCAAATAAAATTTTATGTTAAGCCTTAAAGACTCATACTTAGACTTTTACCTCAATTGGGTTTCACACATGGACCCTTTGAAATAATTCTTGAATTGGCAAATTTGCATTATAATAGCAAACCACTCTTCCATGGATGCATTAGGGGGGGGGGGGGGGGACATGGTTTTAAGTTTTAACACAAAGACACACCAAAACTCCACTAAAAATCTATGGTAACCTTTGGGAGAGCAATGCAAATTATGTTATACAAAACACATTCTCTTAAGCAACATGGAATAATTACCTCTTTCCTATATATATATTTGAGAAACAAACATGAACATACAGAGAGAGGGAGTGGAGTTATAACATAAAGGCACACCACAAAACCCATTCCAAAGTCATGGTAACTTTTAAATGAAAATAAGACAAGTTATACTACATACTATACACTCTCTTTAACAATGTGTTTCAAGTGATTTCTTGGTTACAAGTGTTTAAGGTCTGATATTCGAAACCTGGAGGGTTTCAGTTATGGCAGGGGTTGCATGAGAATTGGGGTGGAAATGATTAAATGTTACAGGGAGTCAACTCACAACTTCTATAAGAATTGAGATAAGAGAAAGAATCGGAAATACCTTGGAAAGAATTAGAAGAAGGTAAAAAGGAAACATTGCATCCATTCCATTATTCATCATATGACTATTATAAGGTTATGCAATCTATAAACTTTCATGCCTCATTCTCATTGGCTTACATGACTCATTCCTATTTGGTCATGCCAAAGTAACCGATTAGAAATGTGCTTGAATGAATTTCCACATTTTCAATGTGTTACGTGTGCAATGTCTAACTCACTCCAAAGTAACTATTAGACAAGTGTTAATTGTGACATAATCAATTCTAAATGAAGCTTATGGCAGGCTGATTATTGGAGGCTTTCCCCACCGTGTAAGGCATCAGTTGGCATGAGCTACGACTTCAAAATATCAATCGACATTTCTAAAACAAGAGTAATGTGTAAGGGTAGTGGAAATTTGTGTTAGCGGATCATGCTCATATCGTGTTGAGATAAGAGTATTAGAAAACATAGCTCAACTTTAACCCAATCTATTTAACAATCATATCAAATCCCCTCAATCATAACACAACATTTTTATTAAGTAGGTTGACATGGTGTAACCTTTTTAAACCTGTTTAATAGACAATCTAAGAGAAAGAAAATGAAAGGTGTTTTTTTTTTTTTTTTTTTTTTGGGTTATTGTTGTTTTTGGTAAAAGGGTTAGGGGCCTTAGAGCTATAATGAAGAATTTATCAATATGACCATTAATTTTTTTTTTTAATTTCTCCATTATATTTAGAATTTAAATTAATGTTAGATAAAAATAACATTTATTATATTAATAGGGTCATTTCAGATTGATTGCGGGTTAACTAAGTCAACACAAAATTGTGTGTGTGTGTGTGTGTGTGTGTGTACGGTGTATGGCTACAGGCCCACGTGGCTCTAGCCCAGGTCCCAATAAACCTGAATATTACCCCGCCTAAGCCCAACCTCGTGACCGGCCCTTTATCCCTCAACTCAACAAATGACCACATCTCACATATAAGGTGGTTGGTGGGTACCCCTACATTGTTCGGCAATACGTTGGCAGCTCGGGAATGCCTTAGGGAATCACGTTGGCAAACAAAATTTGGAGGCTAGCATCAGTTCCAATGATTTCAACTCCAATTCCGATGGAGCATATTCCTTGTCAGGAATAATCAGTTTGAGCCCCTCCCACATGAGTGGGATCAGGGGGTAATGATGATCCTTTCATTATCCTAAAACTATAAATAGAGGGAAGAATGAAAGAAAAGGGGTTGGACAATTGGAGGGTGAGAGGAGAGAGAAGGAGAGAGCAAATACACATAAGTCTAAAGAAGGAAGAAGAGAAGCACGGTAGATAGGTAATTCCTACTTGGAGCTTGCCCTAAAGCTACCCATCGTAGGAAACCCAACACCCATAATACAAGTAAATTATGAGCCCAGTAGGCCCATTTGAGGGGAGGAAGTTTAGTCACGCACATTAACTATTTTAAAACTAGTAATTATTTTAACTTTTTTGAAGATTCGTGTAAAAAATAAAAATTCTACTTTAGTATAATCTAAATGTATATGTATATGAAACTTCCTTTTAGAAACTTGAACCCCGACCCTTACCATACACAATCCACAAGCTTTTATACTTGTGGAGTGACCATTGCGCCAAGATTGCGCAATGGTTTTTAAATATTTTCATTATAGTAATTATGATGTTATTGGTTCAATCATCAGTCATATTCTGGTTTTCGATTTAATTTTTATAACCACTAGTCACAAATCCCACGTGTTGCGCATGATAATATTTTTAGGATGGTATTATTAATTTTTTTTTTCTTTTCAATTTGTACTAATTTAATAAATATATAGTACTGTAATTCATAATCATATTTTCATTTATTATAGTAATAATTGCAAAATGTAATGTATATAATATTTGTTATACCAAAAAAAAAAAAAAATACTTTTTTTTCTCAAGAATTCAAAGGTATATTAGTAAAAATATTAATTTTAATACAATTTAATTATAATATTTTGTATATAATTATAAATTATATATAACTTGGAAATTATTCTTTTAGTTTTAAATAGCTTTTTCAAACCTAATTCTTTCTACCAAATAATCAAAAACACCAAGAAACATATCTAAAAAAAAGTAAAACTCAACAAAACTACAATCCAAAATAATAAAAAAGAAAGGGGAAAAAAAAGATTGTAACTCTTTTTCCTTTTAAAAAAACCAAGGATACAATTCCAAGGTGGAAAAAAGTAGAGAAATGTTTTTGAAAAAGAAGAAGTATTATGTTAATGCTGTCATAATCTAATATTACATCTAATCCAACATGTGGAAATGAATAGATAAATGTATAATTTTAAGCACAAAATTGAATATGTTTTCTTAAAAGTCTCAAAGAATACAAAGATAAGGAAGATGAAGAACAATATAAATTATTCATAAACACTTAAAGCAATTACTCAAGCATCTAGGAACATCATATAACAAAGACATAACAACTCATTACTAATTTGTTAAACAAAAGTTTTACAAACTATGAAAGTAAACTGCACAAAGTCCACTGACTTCAACTGCACTAACTTTTCTTCATTAGCTTGTCCAGACTATTTTGTTGTTTTTCAAATAAATTAAAACCTAAAAACAACACAAAATTTGACATATTATAATATGATATTCCCCAAATAAGGTCAACAACAAACACCATTCATTAAAAATATTGAGTGTTGTAAAGAAAATGATTAAAAAAAAATACTTACATCAAAGAGCACATAGGAATTAGTCAATAATATTCATCAATCTATGGTAGAGATGCAAGAAAAATACAAAATTTCATCAAAAAAATACAAAGAGAGAGAGAGAGAGAGAGAGAGAGAGAGAGAGAAATAACCTTTTTTGTATGGGAAAAATGTGCAAAGAATGAGAGAGAGTAGGAAATTTATAGTAAGAGGTTGGGAATAAGAAAAGTCAAATTAAAGGAAGATAAATAAAAAAATAATATTTCAAGTTAAAACCGCCCAAAAGAATATATATATATATATATATATATATAGACAACATTTTTGTTTTGATTTTCCATTGATCTATTATTTAGTTATAACTTCAAAATTAAAGTAAATGAATATTTAGAGTTAAAACCACCTAAAATGAATTTATAAAGTCAATATTATTTTAAATTTAATATTGTAAAAAAATTAGAGGTAAAAATAAATATGAAAAAGACTTATGGTGTGGTCAACGACGAGGCTGGTGAGGTGGCTTAATAGGAACGTAACAATAATAAAAATTGCGCTTCAGTTTTTAGATATAATAATATATAGATATAGACAATTATTTTGTTATAACTTCAAAATTAAAGTAAATGAATATGTAGAGTTAAAACGGCCTAAAGTGAATTTGTAAAGTCAATATTATTTTATATTTAATATTGTAAAAAAAATTAGAGGTAAAAATATATATAAAAAAGACTAATGATGTGGTCAACGATGTGGCAAATGAGGTGGATTAACAGGAATGTAGCAACAATAAATATTGCGTTTCAACTTTTAGATGTATATATATAAAAATATAGATGGGAAGTCTCTTACATCGTATTGGAGGTTTTAACCTTTTTTTTTTTTACTTTTAGCTTTTAACAAAGTTTGCTTCACATGGATGTATGTGGGCTGGATTGATACAAATTTGCTATCAACCCATTATTATTCAACTTGAACTACAAAGAAAAACATTTTTATAGTGAGAGAACTAAAAGTTGACCAAATACAAATTGAATAAACTAGTAATTTCTTTGTATGAAAGACTAAGGAGAGTTAGAGCTATCCAGACCTAACCCAAACCCGCCAGACCATCCAACCCACCCAATCTCCACCCAATTTCAACCCAAACCAACGCTCCCATCAGTCGGTTTCAGGTTTTCGCGCCCAAGGCCTAATGCTAGCAGGTCGAGTGACGGGTTTTCTTTTCTAAAACCCGAGCCACCCGACCCAACAGATGTTATATACAAATCCAACGAAATCAAGCTCAAATCTGAGGAGATCCAGCGAGTTCTCAACGATATTTGGTGAGATTTAGCCAGATCCGGCCAAATCTTAGCAAATTTCAATGATTTTGGTGCATATTTCGGTCATCTTGATGCAGATTTGGTGAGTTTTTACATTTTTTGACGATGATTTTGCAGATTTCGACGCTTTATTTTTTTTTTTTGTGCAGATTTCAGTGACATTCCAGCTTCGATGACGACCCGAACCCAAAATCGACTCGACCGATTGACGTCGGCTGTCAGTTTCAGGTCCCTCATCTTTCCACCTGACGCCGACGAGTCGGGTTTAGGCTGGGTCAAAAACCGACCTGACCCAACCCATGTACACCCCTAAGGAGAATAGTGGGTTTCAATTAGCTCACTTGGTAAAAAAATTTATAGTTGAATAGGAGATTTGAAGTTTAATTCCTGTCTATACTAAAAACCAATTGGTGTCTTGGTCTAATGATAAAGAACGCAATCATTAGAAACGAACGTCACAGTTTAAAATTCTATAAATAAATAAAAAGACTAAGGAGAGTAGTTACATACAACTCTATAAATAAATAAAAAGACTAAGTGGGTGTTTGGATACCGCTTATTGCTGAAAAATGAAAACACTATAGCAAAATAATTTTTAAATGTGTAAATAAAGCCGTAAGACCCAGTTTTAAAGTTGTTTATTTTTTTTTTTGAAAAAAAAAAAAAGTAATTTGCAGGTCCCGTGAACAATGCACAAGACCTACAAAAAACGCACAGAGTGCAAAAACGCAAACGCAAACTCTATATATAAACGTGCACTAAGGAGACTAGTTACATATTACCTTGATATCATGAAAATGATGGTTATAAGGCAATTGCTCTGACATGAAAATTCAAAAAAAGTTGTTTTGAATTTAAATTTCTTTTATTTTCTTTTTTTAATTGGAGTTTTGAATTTAATTATTCTTGAAAAAGAAAAAGTATTCGTATCTTATTAATTAATCTAGCAAAGTTTTTGAATTTTATTAGGATAACTAATGTACTACACCTCCAGATACTATACAAGTTTTTTTTTTTTTTTTTTTTTTTTTTTTTGTTAAGTTGAAGCCAGTTGAATTGATTCTCAAATTAATATCCTCATGAACCCATGCCACTTCTGGTGGGAAATTCCATTCCGACTTGAGGCTAAGAATTTTTCATATTGTGAAAGGGAAGTCAGGACGTGTTGAATGCTTCTGTTCTTTACTGGTAGCTTGTCTCTTGTGATGAGCTTCAACTTCAGGTTCACTCTCAGAATTATTTTCAGTACCTCGTGTTTTTGCAGTGACTGACGCCAAGGTAGAGAGAAGGAATTATGTGTTGGAATTTTCCCACTACTCTGAAGCATACTATTCCTAGTCCTTAGTTAGAGTTAGAGTTGCCGTAAGGGGTAGGACTCAATCTCTCTTCATGAACAGCTGGAATCATTTTCGGATCCTCATCTCATCCAATTTTGGATTATAGTTATATTGGATTAATTCAAAACTTTCCTTGACAAATGTATATCTCATATTCGTAGTCCATGTCTCATTTGAGGAATTCTAAGTCTTTGAATGTTTCAGCAGTGTGAATTGCGCACTTAATTGCGCACTTAATCTATATAAAATGAAGGAAAATGCTAACAAATGCCCTTAGGGCATTGTTTAATAATCCATTTAAAGGAAGTTTTTATGGGAAAGGAAAGAAAAGCAATCAATATTTTGACAGTTTTTTTCATTTCCCATAAAAGTGATGTCAAAACTTTCCTAAAGTGGATTGTTAACCAATGCCCTAAGGGCACTCGTTAGCATGACCCTAAAATGAATTCTTTAATTCACAAGCATTTGTATTTACCATTAAGAGAATAATTGTTGGGCCATATACCTTTCATCTACCTACAAAATTGATAGAAAAATCAGATAGTAGCACGACCATAAGAAAACTCCTGTTTTTTTTCTAGAATGCCCTCATCCAAAGATGACATGATAGGAATTAAATAACTTGGCAATTACTATGATTTGTCACTTCTCCCCAAGAAAATAGAATGAGTTCTGGTAGACAATCCCTGATTAGAATTCTGCCAAAGAATTTGATGACTCTATGCTGGGGGACCCAAACCCATACTTCGTAAAAATTCGGGCATCAAAATTGGACTTCCCATCCAATATTAGGGTTTAACTGTTCAAGTGTAACTCATTTTCCAGTTGCAAAATTGAGATGCAGACATCTAGCATGACATGCACCAATGAAGTAGTTGTTAGATTCTTGTTCCTGTATTATTACATGATGAACCATCCTAGAAACTCAAACAAAGATTTTGAAGTCAAAAGATACAAATTCCTAATCCTTCTTTCTTCCTAATTGACAACTTCCATATTGTCTATGCAGGGAAGTCAGGAATCAGGTTGGATTGGATTAGGAGACTTAATGTGGCCCCTGGTGCAGCCAGAGACCTAGCATGTCTTCATGAATTTGCCAATCCATCCATTATACATAGGGACATAAAATCAAACAACATCCTACTAGATGAGTCATTAAATGCTTAAGTTTCCGATTTTGGAATCTCCAAGCCAATGGCTGATAGTAAAAGCAGTCATGTAGTCACTCAAGTTAAGGGGACAATGATTAGTTCAGAATCTTTTAACCTTTACTTCAGAAAAAATGTTGCATTTTCTATGTTATTTAATTGATAATATAAGCATCAGAATCTGGTCAATCCAAAAGCATTTGATAATGAAATAACTGGGTCAGGATTTGGACAGAAAGTCATCACAATGCTCTCTACTCCTTGTATAAAAGAATTACTGGATTGTACCAAATTTAGAAATGACTCATTCTTTAGCTAGGCACCTGCTCTAAAAGAAAATAGCTCACTTTCAATGGATTTTTCTTGTGAAAAACTTGTAAAATAATAAAAGGAAAGCAAAACAATCCATAAATTTTGACATGATTTGGCAAACTCTATGTCTACATCCAGCAATACCAGACAAAAATATCCACTATCAATGATAATTAAAACCAGTCATAAACTCTCATAAACCTCACAAATATAAACTAACTCAAATCCACAATACACCTAAAGGTGCTTTCATACTAACGTACTAGACAAAGCTTATTCTCTAACTCTCTTGCTAGACAAAACTATGTCTTCTAATTAACTCTTACGCACACAACAACAGGCTACACCACAATTCTATTTATGAGGCCTATTGCTCCTCATTATTCTTCTAGCTAATATAGAATTCCAAAACCAACTTAAAAACCTCCAACTTATTCTCATGGGCTGGACTCAAAAGTTCTAAATTTTGCCAACCCAATAACAAAGAAAGGAGATCCCAAAAATCTAAATAATAATCGACTATAGTCAGATATTTGCTCTAAAGTAATACTCTCTCTGTCCTGATTTGTTTGGCCTATATTCCATTTTGGGATGTCTCAAAATGAAGTCTTCTTTGAAAAGTCAATGAATAAATTTCCTAACATATCTCCACTTTATTTGAAATGCCAATATCCCTCTCTCACTAAAATTTAAATTAAAGATGGTAGTTTTGGAAACTTGTACATTTTATGTAAAAGAAAATGCATTAAATAATGTTCTTTAAACAGTTGGATTTCTTAACATGCCAAATACGGAGGGAGTAGTAAGATAAATATGGTTAATGGAACATTCTGTAGAATTTTCAGGGTAGTAGCAAAATAAATATGGTTAAAGGAACATTTTTAAGAATTTTCAGGAATAATCAAGTTCAGTTTTCTGAAATTCCAAGTGGAGCTTCTTAAAATGTTTTGAGGGATAAAGTAGATAAATGTGAAGATTGCTGCCAATTTTTTCCCCCTCTTTTACTGAAGTTCTAGGCCCAGCCATAAGCAAGGGCTTTTTTTTTTTTTTTTTTTTTTTTTTTTTTTTTTTTTTTGGCTAACACACACACATACATGCTTCTACTAATACCAGGAGGCCTTAAAACTGATTAAGAAAACAAAGCAGCCAGTAGGAGCTGTTCACCACACCTACTATATCCCGCACAAATATTTAAGGAAATGTTATAGGCAGGACAAGCATTTCTTGCTGCCTACTATTACTGCCAGAACCACCATATATTTGGAGGGGAAGAGATTTTCATTTAATGATCCCACAATCTCCCATTACAGAGTAGGGGTGGTTTCTGTTGGACCATAAGAGTACTACTATGAGTTTGTGGTAGTTTAGGCATTCTTGATTTCCAATTACTTGAAGAAGAAAAGCTTATGTTTCAAACTTTTTGTCTTATTATTATCTAAATTTCACAAAAATGCGTCAAAGTCTAGCACTAAGAATGGATTTTATCAACTGCAGGGCTACATGGATCCAAAATATTACATGACCCATCAGTTGACTGAGAAAAGTGATGTATATAGCTTTGGAGTGCTAATGTTGGAGTTGATAACTGCAAGAAAGCCAATAGAGCATGAAAAATATATTGTGAGAGAGGTGTAGGAGAAAATGGATAAGACAAAAGATTTATACAACCTTCACGAATTTCTTGACCCAGCCATTGGTTTGGGAACAACCCTGAGAGGTTTAGAAAAGTTTGTGGGTCTGACAATGAGGTGTGTGAAAGAAGCAGGATCCGACAGGCCTATGATGGCTGAAGTGGTTAAAGAGATTAAAAACATTATGGAGCTTGCTGGTTTAAATCTCAATGCTAATTCCACATCCACTTCTGCAAGTTATGAGGAGATAAGTAACGGGAGTTCCCACTATCCTAACAGGAGTGGGACCCTTGATTCTAGTGGAGTATACCTTCCAAGACAGAGCCCCCATTGACTCTCATTTTACATTTAGAATGTTGAAGTTGTTATAAAGTTAAATGATTAAATAGCAATGCATTACTGTAAGAACTAAGAAGATGATCTTTTGATCAGTCATGGTTACTTTTAGAAATGAATGAGAAAATGATGCGATGGGATCACTAATATAAACAACACTTATAATTGCATTCATTATTACTGCAAACTTAATAAGGCAATGAAACGATGAAAAATTTAAATACAGTATTCAAAAATAGAAAAAATAAAAAAGAAGAATAGAAAGAACAACGTAAGATTGTGGCATTTTCTAGCTCAGGAAGCCTTTAGCTTTGAGGCTCTCCACTGTGTCCCGGACAGCATCTTCAACCGGAGTGAAGACCAGACCCAGATCGATTAATCTCTTTGCTGCATCTTGGCATGCTGTCAATCCTGGCTGAGTTTCCCCATTAAACCTGTATGTAGTTCAAGTTATAAACTTCC
Organism: Castanopsis chinensis; assembly: GCA_032878915.1. Classification (NCBI taxonomy): domain Eukaryota; kingdom Viridiplantae; phylum Streptophyta; class Magnoliopsida; order Fagales; family Fagaceae; genus Castanopsis; species Castanopsis chinensis. The sequence continues at coordinate 30,295,715 of JAVQMG010000121.1, read as the reverse complement.
GTCATTTAGAATCAGATAAAAATTAATTAATTAGACAAAAATGATGTTTTTCTAGACCTGAGAAGGATCAAAAAGTACAAAAGGCTGGCAATACCAAGGATAACTTCCATTTTATTTTATTTTATGTACTTTTTATTTGATCACAAAGTACATAAAACCAGAACACCAGATTGTCCCGTTTGCTTGTGACATACATTGCCAACTATCCCTGCTCCCACTTACTAAGTGATAGAAACGACCTTGGTTGTTCTCAAGAACAAATTATAACAAAGCTGGTCATAAAAGCCTTTTTCTTTGAGAGTAATCAAGGACTTCCACCGAGAAAATGTGGAGAAACAATGACAATCAAAATTATCATGTAATGTAGGTTTAAATATCATCTTCAAAAATCATAAAATTTTGATTATCTACTACCACTAGAAACCTACACAGCTATTCATAATCACAGGTTGCTCAAGATTTAGCACAACTGATTATAGATCCACATTTTCAATTATGTTAAAAGAGAAGACAAACAACATCAGCTTGAACAGATGCTCATTTTTCATGGTTTTGGGTCACCAACTCAACCATTTCATAAGAAAGACATTACTTTGCTGTATATCTCTCTCTACTATAACAGCTTTAGCACATTGACTAATAGAAGTATAACCCATTTTCTTTTCTTTCTAAATCACTAAAAGCGTGCGTTACCTTTTTATCTCTAGTATATATCGAAATATATCCATGAAATAGAAAAATCTTTAGTGGGATGACAGTATGCATATGATTCAAAGTTTCAACAAGGCATACTGCAGATGTCAGAACATGAAAGGTACACTTATGCCTTATGGAGATAATAACCATTGAGAACTAATGTTGTGGACCTTGTAAGGCCAGCACCAGAAGATTGATGCATAAAAATAAAGTAGTAATAGTATAGAAGATGGAGCTTTGAGCTATAAAAGGAGTATTTTCCTGTGCTAGAGTGAACTCTCTTACACAAAGTAAATACATCCAACCAGAAAAAATAAACAGAGATATCTATTATTATTCCGGAACAAACAAAAAAATCCAGGCCACTATAAGAAAAGCTCCCATTTTGTTCAGTAGGGAAGCCATCATAACTAGATAAAGTAATAGAGGCAAAAGGACAAGAGAATAAAGAAAGGTTGGTTCCCAGTATTAAAAAGATAAAGTCACCTCGTGTAACATGCATACCACATGGAGTGTGATTAACAGACTGATGTATGGTAATCATATAACAGTGAGGATTCCTAGCGCTTGCAATATAATTCCCAAGGAATGCCTCTATTAATAGGTGCTTTATTGTTTTCCTCCCGTTGATTCCATCGAAATACATTGATATATGATAAATACACTTGTATTCCCCTTGCTGCTGACAGTGCCAGATGGGATGTTCTTCTTGGCAATCTCTAAGATAAGCAGATTCAGAAGTGCAAAAGCAAAACAATAGTTTCCTAGCTATGTAGTCCACAAACATAGAATTCCAATGCTTATTCTAGACCTGAATGGAGCAAGTAAACCAACCAGCATAGCAACAACAAAGCTTAAAAACTGTTTTGTTTCCCTCTTAATTGAGCATTTAAGTTTAGTTTATATGGGGGGGTTCCCAAATAAAACTGGAATTGAGGTGGGCGGAGGGGTTTAAAGAAAGAAAGAAAGAAAGACACAAACCTATGAACAGGATAGTGAGGGAAGAGGTTGGAGACTTTGAGAGCAAAATCAGAAAACTGATAGATGCCATTGGTGCAGAGATATCTACCAGAAGCAGAAGGAGTCTCGAACAACAAAAGCTGCGCCTTGGCCACGTCTTTGACATGCACAGCGCCCAGCCAATGATACTCCTGACTGTCCTCGGACCCCTGAAGCAACTTCAACAACACAGCACAGCTCGCATTCAACCCGGGTTGCAACAGTGGGCCCAGACACGTGGCAGGGTGTATAGCCACGACATCTATGCCACTCCCATGATGTTTGTGGGCGAACTCCCAAGCTGCTTTCTCAGCCAATGTCTTGGACACGGGGTACCATTTGTGTCGAGCCTTGCAGTAATCGAGGTGGGTCCAGGAGGACTCGTCGAATACCTTGTTGGGAGGCCACGTGGGATTGGGGACCAACGCGGATATAGAGGACGTGAGGACGACGCGCCTGACGTTGAACCTCTTAGCGGCTTCGAGAACGTTGAGGGTGCCTTGCACGGCGGGTCGAAGCAAGTCGTTTTCGGGGTCCTTGGGGTCCTCAAGAGAGCAGGGGGATGCCACGTGGAAAACGCCGGAGCAGCCCTCCACGGCCTTGCACACGGCGTCGAAATCCAAGACATCGGCCTCGAAGACGCGTATGGAGTTGGAGTTGGAGTTGGAGTTGGAGTTGTCGAGTTGCAACAAATGGGTGGGGTCGGATCCAGGGAAAATGGAGGCGTGGATGGAGGTGTAGCCAGATTCCAAGAGGGTCCGCACCAGCCATGATCCTATGAACCCGTTCGCTCCTGTCACGCACACGGCTTCCTTTCCCATTCCTTCTTCTTTAAGTGATGTGAAACTGTGTCGGAGTCAGAGTCTGAGAGCAGCTAGAGCTAGTAAATGGTAGATATATATCTTGGACCGTTTCAAGATTCACGCCTTTGTTTATCATAATATATTATCATCTCCTTCTTCTCCTCTTTTCTTTTCTTTTTTATTTTTTTATTTTTTATTTTTATTTAATTTGAGTAAATTGTATTCATAAGACAAATTATTATAATTCCAGAACCGGTTGTGACGTGTGAGCTTACTTGCAGGCGTGAGTGTTGATTCGTTGAACCTTATTATATCTTATTATTAGAATATAAATAAATAGCTAGCTGGTGCTTATCACCTCAAATATTACTTATTATTTCATGGCCCACAGTCAACAACAAGAAAAATAGCTCTCAAAACATGTACAGCCTAAAGGGAATTCGAGTCAGCCTCTATGCATTTTTATTCAGATTTGATCTAAAATAGTTTCTTCCACAAAAAAAAAATTGATCTAAAATACTACTTTAGCTAATCTATTATTTAATTACATCATCCTCAATATTTTACCATTATTTTAATTAAAAGTTATTTTTCTCTCTCCGTATGGATGTGTGTGTAAATTATATGCTGTATGTAATTACTTGAACTCATTTATATGTAGAATAAACTGAGAACTTCTTTTGCATTTTATGTATTTATTATAATTTTTTTACATGGAAAAGAATATTATATAAGAGTGTGTATACATATATTCTCAACTCTCATGATCATGTATTTTTTTTTTTTTTTAACAATTTGCTTACTTTACATTGCACCTAGACTGTGAGTAAATCAATTAAAAAATTTTCTCACATAATCAAAATAATTGAAAACTAAATTAAGGGAAAAAATCATAGTTGGAGAGATATTTTTTACATTTTACACACACCAAAAAAAAAAAAAAAACAACTCATTTATGTGTGTGTATATATGCACACTCACATACATAATTGACATATATTTTGGGAGGTTTATAACTTACACTAAAGTTTAAACATTAAAAAAAATGAGGGGTCAAGTAGTAATTTTTGTTAGGCTATACTAGTAAATGTATTATAAAAAATATATTGAATGGATTGAAATGGACTAAAGTGGAATGAAGTAGGCTAATTGGACTGAAATAGTCAAAAGTGGACCAATTGGACCCAAAGAGCTAGATAAATTGAAATACTACATTGATTTGGCTTTGTAAAAACAATAAATACTGTGTTTCAGTTTTCAAATATTATTATATATAAAATATAGATGATTAATTAAATACAAGGAAGGGGGATGTAACTAGTGATAAAGAGTTAATAGTTGCTACAAGAGCAATTTTAATAACTATTTTGTAGGGCTATAAATGAACCAAGCTATCTACAAACAACTTGAACTTGACTCTGGGAAAAATGAACAAAGTCTAAACATGTAATCTTACTTGATGATGAGTTTGGGCTCAAACTTAGCTTGTGTTCGAAATAAAATTAGGGTATAGTTAATGGGTGTACTTAGAGCATTTGTTAATAGACAATTTAAGAAAAATTTTGATACCACATTCATAAAAAAAATATAAAAAGTTACCATCAATTACGTAAAAAGAACAAGCCTCAAATTCTAATACTCCCTGGAATTATCAAACTATATAGAGACTTGAGATTCAATTTTCCCAATATCAAAAATTGATTGGTGTCTTAATTTGATAATAAAAAACTATCATAAAAAACGGACGCATAGATTGAAACTCAAAAAAAAAAAAAAAATTTAAAAAGGAGGAAAAAAAAAGGAAAGAAAAAGAAGGGGAAATGAAGTGTGTATTTGTCTCATCTTAAAAAGTCGGCACTTTTTAGTACTATTCATGGGTTCTACTGTACTATTTTAGCTACCTTTTACCTTTATCTATGGTATTTTAACAAAAAAATTTCAGCGCAAAATAAGTGGATTCCAAACCGACCGAAATCGCTTTAGTTGGGAATGACGCCATTTTGAGGATTTCCTATTTCCCTCTCTAATTATAAATTTAGCTGGGGTTGGGGCAGGCAGAGGGAGGGAGTAGTTTTTGAAAAGAAAATGTCAAATGGCACTGGACTTAAATGTCACGACCCAAATCCATGGAATATGAATTTAGATACATGACTAACTTGCTAACCTTACCTAGCTCAATAAACATAATTTATTTAAACATAGTTCAATAAAACTCCAAATACACAATGCTACTGATAAATCTCTTACAATAACTAAAATCCACAATTTATAATAATCTCCAAAATATTGTGAAGTCTAAACGGAATAAAAAATAATAATAATAACTAATAATCTTTTCAAAACTCCATAAATTGGAAATAATTTCCACTATATAAAATGTAAATTACAAAACAAAGGTAACTAAAATTTTATGAGTCTTCAAGTAACACTGAAGCCGCCTACAACTTCTACACTCTACCTTGCACCTCACAAAGTGATCCAAGGGTTCTATATTTCCAATTACACTTTAATCTGAAAATAGTAATTGGAGTGAGCCATACATCTAGTAAGTAATTATACAGAATACACAACGGAATAAAGTCAAGCAAAGCACGAGTTTGATTTCACAATTTCACTCAAAATATCCAATACAGTTTTCCAAACATGTAAAGAATCACTTAATACACATATAATCAAATCTTAAAGTCTTTCGAAAACACATACAAATAATTAATCAGAGCACAGTGTCACATATACATATCACATATTCTTTCATACAATCCTGTGAGCGGATACCAACATCTAAGCCCTGCTGGTGAGGGATAATCAACACATATTCTCACATATAATCATATGAGCGAATTTACACATATATCTAATTAATTCTAAAAACACTCATTTTGAGTCATATATCACCCCAAAAAAAAAAAAGGTTTATACAACATAAAATAATCTTCTCAATATTAACAATTATTCCAACAATAAAAGCATATCGAATAACACAGTATCAAATTGAAACATAAATCAAAAGATGCTTGACTCTCTTAGGGAATGAATAGGAACTGAAGAGTTCTATAAATATTTTATATATATATATATATATATATTTTTTTTTTTTTAATTCTTGAGTAAGTTTAAAAATCCAATTTGCTAAAAAAAATGTCTTAAATACTGTTTGAAAATCAATAATATGACTTTGAAAGCACTTGGTTTGAAACAAATTTAAAGAACAAGAATCTTTTTAGAAAATTTACTTTGAAACTCAAGTATTTTCAGAAAATAGTTTAGTTTAAAAATCATCTTTTAAATGGGATTTGGACATTCAAAGCGTTATTTAAAATTCAAAATTTCTCTTAAAACATTATTTAAAAGCCAATTAAAATTTCTCTTTCAACAGTGTAAAAATGCTTTTTGATAAATTTTTTAAAACATAAGCTAAAAAAAACATAACTTTTGAATAGACTGAAATAGACTAAAGTGGAATGAAGTAGGCTAAGTGGAATGAAGTAGGCTAATTGGACTGAAATAGTCAAAAGTGGACCAATTGGACCCAAAGAGCTAGATAAATTGAAATACTACATTGATTTGGCTTTGTAAAAACAATAAATACTGTGTTTCAGTTTTTAGATATTATTAGATATAAAATATAGATGATTAATTAAATACAAGGAAGGGGGATGTAACTAGTGATAAAGAGTTAATAGTTGCTACAAGAGCAATTTTAATAACTATTTTGTAGGGCTATAAATGAACCAAGCTATCTACGAACAACTTGAACTTGACTCTGGGAAAAATGAACAAAGTCTATACATGGAATCTTACTTGATGATGAGTTTGGGCTCAAACTTAGCTTGTGTTCGAAATAAAATTAGGGTATAGTTAATGGGTGTACTTAGAGCATTTGTTAATGGACAATTTAAGAAAAATTTTGATACCACATTCATAAAAAAAATATAAAAAGATATCATCAATTACGTAAAAAGAACAAGCCTCAAATTCTAATACTCCCTGGAATTATCAAACTATATAGAGACTTGAGATTCAATTTTCCCAATATCAAAAATTGATTGGTGTCTTAGTTTGATAATAAAAAACTATCATCAAGAACGGACGCATAGATTGAAACTCAAAAAAAAAAAAATTTAAAAGGAGGAAAAAAAAAAAGGAAAGAAAAAGAAGGGGAAATAAAGTGTGTATTTGTCTCATCTTAAAAAGTCAGTACTTTTTAGTACTATTCATGGGTTCCTCTGTACTATTTTAGCTAATTTTTACCTTTATCTATGATATTTTTAACAAAAAAATTTCAGCGCAAAATAAGCAGATTCCAAACCGACTGAAATCGCTTTAGTTGGGAATGACGCCATTTTGAGGATTTCCTGTTTCCCTCTCTAATTATAAATTTAGCTGGGGTTGGGGCAGACAGAGGGAGGGAGTAGTTTTTGAAAAGAAAATGTCAAATGGCACTGGACTTAAATGTCACGACCCAAATCCATGGAACATGAATTTAGATATATGACTAACTTACTAACCTTACCTAGCTCAATAAACATAATTTATTTAAACATAGTTCAATAAAACTCCAAATACACAATGCTACTGATAAATCTCTTACAATAACTAAAATCCACAATTTATAATAATCTCCAAAATATTGTGAAGTCTAAGCGGAATAAAAAATAATAATAATAACTAATAATCTTTTCAAAATTCCATAAATTGGAAATAATTTCCACTATATAAAATGTGAATTACAAAACAAAGGTAACAAAAATTTTATAAGTCTTCAAGTAACACTGAAGCAGCCTACAACTTCCACACTCTACCTTGCACCTCACAAAGCGATCTAAGGGTTCTATATTCCCAACTATACTTTAATCTGAAAATAGTAATTGATGGGGTGAGCTACACATCTAGTAAGTAATTATACATAATACACAACGGAATAAAGTCAAGCAAAGCACGAGTTTGATTTCACAATTTCACTCAAAATATCCAATATAGTTTTCCAAACATGTAAAGAATCACTTAATACACATATAATCAAATCTTAAAGTCTTTCGAAAACACATACAAATAACTTATCAGAGCACAGTGTCTCATATACACATCACATATTCTCACATACAATTCTGTGAGTGGATACCAACATTTAAGCCCTGCTGGTGAAGGATCAACACATATTCTCACATATAATCCTGTGAGCGGATTTACACATATATCTAATTAATTCTAAAAACACTCGTTTTGAATCACATATCACAAAAAAAAAAAAAAAAAAAAAAAAGAAGGTTTATACAACATAAAATAATCTTCTCAATATTAACAATTATTCCAACAATAAAAGCATATCGAATACACAGTATCAAAATGAAACATAAATTAAAAGATGCTTGACTCTCTTAGGGAACGAATAGGAACTGAAGAGTTATATAAATATGTTATATATTTTATTTTTAATTCTTGAGTAAGTTTGAAAATCCAATTTGCTAAAAGAAATGTCTTAAATACCATTTGAAAATCAATAATATGACTTCGAACGCACTTGGTTTGAAACAAATTTAAAGAACAAGAATCTTTTTAGAAAACTTACTTTGAAACTCAAGTATTTTCGGAAAATAGTTTAGTTTAAAAATCATCTTTTAAATGGGATTTGGACATTCAAAGCATTATTTAAAATTCAAAATTTCTCTTAAAACATTATTTAAAAGCCAATTAAAATTTCTCTTTCAACAGTGTAAAAATGCTTTGATAAATTTTTTAAAACGTAAGCTAAAAAAAATATAACTTTTGAAAACCTTTAACTTCTAAGAACCTAAGAACAAAACTTATGCATATTACGCATAATTACTTATAACACTTAAATCACTATGAAAGTCTAGCTGGAACACCCTCCAAAAAGTCTCAAAATACTCTCAAATAGAACCTATAATCAATCGTGAAGAAATAATTAATATCTTCTACGAAATATAAAGCTTATAGAACTATACAAATGGACTCACTAAGATTATACTTTGCTGAAATAATAACACTTTTAACACTAAATTAAAGTTTCTCTAACCAATGATGCTCTAACCAATAATATTCCCTTGCATTAATCGAAACTCATATTGCCATGAGGAAGGCAGCAGCCAAAAATATCGTTGACCTAGGATTTAATATAAAGCCCCAAAGAAAAAGTAAGAGCCATACAGCTGAATAGAGATTTGCAATCCCTGGCTTGTTCTAGAGACACACAGTGGGCAACCTAGGATTTAATTATATAAATCTAATAAACACATGAAGGCCATTTCCATGAATGATATCTTGATCCATGACTTAGTTCATGGATTACACAATGGCCCAAAACTAGAATTATACATATATTTTACATATTCAAATCCGAAAGGAGGCTTCAGCCAAAATCACGAATCTCTTGCAATCCGTGGCTCAATCTAGGATTATATATATATATATATATATATATATATATATATATATATATTATGTTCAAATTTGAAAGAAGGCTTAAGCCAACACCACCGATTTCTTGAATTTCAATGGCTCAATCTATGATTATTTATATACATATAAATCTAACCGTAATATATGTACAATCCGACGGAAGACTTAAGCCAAAAGCATTGATTCTTGAAATTCCATGGCTCAATCTAGGATTATTTATATATATATATATATATATATATTCTAATAAAAACGTAATAGCCATGCTTTTGTTCATGGATATACAACGGCAAAACTATCCCAAAAATATAAATAGAATTTTAGAACCAAAATCCAACTTCTGAACAATCTAACATCACAACTAATTCCAAGATAACCTTATAAACTTTTAATTCCTTGTTTCTAATGGTAAGAAATCATACCTTGAACAATCTGATTGCCTCTTCAATTGTATGTGCTCTAACTCCAAGAAAAACACCTCTTAGCCCCTTTGATAAAACCCTGACTATCTTTTCCTCTACCCTATAGTTTGTATTAGAGATGTGGGCTTAGTGGGGTAGCGGGCTGCGGTTATTAAGAAAAAGAATACCTATGGCCCAATAATTATATTTAAAATAAAACTTAATAACAACTTCAAATAAAAAAATATGTGGGGTATTACATTAAATCTCTAATTGATCGTAAGCTTTTTCTTTCTTCCTCCCTCTTTAATTGATTCTGTCTGCGTTTCCTTTCATCTTCACTTCATGTCTTATTAACAACCTAATTAGAATTAGGGTGTTTTTTTATACAAATTTTAGTGCAAAGCCTTTGACTATATTTGTTCTTCTTTTTTTCCCCAATCAAAAACTAAATTTGATACATTGAACAAGTGTAAGTCTGTTTAAGCATTTTGTTGTCATTTTGTATTGAAAACAAAAAAGAATGCCCCTTTCTTCTCTCTTCTTTTCTTTTTTTTTGTGACTTTTCTACACACACATGTATGCCTAATCAAACTCTTTCTTCAATTTCTAAGCTTTAGGAGGGACTTCTTAATTCCCACAATATTTTTAGTTGGCAAAAAGAAAAACTTTTCCAAACTAGTTTTATTTATGTGAACTCTCTTTGTATCCGTTGCCTGCAAGATAGAGAAATAAGTGATCTTAACTTGAGGTACTTCTCTCTTAGTTCATGCACTTTTGGATCAGTTTTTTGGGCTTATATTTATTATTATATTTTCTGTATTCTCAAATTACTCCTTCATGTGATGGATTCCAGTTAGCTCAACTGGTAAAGTCTTCGATGGTTGAATAAGAGATTTGGGATTCAATCCCCGCCTACACCAAAAACTAATTGGTGTCTTGGTCTGATGATAAAGAGTATCATCAAGAGCGGACACCATAGGTTAAAACTCTCTCAAAAAAAAAAATTTACTCCTTCATGTGTGTGCAGAAACAATATCAATTATCACAAATGTTGGACGGAATATGGTTGTATGTTATCTAATAATATTACTCAAATGCACGCAATGACTAGATCTTACTTGTATTTATAATTTTGGTTTTCCACTTTAGGGAGTCCTAAAAGGTTTTGACCAGGCAATTCAATTCATTCTCTTATTATAGTTTATCTCAAAAGACCAATCGGATATCTTGATGTCTTCTTCTTCTTCTTCTTTAATAAAAAAATTGTAATAAATGAATGAGAAAGAGGAACACGACTGACATGAATAAATGTTACTCTTTAGACAATTAAAATTGTTCTTTTAACACATTTTCCTTCATTTCACTTTTTATTTTCCACCAAATCTTATTTTACCAATATTTTACTATCAACTTTATTTCACCTTACCAATATTAAACTCACTTTCTTCCTCTTTACCAATATCAAAGAGATGAAGAAATGCTAATAAAGGATTAAGGAATTATTAAACAAGGTACCGTCATAGTATTTTATTTGATTCATATTTATTTTTAAAAAAATATATTAAAATTAATATGATGTTAATTTTTATTTTTAATACATGCATATTATACCACCAATGGATGTGAATGTAATTGCAAGTGTGACTCACTAATTTGCTCCCAAAAAATTGTTTTTGCTTAAACAAACCACTTCACAAACGTATTATAATTTTATTTTATTTGTGATTTATATTTCATTTATCATAGAATATGATGTTACTTTTTTAAACTCTTGTTATAATATAGCACCAATGGATGACAATGTAGTTCCATACGTAAAACCCTTTGTGTTCTTTGTACTTGTTACAATCGACATTCATCAAAAACAACAACTATGGCCTCATTTCCAACATTCAAATCTATGATTTAATTCAATTTTATGACAAAGTGATGGGCTTTTCAAAAAGGGATTTTTGTTCATTTAACTAGGGCAGCAAATTAGGCCCACATAGTTAGGTTGGATATGTTTGGCCTATATAAGGTCTTGAACTTAACAAGTAAATATATATATATATATATATATATATATATTATGTAAGGTTGAATTTATTCAATCATTTTGTTGGCTTCATTCCATGCCAAATTTGCTTGTAATTCAGCATTTAGAAACCCTGTATTTAGGAAGAATCATGTAAGGGTAGTGTGTGAGAGAGTGAAGAAAAGCTCAAGAGTGTGCATTCTGACAGGCCACAAATGCGTTGACCCCTTGTGGTAACTTAGATTAATTAATTAGCCCAGTTTTTAATTAATCAAATTAACATGCAATATCACGTGGCAGCACAAACAAATCACCGAAACTAAGTTATGCAGCGGAAAATAAATAACACGGTGATTTGTTCACGAATGGGGAAAACCCTTACGACAAAAACCCCACCGGGTAATTTAAGGTCACCACTCCCGAAACTCCACTATTATTACAACAAGCAGTTACAAGTAAGGAATCCCAAGTACCTCACCAACCTACAGTTGAACTCTTACCCCAATACCCAATTGGACTTGTTTAGTAGTGACAGTTTCTCCTTTCAATGCACGGCTCCCAAGTACGTGACTAACCAGATGCGCGGATCCCAGTACGCGACTTCAAATACCAACTAGAGAGAGAGAGAGAGTTGGCTGCAAAGTTCTTCAAATCATCAAGGATGAACTAGGGCACGAACTTTGTCTGTCAGATCACAAATTGCATGAACAACAAGTTCTCAATGAGTGTGCAACTTGTATCTTGTGATCTCTTTCTTGACGGCCCTTAAAATAATCCTTTTATATGTCTAGGGTTAGGAGAAAAGAAGTCCCAAAAACACACTCACGGATTAGACTTGAAACAGACCTGGAAATCTGTTTTCTTTAATTCTCGACAGATAGAGGTGTCGAGAGGTGTCGAGATAGCTGTCGAGGCTCGAGCAAAACAGCTCCTTTAAAGCTCGATAGATGTATCTGTCGAGGTATGTGTCGAGCTTTAAAAACCTGCACTTCCTTGCTTGTTTCTTGGACAGACTTTGACGGCTTCAACACTTAACCTTTAACCACTGTTTCTTGAAGTGTTAAACTCATCCTAAATCTACCCAATTACAAGTAAAGTGCGTTTTGTCTAAGGATAAGCCAATTACATAAAATAGTGACATATATTCACAGACTTGAACTACATATGTCCTAACACATTCAAGAAGAGCCTCGCAACTGGCGAGTCGCCAAAGGTGACACACGTATGAAGCATGCAAGGAGAGTTGAAGGGTCACGTCAACTGTTGCACTATAAGACAAAACCTCCAGCTAGCCAGGCAGTTAGCTCGCGACTCAAACTCGCAACTCGTTCTAGTCGTGAGCTTGAGTCACCAGAATGCCCTGTTTAGCTGTAACTGACTCTTCACATTCCATACACACTCTACTATAAATACCCTTATACTCACGAAATGTTGAGAGTTACTAGAGAGAATTTTGAAAGAGAAACCCTAGAGAAAAACAAGATTGACTCATCCATAATTTTCATCATTTGATTCTCCAAATTCCTCTACTCTCACACTTTCCATTGTTACATCTTTGAGAGGGACATTAGCCAAATCTTTATCTCACCATACCCATATCTGTGAGGAGGCACTTTGAATTTGGAAAGCAATTCTAAAAGGACCAATTCATTTTGGTTGATTCAATGAGCTTATTGTGGAATCCGGTAAGTTAGAGAAGACAAGATTCGGTGTAACCCTATTGGAGCAATAAGCTTGGAGGGCTTAAGTGCACTGGGTAGATTAGGCTTAAAGGGTCTTCTGGTATTCATGTATCCCAACTTTATTCTCTAGTGGATTATTGACTGCTTGGAAGGCAGCGAAGAGGTTTTTCGCCGAGGACTTTAGTTTCCTCTTCGATAACACATCGTTGTGTTGTCTTTGTGTTTGCATCTCTCTTCCCTCAATCTTTGCCTTTTAATTACTGCTGTGATTGTGATTAATTTTGGTTTAGATTGTTTTACCAATTATGTTTTAGCTTATTTTCATATTCCGCACATACATTGTTTGATAATAAGCTTGTGTTGGTAATTTGTATTTTAGGGAGTCTAAACATTCATAGGCGTTTTACACACTATTTGAACATTCATATTACATCGATAATTTGGGGTGTGAGGATTCAAACCCTAGATATTTAGGTTGAAAACACTAAGAAGTGTCAATTGAACTACAATACACTCTCATTTTGCGTTATGCCATCCACTCATTGCGTTTTGCTCATGGTCACTTATTTGATTAAAAAACCACCAATTGATCTAACTTGAACCTGCTATTGAGTATTCATTTATCATGGTAGAATTAGCGAAAACTGGGTTAGAGGTTTGCTTGGTGCAAACTATTTTGGAAATGATTGAGATGAAGAAAGGGTGGAGGGGATCCAGATAACAAGGGAAGCACCAAGAAAATGTAGAGTAAGCTACTAATTTGTTAGCTCATTAACTTATTTACTTATATACAACTTTTTAAAGCCTTATTCTTTTCTAGGTTATAATCAAACAAATTTTCAATAGAAAGTTAATCCAAATACACAAAGCCAATGAAAATAAGTTCTCTCAAACAAGCACTAATCATCAAGTACACTTCAGAAAACATAATAAATTAAGCAGGCATGAATATAAGAATAGTATGATGTACATAAAAAAAATGGTCGCTTTCAAATTGAGGTTTTTTTGATAATCATCATTACAAGCTATAAAATCAATTTGCAAAAGTTAAATCTTTCAAACAATGGAATTGATTATTAACTTGTCCAAATTTGTATTGACAAGAGCACATTTGAACCAAATTCTTATCCTCTTCCTAAATCAACATCACTAAAAAAAAAAAAAGGTTATCCTTGAAAGATGGTAATCAATTATGTAGTTGAATGATGGGGCAGCTGAGCAAGAACAATTCCCGAGCCTCCAAAGATGTTTGACACAGCCAAAATTTTATTAAAAAAAAAAAACATGAAATAAAAGCCACTATAAATGGCTTCTAAAAGACCATAAAAACAACAAGAAGTAAAATAAAAATGAATGGAGTACAAGTTTCCTGTGGTGCACGCACAACATTGCTTACAGGCAGAAGAAGAGCACAAAAAAAGGGCTACAAAGATAAAATTGAAGGACAGGATATCTAATTATTAATTTGTTAGTCCTTATCACATAAGTATCATCCTTCAAGTAAGGAATATTCACCTTCTTTAACTTTTTCACAAAATTATTCTATAATCTAAAAAGTTGAAAACCTGATCATTAATTCATCAGCTATTTGTTCCACAGTAAATAATGTAAAATAAATACGATAATGATGCATGTATTTCAATTATGTAAAGTTGTGATTTCCAACTAGCCTTTGTTGGCTTTAATTCCATGCCAAAATTGGTTCTAATTCAGTCAATCATTTCTTTGTATTTATGTACGTTTAATTGTAAAGGATGAGTGTGAGAGATTGGTGAAGAATCGAGCATGCAATGAAGATCAGTGCAAATCGCGACTAGCTTGCGAGTAAAGCAGCCTGAAAAAGCCACGCGTGACATATGACTAAAAGGTGAAGAGTCATGTCAGCCTATCATTTCGCAAGTACTTCGTAAGAAACGCCATCTCACAAGATACCTACAAAACTCTCTGTATGACAAAAATGAAAAGTGTTTTACTAAATTCTTTACACACACTATATATACCCTCATTACAAACGAAATTGTAAATAGTGTTTTTCAGAGAGAAAACCATAACAAAACACTTGAGAGTTAGAGATTGTTATACCCACAATCAACACAAATTCTCTTGGTTTTCCTCTACTCCTACCTCTCCATCTATACATCCTTGAAAGGTTCTTAGCCCAAACACTTACCTCACCTATTTTGAGTGTTGAGTGAAGTTTTGGTGCCTTTGGGAAGCACTGGAAGAAGTCATTGAGTAGCAGATGCAATCAAACGGAATTGCAAGATCCAGGAAACTAGTGAAGAAAAGACTCCAAGAAGTCCGTTGGTAGTAAGAACTTGGAGGACTCAAGTATATTGGGTAGATTAGGCTTGAAGGATCTCTTTGATATTCGTGTACTTCAACTTATTCACTAGTGGATCGATTTCATTATGGATGGTCACAAAGAGGTTTTTTGTCGAGTTCTTTGGTTTCCTCTTCAACAACACATCTTGGTGTTATCTTGTATTTGCATCTCTCTTCCCTACTCTTTAAGCTTTACTTTTATTGCCCATTCTGGTTTGCTTATGGCTTAGAGTAGTGTTACTGATTTATTGCGCTTCATTTACTTTTGTTCCGCACTTAGATTAGTTAGAGTAAAAGCAAGTAAACCATAATTTAAAATTGGGGGTCTAAACAAGTATTAGTGTTTTCACACTAATTCAACTTTCAAATTACAATTCTGCTTCTTTATCATGTGAAGCAAACAACCATCACAGTATCTTTTAGCTAGCTATCCAACACAATTAAAGCTGCCAATTAGTAGAAACTCAAATGTAAAAAAGATACTCACTGATGGTCTGTCTTTGAAGTTGGAAAACTCCCATTGTACTCAAAGCCCTCATTGCTATAAAGATGGCCTGAGTTCCCCTTACTCACATCCTCATAACTAGCTAAAGTGGATGCAGAGTCAGCATTGGGGTTCAAACCAACCATCTGCATTACGTACTCAAGCTCGTTCACCACATCACCCATTGCCGGCCTGTTGCCTCTTGATTCTTCAACACACTTCATTGCCAAGTCCACGAACTTCCAAACCTTCATTGATGTTTGCAAACCAATGGTAGGGTCTGGAATTTCTTGAAGGTTGTATAGATCTTTCCCCCTTTCAATTGGCATTCTTGCAGTTATCAGCTCCAGCATTACCACTCCAAAGCTATATACATCACTCTTTTTAGTCAACTGCTGAGTCATGTATATACCATTATAGAAATCAAGTCACAATATCAGAGGTTTTTTTGATAAATAATAATTTTTATTGAGCTAAAATTAAAAAAAAAAAAAATTTAAAGGAGAGTCAGCCACATATACTTGATGAATACAACTAGGGACCAATAAAATCAAACACACAAATTACAAATATTAATAAAATCATAAACCCCTAACACAGTGAATATCATCATACAACTGAAATCCTGCTCAACAAAAGGATCAGGTACCCTAACAATGGGAAAATTTTGTGCTAAAGTCTTGATCTGATTCTTCCATTACTAAATGTAGCCGGGTTATTATAAGCTCTTGATGCTTAATTACTTTCATTAAAAAAGTTTTGCAAAAAGATTTTCCACTAACCATTGTGCCTTTAACTTGAGTGCTGACATGGCCCTTTTCTCCTTCACCCATAGGCTTAGATAGTCCAAAATCAGAAACTTTTGCATTTAAGTGTTCATCTAGGAGAATGTTGGTTGACTTAATGTCCCTACGTATAATAGGAGGGTTAGCAAGTTCATGAAGATAGGCCAGGCCTCTAACCACACCAAGTGCTATTTTTAGTCTCCTTATCCAATCCAACCTAAATCCTGACTTCCCTACATAAAGAATAGTTATCTCATTAAATGTTGATGAAAAATTGTCAGCATTATCTACATGATAATTTACATTTCCTAGAAAGAAGCTATCAAAGTTATGACATATTATGTTTTCCTCTAATATTGTCTCTGGAGGAAGGCACACTGTTGAAGTAAAAAAAAAAAAAAAAAAAACCTTACTAAAAGCCATTTTTATTGTGGTTGAAGTACCTGAAAGGTTATCCTTTAGAGATCCATTTGGAACATACTCATATACAAGCATTTGTTCGTCTTGATCGAAACAAAAACCAACAAGGCTGACAAGATTCTTATAATGAACCCTTGACAAAAGTTCAATCTCGGTTTTGAACTCAAGGCCACCCTGCATTGAATCTTTTTGATCTCGTTTGATGCAATCAGTTGACTAGTGGGAAGAGTCCCTAGATAAACCTATAGTAACATTGATAGATTAGACATTTGGTAACACTAGTTATCGATAGGAATAGTTCAGCAAAACTACATTGAGACACTTAAGGAGTTGTCATTAACCATATATATATATATATATATATATATGGGGATAAAAAGGAAAATATTTTGTAAAGGAAATTAAACATTTGAAGTGGTAGAAGAACATAACAAATTGCATTAAGTGAAAAGTATTTCTTGTTATAAAATTTAAAAAATCTTCTTATATATTCTTGGGTTTTTCATGATCAACCAATATTCTAGAGAGAGTATTCATATTTAGACCTTTCCATAACCCCCAGATCCAATAGAATTTTCTTCAGAAAATTTGTTGGTGTACTTCTTAAGCTCTTCAAAAGAGAAACATCTTGCTTCTTTCAACTGTGGAACACCACCATTGCCATTATTTGGATCCCAGGGTGCTGCATTTGTATGGTGTGAAAGTGATTATATCCCTTACAATTTTGTATTAATAGCTCTGAAGTACAAAGTTTATGTCATAGGTATCTTACCAAAAGGGTGTAATTGATCAGAAGCTCTTTCTTTGTAGTAACTTAAGTTTCCCAAATCTGAGAAGGAAGGTGCTCGAAAAATTAGAATTCCCTCGTATGGATTTGCACATTTACAATTAGGGATGGAATCCTGACCCAAATTGCAGTTTATACAGTGGCAGTTATTTGGTGGAATTGAGAATGTACTAGTGTTTTTTGATTGGGGAACCATGCAGTAACTCTCGACATTATTCTTACAAAATGGGTTATCCACAAGTCTGTAGAAAAATTATGGATAATTTGTCCAATGATGCGAGAAACTACTTAAAAAAACCTAAAGATAGTGTACATATCATGGATATCTGACTCCAACAAACCAAGAGTCTTATGATGTAATTGAATTGCCTAATTCTCTTCATGAAGGAGAACATAGGTTGGGAACCTCTACTCCCCCCCCCCCCCCCCACCCCAATTGTTAACAAAAAGAGAATTCAACAAGAAAAAAAAAAGTTATTCTTTTAACAATGCAATTAAAATATAACAACCAAAATAACTAAATATGGCTTACATCAATTCCTTGTCGTATCCTTTAGCTCTTGTTGTGAAGCTTTCAATTGAATTGTTCTGCAGATCGATAAGTTGCAGTTGGTTGCTATAGGCGGTGCCAACATCTAAGGTGCCATTGAGCCGGTTGTTCCTTAATACCATATCCCCACATGTCAAAACAATCATGTCATTGTGTGTAAAAATAGACTTCATTGTTTTCAAATCTAAAAAAATTACATGCCTTTTCATTTGGATTTTCTCAACATCCATTATGTTGAAAATGGTGCTACTTGAAATTGAATTGATACTCACACAGTCTGTAAATTGTTAAGGCTGAATAAGTTAACAGGAACTTCTCCTTGACAATGTGTGTTTTCCATCATTCTGCAAACAGAAGATTTGAAGGTTGAATATTGATACCAAATACTTTAAACCTTTTTCTATGCATGAAAATTTTCTTGAATACATTCACACACACAGAAGCACCACTGGTTTCACATGCAAGGGCCCAAGAAGGACCATGGTGCATCTTTCTAACAACATCTATATATATCTAAAAACTGAATCGTAACATTTATTGTTGCTATGCTTCAGTTAAGCCATGTCAATGCCACTCATCATTGATTTTCCTTCTTTCTTTTTTATTTTTTGTTTTACCGATTGCTATTTAT
Source organism: Castanopsis chinensis (assembly GCA_032878915.1). NCBI lineage: Eukaryota > Viridiplantae > Streptophyta > Magnoliopsida > Fagales > Fagaceae > Castanopsis > Castanopsis chinensis. The sequence goes on along the minus strand of JAVQMG010000121.1, from coordinate 30,276,712 downwards.
TGATTTTCTTCTTAAATTCAAGTGTTACTTTATCTCCAAATCTATCAGGTGTCTCTCCATTAACCTAGACTCTTGAGATGCCACTATTATATGGAATTCTTATAGTCACTAATACTTTATCTCCAAATCTATTGTGTGTCTCTCCATTAATCCAAACTCTTAAGATGCTACTATCATATGGAATTCTTATAGTCACTAATAGATTGCAACCTCCTCACCTCTCATTTTTTTTTCCTATAAATTTTCAATTGTTTACTCTTTATAAATTGATTGATATGACCTTCAATGGGATAGTTTCTAGAGTGTTTTTTCCATTCTTTCATTCATGACTCAAGTCTGTCTCCTAAAACCCAATCAAATGAGTGCAAAAGATAGATAGTAACTCTAAAGGTTATAGACAAAATTCAAGCAAATGAGATGAGAGGTGAACATTAGTACCCTAGGTCCAAAGGGTATAAACTCAAAATGAGTTCCACTATTTGTATTATTCTTATTCTTTTTTTATTTATTCCCATCTCATTACTAGAAAAAAAAAAGTTGTAGTTCAATTTTGGGATTTCATGATGAAAGAGATTGAGTTTTCATGGTCTCAACACTGTTAAAATATATATTTTTTTCTTTTTCAAAATTGATTTGAGTTATGCATTTTATCATGTTTGTTATAAATTGTTTTATGGTTGCCTTCTCTAGATTGTAGGAATGATACTCTCAATATGTTTGCTATAATGTATGATAATTAACTTCAATATGATATTTTTATTTTGGTCTTTGTTTTATAGTATATGTGTTATTAGTTTTCGTCAAAGAGAAATTGATATTGTTCTCTTTTTCCAATCGTCTTATATGCTGAACTAAATTTCATTTTTATCTCTGTTTTGTTTGTCAATTCCTCGACAGATGTCAATGATCAAGACTCGCAATCTTTGGAGACTTTTTGATCTATTGAAGGTCGATACTAATCAAATTGGTAACCATTCTTTTCTTAGAACCTTTCGAAGGAAAGAGGAATAAATTTGTTGCTTTTCTTGGGTGGTGCTTGACATATGCTTTTTATGGTTTAATACACATCAGCTATATTAGGAAAGTCCAAGGTTTGTGTAAACCTATTTGGAATAAGAGAGCCTATTAAGCTCCTATATAAAAGATCTTAACATTTCCTTATACTAATAATATGTTATTTATCATTTAATTTGATTGTTTGGTGTCCCAAAAATTGTGGGAAAATGGAAATGAAAAGAAAGTAGAGTTTGAATATTAAATTTTTTATGTATGGAACTTGTGATGTAACACTTTAAATTTTTTTTTTCTAGAGTGGTGACCTTAAATCACCCGGTGGAGTTTTTGCTTAATTTTTTAAATTTTAGTTTATTGGAAACATAAATAATTCTTCAAAGTACATTAACTTATCAAGTTTAATTTGATTGTTTATTTTGTTGTGGCTAAAAGAATTTTTGTGTTTTTTTTATGTATGGTGACCTTAATTTTTTAAAGGAAACTTAGTACATTAACTTAAGTTTGGTTGTGGCAAATAACTTTGGGGATTGTTTAGCTTATGAGAAATTTTTTGCTTATAAGAAATTTTTTGGTATTTTAGGAGTGAGGAAATTCAAAGAATTGAATTATTTTTAAATTCCATTAGTACCTAGCTTTATGCTAATTGTTGTGTGGAAAGAAAAACTAATTGGCTCTTGATTTTTGAATACCTATCTATAATACTATGTTCATGAACAATAATTGGGTTTTTAATTTTAGATTTTGAATTATGCCATTTTTTCAACAACTTGATTTTCTTTTTAGAATTTTCTCTTCTTGAATATCTAGAATACTATGTACATGAGTTTTAGACAAAACTTAACAATACTATTTCTTTTGGATCTTACTATTAAACATAATATAATATAGCTGATGTGTTCCAATGAAGGTAGAAGCAATTGCTATTTTTGGGGCATAGCAACTGATACAATCTGATAACTTCCCATAGCCATTTGAAAGTCATAACCTGAAATGCTAATAGACATCTTATCCAAGGCAAGAACAATTGGCCGAGTTTAGCAAGTTTGCCACCAACTTTGACCACGTTATGGCAATACAGGTGATATGGGTGGAATCAATGGCACATTACTATTTGACAATTTGGTCTTGGATGGAAATTGATATAAGTGAGGGTTTATTAAAGAGAGGTACTACGTCCACAACATTTTTACAACATTTTCACAACAAATCATAGGTGGTTAACCTTACTTGCCCCAACAATAACAACCAGTAATAACTAAAAATGTAAAAATGTTGTTTGTTTAATTTGTTTAATTTGTATTTTATTTATTTACCTTATTATAAATAAGTTTTTGTACATGATGATTCTAACCTATAAAACTTCACTTTACTTTTTTTGTGGTCTTATTCTTTTCTATTGGAAACTAACTAGACGTCACTTTTAGGAATTAAAGGATTTAGTAACTGGTACAAAGGTTGCACCTCAAAATTTAGAGGAATTAAAATATGATACAATCTCATTATGGGAAGAAAAATAGGAAATCTAATGTTGTGTTGGCTTGTCCGTCCATTATTAGGTTACAAATATCATATCTAAAAAAAAAACCCAAAATAACATAATGATATATTTGTAGAGATAGAGAGTTGGAAAATACTTTTAGAAATAATTTAATTTTTTAGGAGAAAACCATTGTAAACACAAAATTTCCCAATTGTAGAAAATCGAACAATTGAAAAGAAATATGGTTTGCAAATATAAATTTGTATTGATGTATAATGAGTACAATCTCTATTTTAATTCTTTTACAAAAGAATACCCTCTGATTCTATCTTCTTTGAACTTGACTCGAACAAGAACTCTTCTTGACTTTGGTTGGAAGATGGATTGAACGGTCTTTACAAGAAATCTCTAGCTTTGAGCTTATTAGAGATTTGTCGCTCTTCAAGTCTTCGAACGTGAAGGCTCTTAGGTTGAAGTTCTTCAGGACTTTAGAGGCTTGATCCATTGAGCTTCAAAGATTTGGATTTGTTGAGGTTTATGGAGGTTTTTTAGCTTAATTCCAATAGAACTTCAAAGAACTCGAACAAGAGATCTTCTTGATTTTGATTGGAAGATGGATTGAATAGTCTTCTCAATGAATCTCTAGCCTTTATCTTGTTAGAAATTTGTTGTTCTTCAAGCCCTTTGAATGTTCTTCAAGTTCTTCAAAGATTCTTGAGACAAAATTTCTCCAAAGCTTGGACCCCTTGAAAACTGGGTTGAAAATGAGAGGGGATGTCCTCTATTTATAGTGATTTCAGAGGATAAGCTCCACTATGAATTAATATGCTTGAAAGTATGTAGCAGACTTTTGATTGGCCCAAATTCTTCTTAGAGATAATTATCTCTATTTATCTATTTTGATACAGATCATATTTTGATAAAGATAATAATCAACAAAGATAAATAATAATCTTTATTTAATTTATTTAATAAAGATAATTATCTACCAATTTTGAATAGAAATTTATCTTTATTTTATTTATTTATTTATTTTAATAAAGATAATTACCCATAAATTTTGAATAGGAAATTTATCTTTATCTTGTGAACCAAATGGCACGTGCAAATTTTGATATGCCAATGTGATGCCAATTTGGATGACACATGTCATCATTTAATTTAATTAATTTAATGACATTAATTTAGAATTTGCCACTAAATTTTGATGTGGCATTTTATAATTGGCTTAAAATTTTGCCTCTTACAACTATCTTTAATAAATTTTAGTGAATATATTATGGATTGTATCATATTACAAAATACTTATCTATTCCCACGCATCACGTAGGCTTGCGACTAGTTAACTTAAAAGACAAGACCAGATTAGGGACCCTCTTATTGCTCGTAATGGGGGTGGATTATGAAGGACCAAAGGAAGAAGCGATCTTGGAGTCACACATCTCCTAGAGAAGCTTATGAGGATGTGCTTATAAGGGGTAATCTCCATTTCATGTGTAAAGGTCTTTTCTCTCAATGTTGTGTGCTTTGGGAGGGAGGAGAACAAAACCGTGAGGGTCTGAGAACCAAAGGAAACAATGTCTACATATTTGGAGTGGGGTCATTACACTTGCTTTTTTTCTTTTTTCTTTTTTTGATAGGTGACCCTCTTGGTCAAAATTACAAAGAGATTTGATATGGCAATCTAAACCACACTAGAAAGATGTGAAAGATTTTTTTTTTTTTAACTTAATTATTTATTTAAGGGGAGGATAGTGAGCATATGTTCATATTACCAGAACATATGCTATTTATGGTAAAGATTTTAATAGAAATCCAGCTGTATATATCAATTCAAGGATATATTGGTTGGTATGACTCTAGAGGTTGTTGAGCAGAGTTTACATTTAAATGGATGAAGTGAAAGCTAGTAGCATTTTCTGGAATGTTTCATTATCAACACATAATATGTAATACCCTAGATTAAATGGATTGGATTGGTTAAGTATGTCTTGCATGGGTGTTTGTTGAGTCCCATATTAGGTGTTTTCTAGGTCAAATTGGGCTTTATAAACTGTTGAATATTGCATCAAATTCCTAATTAGTTTTGGTTTGGGTTTCCTTGGTGTAGAAGGTGTTAGGTTCTAAGTACTTAGTAACTAATGTGTTAGAGCTCTAATATGTATTATTGGCAAACCATGATCAAAATAGGTGTTTAGTCTGTTTTAGACTTGCTCAAAGTATGTCATTCATGTAAAGTTGGAATTGAGTTAACTGCAGAAATTACTGTGTAAATCTGCCCGACTCGATCGATTGAGAATTAGACTCGACTGATCGAAAGTCATGAAGATTGTTTTTTCTGTAGAATTTCCAACTCAGCCCTAAGCCCATATGACGTGTAGGCTTTTATGTTTTGCCCTAGGTATAAAAGGCAAACTCTAGCCAAGTTTTTGATGTTGCTCATATTGCTGTTTGTGTGAATCTCTCAATGATAGAATTTGATGCAATGCCATGTAATACAAAATGATCTCGAGCTTGAACGCACATCCTTAGTCATAGGAAATCATGTGTGCTCTTTGTTAAGAAACATTTAAATTCTAGACACATGCATATGACTATATGGTCCAACAAGATATGGAAAGAAGCTACCTATGAAGAAAGACTTGGTGACGGGACAATTTTCTGCAAACATCTTAATCCAATTCTTCCATTACCAAATGTAATTAGATTAATTAGATTACAAATCACATGGTAGAGAATACAAATAAATGTTTTGACTGAGTTTATAATAAACCACAGTTGTCCTCCATCATTCTTATTTTCCTGTTCATTTTTATAGAAACGCTTTAATTACTACAGTAGAGGTTAAAAGGATTTTCCACTAACCATTGTGCCCTTCACTTGAGTGGTGATGTGATCCCTTTCACCATCACCCATAGGTTTAGAGAGACCAAAATCAGCAACTTTTGCATTTATGCGCTCATCAAGCAAAACATTGGTTGATTTAATGTCCCTGTATAATAGGAGGGCTGGCAAGTTCATGAAGATAGGCCAGTCCTCTTGCTGCACCAAGGGCTACTTTTAGTCTCCTCATCCAATCCAACTTAATTCCTAACTTCCCTGCATAAGCAACAACTACCTCATTTAATCCTATGAAGAATTATATCAGCATTCTCTACAGGCTAATTTACATTGTCTGGAAAGAAGCAATCAAGAGGTGAGGGAAGCATTATAACACAATGATGGTGAATCCTCTGAGGTTGTCACTGGATGAACACTGCTGAAATATAACAGGTTTATTAATTGCATCTTATTGTGTGGTTTGCTTTATTTCTTTTGCAAGTAGATACAGGAAATATGGCCTCCCCACTAGTGCCTTAATGGTGAGTACAATATAAATTCTTTTTAGATTTAGTCTTGTTATTTCTTATATTAGCTTGCTATTATCTATATCAATGTAAAAGTATTCTTGTATTCTTGCTATATCACTCTACTATTAATATGTGCTGAGGTTGGGCATGTTTGAGGTGTATGCTCTAGCTTGAGAGGAAGTGTTGGAGTTCCCTTGTTATTTCTTTATATTAGCATATGGGTATTCTTATAATCTTTCCATATCACTCTAATATGACGATTTTTTACAACTTAACTGCGCTAATAAACAGAAGAGTGTCATGATATGTTTTTTAATAAAGTAACACACATGAAGTGTCAAACAGTATTAGAATTCATATAAAGGAGGTGAGGCATTGGATGGAAGTACCTGAGAGGCTATCCTTCAAAGTACCATTTGGAACATACTTATATACAAGCATTTGTTCACCTTGATCAAAACAAAAACCAACAAGGCTAACCAGATTCTTATGATGAACATTTGATAGAAGTTCAATCTCAGTTTTGTATTTATGCCCACCCTGCAAAGATTCTTTCTATGCTCGTTTGATGGCAATCGGTTGACTAGTGGGAAGAGTCCCCATATAAACCTGTAGAAATTGTTAGGACATATGTAGTTCAAGTGGTTTCAAACATATGTCACTATTTTATGCAATTGGCTTATCCTTTGATAAAATGCAATTTACTTGTAATTGGGTAGATTTAGGATGTGTTTAATACTTCAAGAAACTGTGTTTTAAAATCAAGAGTTGAAGTCATCAAGTCTGTCCAAGAAACAAGCTGGAAAGTGCAAGTTACTAAAGCTCGACACCTAGTCTCAACACCTAGTCTCGACACATGCATCTATCGAGCTTTAGAAGCTGTTTCAGCCCCGAGGCTCGACAGCTTCTCGACAGATCCTCGACACCTCTATCTGTCGAGATTTAAGGAAAACAGATTCCAAGTTCTATTTTGATTCCAATCCGTGAATGTGTCTTTGGGACTTCTTTTCTCCTAACCCTAGACATATAAAAGGATTGTTTTAAGAGCTGTCAAAGAGAAGCAAGTTGCACAAGCATTGAGAAATTCTTGTTCATGCAATTTGTGATCAAAGACAAAGTTCATGCCCTAGTTCATCTCTTGTGAAGAAGTTGCTGTGTAATGTGCACCGTAGAGTTTTGTAACCGAGCATCTTCTTGATCTTTATCGTGTGGATGATTTGAAGAACTTTGCAGCCAACAACTCTTTCTCTAGTTGGTGAATTGAAGTCACGTACTGGGATCCGCGCAATTGGTTAGTCACGTAGTTGGGAGCGGTGCATCAAAAGGAGAAACTGTCACTACAGAGCAAGTCCAATTGAGTATTGGGGTAAGGGTTCAACTGTAGGTTGGTGAGGTACTTGGGATTCCTTTTGCTTGTAACCGCTTGTTGTGATAATAGTGGAGTTTCGGGAGTGGTGACCTTAAATCACTCGGTGGGGTTTTTGCCGTCAGGTTTTCCTTATTCGTAAACAAATCACCGTGTCATTTATTTTCCGCTGCATACTTTAGTTATTGGTGATTTGTTTGTGCTGCCACGTGAATTTGCATGTTAACTTGATTAATTAATAATTCGACTAATTAATCAATTTAATTTATTACGAGGGGTCAACGCATTTGTGGCCTATCAGAAATGTTGACAGATTAGATATTTGGTTTTTATTTTGAGACAGGCATAGTTCAAAAATATTTTGAAAAGCTTAAGAAGCTTTTATTAACAAGAAAGAAATTAATGGGAGAAAAAGGAAAATTTTGGAAACGAAATTAAGCATTTAAAGTGCCAGAAGAACAAAACAAATTGCATGAATATAAAATATTTCTTGTTATTGAAGTTGAAGAATCTTCTGATATATTCTCAAAAATTTAGCAAACTATTAATATACTGACAAGAGTAGTCATAACCAAACCTTCTTATAACCACCAGATCCAATAGAATTTTCTTCAGAAAACTTGTTGGTGTACTTCTTAAGCTCTTCAAAGGAGAAGTATCTTGCTCCTTTTAATTGAAAAATGCCACCACTGCCACCATTTGGATCCCACTATGCTGCATTTGTATGGAATGAAAGTGACAATATACCCTTAAAATTTAATATTAACAGCTCTGAAGTGCCAAGTTTACATTATAGCTATCTTACAAAAAGGATTCAATTGCTCGGAAGCTCTTTCTGCTCTTCTCTTTTGGTGGAAAGCATAGACCCCTACAAGGAGTAATACTAGAAGCAGGATAGTGCCACCAACGGCTACTCCAATTATAACGCCTATACTCAAAGACTTTTTGGTTTTTGTAGAAACATAGAAAAATGACATGGAAGAGGGAGAGCAAGAGAGAGAGATTGGTCATAATAATATCAAGCTAACATTGTGACAATTTGTGTGTTTAGATATGCATCACAATAAGACAAATCCAATATTGGAAGTACTACTTTCTATTTAAATGTGAATTTGAAGTTACCAACATAGCAATCATATGGAACAGGATCAGCTAAAAAATAGTAAGGTCCAAAACCATTTGGGGGCTTAAAACTCTAATTGCTGAACACAAACCCAACCTGAGAAAGTCCTATTTTATCGAAACAACCTTGGCCAGTCGGGAAGATTTGTAGTCTTATTTTAAAGTCCTCAAAAAATTCTTTGTTTGGGTTGCTCAGGGAGACTGAATTTACAGGCAATTTTTGGGACTAAAAAGATTGCATTAAAGACGCCTCAAGATTTGTGTAGTAACCTGAGCATCCCAAGTTTGAGATGGAAGTTGCTCTGAAAACTAAGTTCCACTGTATGGATATGCACATGAACAGTTGGGGCTGGAAACTTGACCCGAACTGTAGGAAATAGGCTGACAGTTATTTGGTGGAGCCCAGTATGATGGGCCATTATTTGGTTGGGAAACTCCGCAGATGTTCAGTGTCTTGCAAATTGGGTTATCCACAAGTTTGCAGATAATTAAGGACAATTAGCCCAATGATGTCAGACTTATAAAATCAGTTAAAAAGAAATATCATGGATATTTGACTTCCAATAAATGATAAAATAGCTATTTCTTCAACCATGCATTTAAAAAATAAACAATCATAGTAATTGATTATGGCTTACATCAAAACCTTGTTGTACCCTCTAGCGGTTTCTGTGTAGCCAGAAATCAAATTGTTCAGTAGATCAATGAGTTGCAATTGGGTGCTATAGGTGGTGCCAATATCTAAGGAACCATTGAGCTGGTTGTTCTTTAATAATCTGTCCCCACATGTCAGATCAGTCACATAATCTGTTTAGTTGTATGTGTGTGTATAGCTAGACAGATTTCATTGTGTTTGAACCTATGGAAATTATATGTTTGATTCACATTGAAATCAGTGCTACTTGAGATCAAGCTGACACATTACTCACACAGTATGTAAATTGGGAAGGCTAAATAAGGAAACAGGAACTTCTCCTTGAAGTTGGGTGTTTTCCATATCTCTGCCAATAAAAGATTTAAAGGTTAAAATCAAATCAATATTGAAGAATTTAAACCTTTTCCCCATTTGCAAGTTTCCTGAATATATTCACACACATATGCAAACCCAAGAGAGAGAGAGAGAGAGAAGAGCACCACCAGTTTCACATGCAGGGCCATACGGCCGTCCCCAAGCCAAAAGAGAGATGCTTTAGGTTGACAATGAAAACTCTTAATTAAATATACCCTAGCGAACACAAATTCTTGCACAAGAAGCATTTTGGTCTGTCTTGCTAACTTAATTGACAAGACCAGATATGGGTCCCACTAGATGCTTTTGCGCAAAGAGTTTAAAACTATTGACGGAGCCAATAGCTTCTTCTGGAAAGGTAACTATTGAACCCAAAGAAATTTAGAAGAAGACCATCAGCAGCCATCCTTTATACAATATAGACTAGCAAAATCATGTCCATGAGTTGTGCAGACACCAGATTGATTCTATAGTGCTATTGATTTTGTTGGACCTGATTGATCATGTTTGATACTAATTGGTGCTTTTAGAGACATTTGATTGCTATTTGATTTTAATTCCCTATTACGTAATCTCATCATGAGTTTATTTTCTTTTCATGTTTGATGAAGGCACAGGTGCTAATTCCTAAGCTCCTATAATTCTTGAATGCTTGATGTTGACTCCATGCAACTCTTGGTGGTGATTCTTGGATTCAATTTCACAGTTTTCTTCACTTGGTGTTGATTCCAAGTAAACCCTAGGTGCCAAATCCTAGGTCCTATCCATTTTTTTATTCTTCTCTTTGTTTCTCAAACACAAAGTCCCCCTTATTTTTTTTACGAAAGTGATAGAACAAAGTCCCGTTTTTAAAGTTCATTGTCCTACGTCAAAATAGTAATGGGCATTGTTTGAGAAATATGTGCAGCAAATGATATATGATATTGTCAAAATCTACTAATTTGCCATAAATTAGAAATCGCTACATACGAGAACAAAGTAGACCAAGTTGTCTTCAGTTCATCCAAACACGCAACAAGGTCGAACCGAAATCAAACCAAAGTCGAACCGTGGTGATGTCATAATTAATTAATAATTATTTAAATTATAAATAAATATATTGAATTAATATAAATAGAAAAATTAACAAAAATAATCCAGTTAAAATAAAGATACATATGTCAAATATATTTTTCATATCATAGCTTTTACAAACAAATAAGAAATATCAAATCCTAAGCAAATATAGATATAGTTTTTCTTTATTTCTTTATATGTTGATTAGTAAAACTTGTGATAATACTGGTAATAATAATGATAATATAAGTTTAAAAAAAAAAAAAACAATGGCTTTGTTTAGTAGAGTAATTGAAACACACATTTTCAGTTTTTAAACAACTTTACACACATTTTCACGCACTTTTTCACTCACATGTATTTTAAAAAACTACAAACAACATTACTCAAACTCCTCTACCAAACGGGCCCAAAAACTTTACCTATTGTAATAAGTTCATATATCCACTAGTATGTCAATTTATTTAATCCCACATATCAGTTCAATAATACTAATATAAGTGACAAATTAATAATATTTTTTAAATTTTAGTAAGAGTGATCATAAAACAAATGCAAAAAAAAAAGGAGAAAAAAAAATAAAAGAAAAGAAAGAGAAAACGTAGAAAAAAATTGAAAACTGAAAATACTATAGCAAAATAATTTTTAAATGTGTGAATAGTACCGTGGGACCCATTTTTAATGAAAAAGTGGCTGAACAGTGCGTAAATAGTGTGTGAACAGTGCATATACAGTACGTAAACAGAAAGTGCACAATGTGAACAGTAACTTTGTTCCCTAAGCTGAAACGCATGCAGAGGAAAATAATAAAAATAAATAAGGTTGAAACATGTCTTGACCAAAACATGGACGCAATAATTTTTATCCAAACATTACCTTAATGTAAAGTGGAGGAAGTCTTAGTCAACTCGAATGACTGAATGACCAAAAGGCTGAAATAGTGACGTGAAGGCGCAAATCTAAGAAATTACACATAAAACAAAGCACAAGGCATTGAAGTGGCGGACATTACAACATACACACACACAAAATCCAAAAAAGAAGAAGAAGAAGAAGAAGAAGAGAAGAAGCAGAGCAGAGGATGTGAAATGCAGAAGAAGAAGAAAGGAGCGACCAACTGTGGGTTGCTTCAGGTGAACAAGGGGAACAAAGAATGGTAAATTTGTAAGAGAAGACATCATAAGGTCTAATATAAACAATGATATATTAGACAAAGCAGAATGAGCGACCATAAATATTTCAAAAATGTGTTTATACATACATACATATGTGTGTGTGTGTGTGTGTGTTCTATGATCCTCCAAATTGTGCATATTTGATTAGATTGGATTGGATTGTTTTGAGTGTGGGTTGTGCAGATGTGTGCTGAGTCCCACATCAAGTGTTACTAGATGGATCTTGGTTATAAGTGATTGTGAGGATTGTGTAACTTGACTATTCATTTGAGGTATAAGGTGGGGAGGATTTTGAGTGTGGGTATCATGAGGAAGGGGTGAATTTTACAAGGAGGTCAACGACTTGAGGTTGAAAACCATGGAGGAATTCAGATCCAAGAAAACTATTGTTGCTCATATCCCTACAGATTACACTTATAGTCTAAACAAAATAAATGAAAGAAATTATGTTAAATATAGTAACCATAGAAATAGGTATATAGGACTGTGGCAAACAGTATCTATTTTGGAGGTTAAAATTTTTATCATCAGTTATAATGGTCTGACAATGCTCATTAACCCTTGCACCACAATTTAAAGGAAAAGTCTAGTGCCACAAAAAAAAGGCACAACTTGAACCACAACTCGCCATGTGGCGAGTTGTGATTGGTAGAGGGGTGATGTGGGGACAACCCTTTACCAACCACAACTCGCCATGTGGTGAGTTGTGGCACAAGTTGTGCCTTTTTTTGTGGCACGAGAACTGCTCCAATTTAAATTCAATCTCAAGTAATATTAACGCAGCTTACAAATAGTTGAGGGATTTCATGCCAGTAAGCTTGGGAATCGGACCAGACAGGTTATTGTTGGACAATTACCTGAAAACAGAGCACCAAAAGCTCTCTTTGTAAAGTGAAAATTCCCACATGAGATGACATAAATAATTTCATTAAACAAGTATAAATTCTGCATTTGGTGTGTCAGTATTTTTTGCTTACAGTTTGCGAACATTTACAAGATTGCTGAGGTTTGAAGGCACGGGTCCTGTTATTAAATTCCTTTCAAAGCGGCTGTAATGAAAACAAGATATTCAGTACAATAACTAGAAAAAGTTCACAGCTAGCAACAATCTTGGTCTGAAATCACTTGATTAAATGAGCTAGATACTCACATCACCTCCAAAGTCTGCACAAGTCCAAGAGTAACTGGAATCCTGCCAGTGAGTTTATTGCTTCGAAGAATCCTGCAAGAAACATATACAACGGCAGTAGGAAGGTATGACTAAATTGACTGTGTTTTGCTATACAATTGAGAATATCAAAATGAAGCTTTTTTCTTAGATTCCATGTCCAAGACCTTCAAGCTGACAGCATTAGAGCAAAAAATGATACAGAGGCAAAATTCAGAAAATTAAAAACAAAGACGTGAACCAAAGAGAGTCCATTATACATATATTTCAAACATCATTAATATGCAGTCTTTATTGAAGCTTTCTGCCTAGCTGAAAGTAAACCAATAGAACTTACAAATGTATTAGAATCATTGATGAGTTGAAAAGTTCAGGTGGAATGTTTCCTGAGAGTTTATTATTTTCCAGATGACTGTAGATGATGAAAATATTTTAGATCATCGTTGAGTGGAAAACACAAAGTAATCAGCTTGAAACAAAGAAATGACATACAAGTGCTTGGCATTAAGTAGCATATCAAGACCAGGTGCAGTCGCATTAGAAACTGGTAGGCGTCCTTCAAGCGGGTTATTGGCGAGATCAAGCCAGTTAAGTTGGGAAAGATAACCAATAGAAGCTGGAATTGGTCCATTGAAGCTATTGTTAGTTAGAGATCTGCAATTCAAAGCAAATGAAAAGTTCCAGAATTCAGTGTATGTTGGCCTAAAAGCGAAACTGCAATAGATATAGCCTCAAATTGTGATTTAGAAGAAAAAATAGACCCTTTATCCGGAAAATCATTGTCTACTAAATGGAGGAAAACTTAAGAGCTGTAAGGACTTTCATTGCATTTGATATTCCATTTAAACGATAAGAATACTAAGTCAAAAGTCTTACAGCATTCTTAGCAGCTTTAGGTTTCCTATTGTGTCTGGAATTAAGCCAGAGAAACTGCAACCAATCAAGTTACTAGTGTACAGAAAAAGCAACAGGTTAATTGTAGGGATCTAAAACACAAGTTGAGTATGAGCTAATCCTTTGAAAAAAATTGATAATATCTTACTGGATTACAAGTTTAGTTAAATTCCCAATTGAACTTGGAAGTTGTCCTGTTATGTTATTGTTGTAAGATAGATCCCTATACGAAAAAAGCTGATCATCAGGAATGAATTTACAGAAGACTAACTGAAGAAGCCACTAATGAATACTGCATCAAATAATGGAGTAATTGAATTAATCTAATTATGAAATTAAACAAAATAAAACTTCTGAGTCAGTATTGTTATAATGATAATCCCGTGAAATGGTTGGTCTCTGGGATGCATCTCTCATAAATAAAGAGCGCCTCCCCTGACATGAGAAATTTGCTGCTTCAGATGTGAGCACTGAATCTTAATACATGCGAGTACTGAAAATCTACAAAAATAAATGGTAGATTTTCAGTACTTGCATGTGTTAATATTATCATGACAAAAAGATGTGGCTAAGTGCAAATAGATGACGTACAAAATCTGTAACTCTGACAACTGCCAGATTTCGCTAGTTAGCTTTCCTGACAAACCCATGCTTATTAATATTCTGACATAAAGAACAGTCACATTAGTAAAACTGGACAGAATTGAAACCTTTAAAAAAAATAAGTATTTAAAGGTGCAATTTACATGGAGGTCACACGTGATTTAGTGCAATTAATCAATTCCCAAGGGTCACTTTATTGGATGAGTTCTTCTGCCTGCTCAAACGATTAAATTGTAGAAATTTTGATTCTCAAAATTCCAATTTTTTATTTCCATGTTCTCTCAGCAATCAAATAAATTTGGGTCATAATTAGTGGAAAAGAGACTGAAAAAAATAAAAAAATAAAAACAAAAGAGGAAGAAGAAGAACAGAAACCAGAAATGTTGATTTATGAATGGCCAAATAACAGGCAAAATGTATTGTTGTTCTCTTATTTGTATGGCTAAGGAGAAACAAGAGCTGCTAAGCAAGAAACCGAATGAAAAACTAGATTAACAAACGATGAAAAGGGACATAGTAATTAAAGTGGACTTACAGTCATTTGTGGCATTGTTGACTGTCACTGCAATAACCAAATATTGCATGAAAAGCAGCAGCAGCAGCAGAGTTCCTGTTCTTCCACCCATTTGGCTTCTAAGTTCAAAGTCACTGAATTGAATAAGGAATAATAATAAATTACGTAAATTCATTTGAGGTAAGATTGATACTAAAATAAGTCAGAGTTGCAGAAGTATTGATTACATTAACTAGTTGCATACCCGCGTGTTGCGCATGATAATTTTTTTAGGATAATCTCATTAAATATTTTATTAATACTATAATTTTAGTTATTAACTATTGATTTTTCATTAGTTTTTAAGTTAATAGAAACTTTAAATACACCTTTTTTTTACCTTTATACACACATATATAGTGAATCTTTACACATACCTTTAAGAAAGTTCTATATATTCCACTTTTTTAGATGCGTAAAATTATAGACTACTACCCCATAATGATAGTGGCTAATTAATTTTATATATTTTTTTTGGTGATTTCATTCGTAATGCTTTTTACCATTATCATATATTTACTAAATGATGATTTGATAACAAATACGATAAATGAGAGATAGCATTGTTCATTAGATTTTCAAAAGTAATAGTGTATGAAAATTATATAAATATATATATATATATATATATTCGTTCATTAGATTTTCGAAAGTAATAGTGTATAAAAATTATATATATATATATATATATATTATAAATAAGGTTAAAGGAAAAGTAAAAAAAAAATAGATTTTTAAATTTTCTAACTTTATTTCTTATGTAATTTCTACTAATATCAAAGAACATATTTTTTTTAGTTATGATTAATATGGTTTCCATAGTTAGAGTTTGATTAGTTTTAAATCTAAATTTAGTACTATGATTGTATTTAATTGTTGATTTAATTTTCTAAGTGAATTTAATGGTTTATGTTACTACACTGTGAAGTTTTTAATGTTCTCCACACGGTAATCTCTATTTTATTTTTTACTTCTCCTTACAATCTCTTTGTTTTCCAATCAATGATTTCTAACTGACGTTTCATTTTTTTTTTCTTTATCTATTATTTATTACTTTGTATTGGTTTTTTTCTATACCATCTCTCTCTCTCTCTCTCTCTCTCTCTCTCTCTCTCTCTCTCTCTCTCTCTCTCTCTCTCCATTGGCAACCTATCGTTTTCAAAAATTTGATGATGATTCTATGACATTAAATATGCATTATTAGTTTTTTTTATTTTTTTATTTAGTGTTTCTAACTTGATTTGTTTTGTATTTCATTCTTCCTTTGATGCATTAGCTGTGAGAATGACTGTTTCCCTAGTATTACTCCACTTAATGTGAACAATTTTATTTATTTAATTTAGGAAAAATATTATATTTTAAAATTTTTAAAATAAAAAAGGAGTGGAAATATAAATAATTTAATGATATATATGGGGGATGTGGCTGAATTTAAATTTTAAATAAAATGATATGAGAAAAAAATAAAAATAAAATACATAACAATAAACACTAACTTATCCAAATAATTATATGTAATATAATAATAGTACATTCTTGTATACTATTTTTAGTTATTTATAATGAAATGTGATAATATTTAACAATCAAATTCATAAAAAAAAAAATTCTCAAAAAAAATTCATAAAAAAATAAAAAAACTTAAAACACAAAACTAAATCTCATCAACCAAAATAGAGTTCTGAAGAATACAAAACTTTATCAAACTAAAATAGAGATGCAAGAAAAATAAAAATAACCACTTTTTATATTGTGAGAGAAAATTATGTAAAGAATGGAAGAGTGAATGACAAATTTATACTAAGAGGATGATAATAAAAAGAAACAAAATAAAGGAAGATAAAAGGAAAGAGGAAGAGTGATATTAAGGTAGAATGTTTGGGGAGATGAATAGATAAAGAGAAGGAGAAAGGTTGGAGAAAGTGTAAATGTTAAAAAAATAAGTATAATTTGATAAGCACAATTTTCTTTTATTTGAATTTAAGTATAATATTACTTTTTTATTTTTTAAAACAAAAAGAGAGAGAAATATAAATAATTTAATGATAAGGAGGATGTGGTTGAATTTCAATATTGAGTAAAATAGAAGAAAAGAAAAAAAATAAGAAAAATTAAAAGATATAACAGTAAACACTAAATTATCCAAATTATGCTATGTAATGGAATACTATATTATTTTTATCTATTATCTTTAATTTTTTATAATGTAATTAGATAAAATTTAACAATCAAAGAGCAAAATAATAATAATAATAATAATAATAATAATAATAATAATAATAATAATAACATCTTAAAACACAAAACTAAATTGTATCAACCTAAAATAGAGTTCTTAAAAATACAAAAATTTATCAAACTAAAGCGGAGATGCAATAAAAAATAAAAATCCACCAAAACATTGAGAGAGAGAGAGAGAGAGAGAGAGAGAGAGAACCTTTTTGTGAGAGAAAACTATGCAAAGAATGGAAAAGAGTGATAAATTTATAGTAAGAGAGAATGGATAAGAAGAGACAAATAAAAGAAGATGAAGGTAAAGATGAATAGCAATATTAAAGTAGAGGGTAGTAGGGAGATGAAAATGTAAGGAAAGAAGAGAAAAAAGGTTGAAGAAAATATAAATATTTAAAAAATAAGTGAATGTAAAAAAAAATTATAAGAAAATTAGAAATAAAAAAGAAATATATATAGATGTTAAAACCGACAAAGATAAGTATGTAAAGTCAATAATCTATTTATATATTTTTTTAAAAAAAGAATAAATAATAATTAATAATTATGTGGCGATGAGGTAGCGCAACGGGAACTTAGCAGCAATAAATGCCACGCTTCAACTTTTAGTAATATATAGATATAGATTACAACACAACCACCAGTGTCCACTGATCGACTAAAGTGCTGGTATGTTGTAAAAAGACACAAGTACTTAAATATATAAATTAATCATAAATGATAACTACTTGAGACACAGGTTGCCTGCAACTTATTAAACGGAGATATATGGATTTTGATATTGCTTATTGCTGAAAACTGAAATCATTATAATAAAATAATTTTTAAATATGTAAATAATACCGTGAGATTCAGTTTTAATGAAAATTTTATTGACAAAAAAATATTTATGGGTCTCATGAACAATGCATGAGATCCACTGACAAAGACGCAAACGTGCAACGCAAGCTCAAAATCGCTATCCAATCTCCACCTATCTAATAACGTAACCTTGACCTTGACCTTAATACATGCGAGCACTGAATCTTAATACATGCGAGCACTGAAAATCTACAAAAATAGATGGTAGATTTTCAGTACTTGCATGTGTTAATATTATCATGACAAAAAGATGTGGCTAAGTGCAAATAGATGACGTACAAAATCTGTAACTCTGACAACTGCCAGATTTCGCTAGTTAGCTTTCCTGACAAACCCATGCTTATTAATATTCTGACATAAAGAACAGTCACATTAGTATGAAAAACTGGACAGAATTGAAACCTTTAAAAAAAAAAAAGTATTTAAGGGTGCAATTTACATGGAGGTCACTCGTGATTTAGTGCAATTAATCAATTCCCAACTGCCACCACAAGGATCAGCTCCCACCCAAGTTGTTGGTGTGCTCTGCAATTCATCCTTGAGAGACAGTAGACCAAGATCTGCACCAGAAATTGTTAGTTTTAATGATTTAGAATTTTTAAACAGAACCATTCAAGGATAAAGTATTATTAATTGTATTGATAAAGTTGCACTCACACATGTACATAGTCGATCTTGAACTTATAATCTCGTCCTCCATCTCATTCTAATAGGATGAGGATTTGTCATTTGAGCTAAAGCTCATATGCAAGTATTATATTGAATATATACATAAACCAAGAGAAAGATTATGACACGCTTTATGTCCTTTAAGGGAAAGTAATGTTCAGGTATAATTACACTACCGTAATTTCAGAAACCCAAATAACAAAAAAGAAAGCACTGTCCAGGAGCTAATTTTCTCGTCAGGGTTGACCAAGTATTTCCCAGTTCCAAGTGCTGAGAATTAACCTTACCAAAGCCATTAAATACACCATCATATATTCATTAACCAAAAAAAAAGCTGAGTAACTTGGATCAAACTTGACTTGACAGCTCTAATGTCATTCAAACTACTGAATGCTACCAAAGAATTGTGCCCCCTAAAGACGAGGTTTCCGTACACAATATTACAATATGCAGTTAATGCCTTAAAGGCACAGAGGGTAACTCTCCAAAGCAATGATCTGTAATTTTCACTCTGGAGATCATTGATAATCACTAACAGAAACAGCAATCATCCCTGTATTGTGGAGAAATACGGAAAAAGAATTCCCAAATACAAACAAAAAACTCGAAAGCTTGTTTTTTATGTTGTTAAGAGAAAATTCAGCCCGAGTTAATCAAATTATTGTCCAAGGGTCACTTTATTGGATGAGTTCTTCTGCCTGCTCAAACGATTAAATTGTAGAAATTTTGATTCTCAAAATTCCAATTTTTTATTTCCATGTTCTCTCAGCAATCAAATAAATTTGGGTCATAATTAGTGTAAAAGAGACTGAAAAAAAATAAAAACAAAAGAGGAAGAAGAAGAACAGAAACCAGAAATGTTGATTTATGAATGGCCAAATAACAGGCAAAATGTATTGTTGTTCTCTTATTTGTATGGCTAAGGAGAAACAAGAGGTGCTAAGCAAGACACCGAATGAAAAACTAGATTAACAAACGATGAAAAAGGACATAGTAATTAAAGTGGACTTACAGTCATTTGTGGCATTGTTGACTGTCACTGCAATAACCAAATATTGCATGAAAAGCAGCAGCAGCAGCAGAGTTCCTGTTCTTCCACCCATTTGGCTTCTAAGTTCAAAATCACTGAATTGAATAAGGAATAATAATAAATTACGTAAATTCATTTGAGGTAAGATTGATACTAAAATAAGTCAGAGTTGCAGAAGTAGTGATTATGTTAACTAGTTGCATACCCCGATACCCACGCGTTGCACATGATAATTTTTTTAGGATAATCTTATTAAATATTTTATTAATACTATAATTTTAGTTATTAACTATTGATTTTTCATTAATTTTTAAGTTAATAGAAACTTTAAATACACCTTTTTTTACCTTTATACACACATATATAGTGAATCTTTACACATACCTTTAAGAAAACTCTATATATTCCACTTTTTTAGATGCGTAAAATTATAGACTACTACTCCATAATGATAGTGGCTAATTAATTTTATATATATATTTTTAGTGATTTCATTCATAACGCTTTTTACCATTATCATATATTTACTAAATGATGATTTGATAACAAAGACGACAAATGAGAGATAGCATTGTTCATTAGATTTTCGAAAGTAATAGTGTATGAAAATTATATATATATATATATATATATATATTCGTTCATTAGATTTTCGAAAGTAATAGTGTATAAAAATTATATATATATATATATATATATATTATAAAGAAGGTTAAAGGAAAAGTAAAAAAAAAAAATAGATTTTTAAATTTTCTAACTTTATTTCTTATGTAATTTCTACTACTATCAGAGAATATCTTTTTTTTAGTTATGATTAATATGGTTTCCATAGTTAGAGTTTGATTAGTTTTAAATCTAAATTTAGTACTATGATTGTATTTAATTGTTGATTTAATTTTCTAAGTGAATTTAACGGTTTATGTTACTACACTGTGAAGTTTTTAATGTTCTCCACATGGTAATCTCTATTTTATTTTTTACTTCTCCTTACAATCTCTTTGTTTTCCAATCAACGATTTCTAATTGACGTTTTTTTTTTTTTTCTTTATCTACTCTTTATTACTTTGTATTGGTTTTTTTCTATACCATCTCTCTCTCTCTCTCTCCATTGGCAACCTATCGTTTTCCAAAATTTGATGATGATTCTATGACATTAAATATGCATTATTAGTTTTTTTTATTTTTTTATTTAGTGTTTCTAACTTGATTTGTTTTGTATTTCATTCTTCCTTTGATGCATTGGCTGTGAGAATGACTGTTTCCCTAGTATTACTCCACTCAATGTGGACAATTTTATTTATTTAATCTAGGAAAAATATTATATTTTAAAATTTTTAAAATAAAAAAGGAGTGGAAATATAAATAATTTAATGATATATATGGGGGATGTGGCTGAATTTAAATTTTAAATAAAATGATATGAGAAAAAAATAAAAATGAAATACATAACAATAAACACTAACTTATCCAAATAATTATATGTAATATAATAATAGTACATTCTTATATACTATTTTTAATTATTTATAATGAAATGTGATAATATTTAACAATCAAATTCATAAAAAAAAAAATTCTCAAAAAAAAATCATAAAAAAATAAAAAAACTTAAAACACAAAACTAAATCTCATCAACCCAAGTAGAGTTCTAAAGAATACAAAACTTTATCAAACTAAAATAGAGATGCAAGAAAAATAAAAATAACCACTTTTTATATTGTGAGAGAAAATTATGTAAAGAATGGAAGAATGAATAACAAATTTATACTAAGAAGATGATAATAAAAAGAAACAAAATAAAGGAAGATAAAAGGAAAGAGGAAGAGTGATATTAAGGTAGAATGTTTGGGGAGATGAATAGATAAAGAGAAGGAGAAAGGTTGGAGAAAGTGTAAATGTTAAAAAAATGAGTATAATTTGATAAGCACAATTTTCTTTTATTTGAATTTAAGTAAAATATTACTTTTTTATTTTTTAAAACAAAAAGAGAGAGAAGTATAAATAATTTAATGATAAGGAGGATGTGTTTGAATTTCAATATTGAGTAAAATAGAAGAGAAGAAAAAAATAAGAAAAATTAAAAGATATAACAGTAAACACTAAATTATCCAAATTATGCTATGTAATGGAATACTATTTTATTTTTATTTATTATCTTTAATTTTTTATAATGTAATCAAAGAAAATTTAACAATCAAAGAGCAAAATAATAATAATAATAATAATAATAATAATAAAAACTTAAAACACAAAATTAAATCGTATCAACCTAAAATAGAGTACTTAAAAATACAAAAATTTATCAACCTAAAGCGGAGATGCAATAAAAAATAAAATTCCACCAAAACATTGAGAGAGAGAGAGAGAGAGAGAGAGAGAGAGAACCTTTTTGCGAGAGAAAACTATGCAAAGAATTAAAAAGAGTGATAAATTTATAGTAGGAGAAAATGGATAAGAAGAGACAAATAAAGGAAGATGAATAGCAATATTAAAGTAGAGGGTAGTGGGGAGATGAAAATGTAAGGAAAGAAGAAAGTTGAAGAAAATATAAATATTTAAAAAATAAGTGAATGTAAAAAAAATTATAGGAAAATTAGAAATAAAAAAGAAATATATATAGATGTTAAAACCGACAAAGATAAATATGTAAAGTCAATAATCTATTTATATAATTTTTTTTTTTGTCAATAATCTATTTATATAATTTTTTTTTTTAAAATAAATAATAAATAATAATTATGTGGCGATGAGGTTGCGCAATGGGAGCTTAGCAGCAATAAATGCCACGCTTCAACTTTTAGTAATATATAGATATAGATTACAACACAACCACCAATGTCCACTGATCGACTAATGTGCTGGTATGTTGTAAAAAGACACAAGTACTTAAATATATAAATTAATCATAAATGATAACTCCTTGAGACACAGGTTGCCTGCAACTTATTAAATGGAGATATATGAATTTTGATATTGCTTATTGCTGAAAACTGAAATTATTATAATAAAATAATTTTTAAATATGTAAATAGTATCGTGAGAATCAGTTTTAATGAAAATTTTGCTTAAAAAAAAATATTTATAAATCTCATGAACAATGCATGAAATCCGCTGACAAAGACGCAAACGCGCAACGCAAGCTCAAAATCGCTATCCAATCTCCACCTATCTAATAACGTGACCTTGACCTTGACCTTCCTCTCAGAAATTAATATCTAATAACGTGAATAGGAGGGAAGTTAAAAACTAAATGACAAATTTCCATTTCCACCTTTAGCTTTAGCTATAGCCTCTCCTCTTCTCTTTAGCTTTTTCCGTTTCCAGTTAATTAATGTATGTATGTATCAGACAAAGACAACTCTCAATGACTGCAACTGCATGCCTGGGGTTTGCCTTTTGTTCATTTCAATCATATATTCATACGTTATTATCATTCGTATCCAATTGCGTGTCGTCTTCTAGTTTCTTCCTTTAAAATGAGTCCACTATGACTGCCCTTCTGTTACGGTTACCACTCAATATTCAACTCTAAATTAATCAATGCTTTCTTTTATTGCTCCATTCTCTGTCTGCCAATTGTAATTGTTTGGGACCTTGTGTCTCCATCCAAAACCTAACTTTTCTAATTCCAAAAAAAAAGTATGCCCATTTAAACTTTTTAAAAATCGTCTCACGCCCAAAAAGTTTGTCCCAAATCACAATAGACCTATTGTCCTCGACCCACTCTATGCTTACTGAAGATTTTATTCATGTGTTTTACTTGCATGATTTTTTTAAATAACAAAATTTAGCTACATGTACCCTTAGGTGAATTTTGACAAATATATCATTAAATTACATATTCTTCTTATATTCTACATGTTTGCAAAATTTTTATAAAATTAAAGATCAGTAGCTATGTTATTAATAAATTATTTAAATTACAAGTTTTTGTAATTTAAAATTATGCATAAAATATAACCTTAAAGGTCATATAATAAATAATATTCGATTGTCACAAAATTTAACATAAGTATTAAGAGCGTAAAGATTCTAAAAAACATGTAATCTAACAATTAAATTTTCAGAATATGTAGTAATGTTAACAATATTAAGTAAGGTTATATCCTTAGGCGCTACAACTAATTTTATAGTTAAATTTTGTTCATTTTTAAATTAATCATGTAAATTGTATAAATATAATACATGTCTTACAAACCGCCACAAAGTGGAACGGAGGAAATAGCTTCAATCTAGACTTTGTTCATTACATGGGCACTAGTCTTGCCCAACTTTGAATAGGATGATTAAAACTCATTCCCAGTAGCAAATGAGACAAAGATGGGATGAGGGTTAAATATTTGCTTTGAATTAGGTTAAGACGGGTTAGGTATATTGGGGACCTTGACCTGATTAAATATATATATATATAGAGAGAGAGAGAGAGAGAGAGAGAGAGAGAGAGAGAGAGAGAGAGAGAGAGAGAGAGAGAGAGAGAGAATGATTTTTTGTTTCTAAACTTTGAGTTTTTAATATCTTTTTTTGTTGAATTATTGAATTTATAGTATTTATATTTTAAGATTTGAAGTGTTTATGATCTTTAATTATTGTATTGTTATGCTTTGAGATTTTTTTGTAACGTTGAAACCTGATTTTAAATGTTTTATGAGTTATAATTTAATGTATATAATTTAAATCAAATTTCAATAAATTATAAAAATAATTACATTTATATATTTTTTATAATGATGACTGAGTGTATGTCATGCTAATCAGCAGCCCACTTCCCGTATAGCGAGGCTGTGCATAAATTTTCAAGTAGATTAGCACGAGTTCAACTTTTAAAGTAGTAGATCAAGTTGGATGGCAGGTTGAGTCTTTTCTAAATCGCCATAACCCAACCCAACCCACCTAAATATATATATATATATATATATTTCAATAAATTATAAAAATAATTACATTTATATATTTTTTATAATGATGACTGAGTGTATGTCATGCTAATCAGCAGCCCACTTCTCGTCTAGCAGGGATGTGTATTAATTTTCAAGTAGATTAGCACGAGTTCAACTTTTAAAGTAGTAGATCAAGTTGGATGGCAGGTTGAGTCTTTTCTAAACCGCCATAACCCAACCCAACCCACCTAAATATATATATATATATATATATATATATATATATTCATCTCTTTTTACACTGGATCTCATATCAAATTTAAGGTTTTTTTTTTCTTTTTTTGGTTTATTCCATTATTTATGCATTTTAATATGAAAAATGAATAATACTTTCCCAACATATTTATAAGCACACATAGTGACATAGATATAGTACCCAACAATTTTTTTAAAGAAAAAAGTTAGAAAGTTCTGATATTAAAGACCTATGTATTTTGATATATGGAAACAAGAGTCAATTCCTAAATTTTTTCCAATGATTTATAGATGAAATATAACTTCTTAAAATTCTCTGTAATTGGTAAAATAATTTTTAAAGTTTAGTATATTATATATAACTAAAGGTAACTCACCCAATCTGCCAAGTCAAAACCATCAAAATTTTCAAACGACCAGCCGTTTTTAGAGGTTGATTGGTTGGCGGCTATTTCAAAAATTTCCCACCTATTAATGGCAAATTGGTTAAAAATTTTCCCCTTAACTTGTCCAATCTAACACATGCAGTCCTACCGTATAGTACCACTCAAATCCTCTAGAAGTAAGAAGATCCTCAAAAAGGATACAGATGTTTGAAACTTCATGCTGAGATTAGGAGCTAGATTTTGGAGAAAATGTTTAAATATTTCAAAGAATCAAAGTGGAAACTAATTTTTTAAGGCGGATACGTCTTATTCCATTTTAATCAATTTTTTGAACCAAACTTTCAATGATAATTCAGTTTTCTTAACAAACCAAAAACATAATCATTCAGCTATATATATTATTAACAAGCTAGGAATATTCTCCACAGTATAAAAAAACAAAATTATATCATCCATTTCAATTACAAATTCTGATTCTTTGCCATGTGAAAACAACATCCCCTATCCAATATAAAGCATGTAGCTCAACATTCAAAATGTAAAACAGCACACACTCAATGAGGCTCCATCTTTGAAGTTGGAAAATTCCCAGTATACTCAAACTCAAAGGTCTCATTGTAGTAAGGATGGCCAGAATTCCCCTTACTTACCTCATAACTGTCTAAAGCAGATGTTGATTCAGCATTGGGGTTCAAACCAGCTATCCGCATTATGTTCTCAATCTCTCTGACCACATCACCCATTGCAGGCCTGTTAGCTCCTGATTCTTCAACACACCCCATTGCCAGGTCCACGAACTTCTCTAATCCTTTTAGTGATGTTTGCAAACCAATGGCAGGGTCAAGAATTTCATGAAGGTTGTATAATACTTTTTTTTTATCCATTGCCATCTGCACCACTCTGACAATGTATTTCCCTCGTTCAATTGGCATTCTTGCAGTTATCAGCTCCAACATTACCACTCCATAGCTATATACATCACTCTTTTCAGTCAACTGCTGGGTCATGTAATACTCAGGATCCAAGTAGCCCTACACCATAATAGAAAATCAACTCTCAGTACTAGAATTTGATGCAATGCCATGTAATTCAAAATGATCTCAAGGCTTGAATGCACATCCTTAGTCATAAGAAATCATGTGTGTTGTTTGTTAAGAAAAATTTAAATTCTAGACACATGCATATGACTATATGGTCCAACAAGATATGGTAAGAAGCTACCTATGAAGAAAGACTTGGTGACGGGACAATTTTCTGCAAACATCTTAATCCAATTCTTCCATTACCAAATGTAATTAGATTATAAGCTCATAATGCTTATTTTCTCATTACAAATCACATGGTAGAGAACACAAATAAATGTTTTGCCTGAGTTTATAATAAACCACAGTTGTCCTCCATCATTCTTATATTCCTGTTCATTTTTATAGAGACGCATTAATTACTACAGTAGAGGTTAAAAGGATTTTCCTCTAACCATTGTGCCCTTCACTTGAGTGGTGATGTGATCCCTTTCATCATCACCCATAGGTTTAGAAAGACCAAAATCAGCAACTTTTGCATTTATGCGCTCATCAAGCAGAATGTTGGTTGATTTAATGTCCCTGTGTATAATAGGAGGGTTGGCAAGTTCATGAAGATAGGCCAGTCCTCTTGCTGCACCTAGGGCTACTTTTAGTCTTCTCATCCAATCCAACTTAATTCCTGACTTCCCTGCATAAGCAACAGCTACCTCATTTAATCTTTATGAAGAATTATATCAGCATTCTCTACAGGCTAATTTACATTGTTTGGAAAGAAGCAATCAGAAGATGAGGGAAGCATTATAACACAATGATGGTGAATCCTCTAAGGTTGTCACTGGATGAACATTACTGAAATATAACAGATTTATTAATTGCATCTTATGATGTGGTTTGCTTTATTTCTTTTGCAAGTAGATACAGGAAATATGGCCTCCCTACTAGTTCCTTAATGGTGAGTACAGTATAAATTCTTGTTAGATTTAGTCTTGTTATTTCTTATATTAGCTTGCTATTATCTACACCAATGTAAGAGTATTCTTGTATTCTTGCTATATCACTCTACTATTAATATGTGCTAAGGTTGGGCATGTTTTATGTGTATGCTCTAGCTTGAGAGGAAGTGTTGGAGTTTCCTTGTTATTTCTTTATATTAGCATAGGGATATTCTTATAATCTTTCCATATCACTCTAATATGACCATTTTTTTACAACTTAACTGAGCTAATAAACAGAAGAGTTTCATGATATGTTTTTTAATAAAGTAACGCACATGAAGTGTCAAACAGTACTAGAATTCATATAAAGGAGGTGAAGCATTGGATGGAAATACCTGAGAGGCTATCCTTCAAAGTACCATTTGTAACATACTCATATACAAGCATTTGTTCACCTTGATCAAAACAAAAACCAACAAGGCTAACCAGATTCTTATGATGAACCCTTGATAGAAGTTCAATCTCAGTTTTGAATTCATGCCCACCCTGCAAAGATTCTTTCTGAGCTCGTTTGATGGCAATCAGTTGACCAGTGGGAAGAGTCCCCCGATAAACCTGTAGAAATGTTGACAGATTAGACATTTGGTTTTTATTTTGAGACATGCATAGTTCAGAAATATTGTGAAAAGCTTAAGAAGCTTTTATTAACAAGAAAGAAATTAATGGGAGAACAAGGAAAATTTTGGAAAGGAAATTAAGCATTTGAAGTGCCAGAAGAACAAAACAAATTGCATGAATATAAAATATTTCTTGTTATTGAAGTTGAAGAATCTTTTGATATATTCTCAAAAATTAAGCAAACTATTAATATACTGACAAGAGTAGTCATAATCGAACCTTCCCATAACCACCAGATCCAATAGAATTTTCTTCAGAAAACTTGTTGGTGTACTTCTTAAGCTCTTCAAAGGAGAAGCGTCTTGCTCCTTTTAATTGAGGAATGCCACCACTGCCACCATTTGGATCCCACGGTGCTGCATTTGTATGGAATGAAAGTGATAATATGCCCTTAAAATTTAATATTAACAGCTCTAAAGTGCCAAGTTTACATCATAGCTATCTTACAAAAAGGATTCAATTGCTCGGAAGCTCTTTCTGCTCTTCTCTTTTGGTGGAAAGCATAGACCCCTACAAGGAGTAATAATAGAAGCAGGACAGTGCCACCAACTGCTATGCCAATTATAATGCCTATACTCAAAGACTTTTTGGTTTCTGTAGAAACATAAAAAATGACATGAAAAAGGGAGAGCAAGAGAGAGAGATTGGTCATAATAATATCAAGCTAGCATTGTGACAATTTGTGTTTTTAGAGATGCATCACAATAAGACAAATCCAATATTGGAAGTACTACTTTCTATTTAAATGTGAATTTGAAGTTACCTGCAATGCAATCATATGGAACAGGATCAGGTAAAAAATAATAAGGTCCAAAACCATCTGGAGGCTTAAAACTCTGATTGCTGAACACAAACCCAACCTGAGAAAGTCCTGTTTTATTGAAACAACCTTGGCCAGTCGGGAAGATTTGTAGTCTTATTTTAAATTCCTCAAAAAGGTCTTTGATTGGGTTACTCAGGGAGACCGAATTTACAGGTAGTTTTTGGGATTGAAAAGATTGCATTAGAGACGCCTCAAGATCTATGTAGTAACCTGAGTGTCTCAAGTCTGAGATGGAAGTTGCTCTGAAAACTAGAGTTCCATTGTATGGATATGCGCATGAACAGTTGGGGCTGGAAACTTGACCCGAACTGCAGGAAATAGGTTGACATTTTTTTGGTGGAGTCGAGTATGATGGGCCATTATTTGGTTGGGAAACTGTGCAGTAACTACTTAGTCTCTTGCAAATTGGGTTGTTCGCAAGTCTGCAGATAATAAAGGACAATTAGTCCAATTATGTCAAACCTATAAAATCAGTTAAAAAGAAATATCATGGACAGTTGACTTCCAATAAATGATAAAATAGTTATTTCTTCAACAATGCATTTAAAAAATAAACAACCAAAGTAATTGATTATGGCTTACATCAATTCGTTGCTGTACCCTCCAGTAGTTACGTTGTAGCCAGAAATCAAATTGTTCTGTAGATCAATGAGTTGCAATTGGGTGCTATAGGTGGTGCCAATATCTAAGGAACCACTGAGATGGTTGTTCTTTAATAATCTGTCCCCACATGTCAGTTCAGTCACATAATTTGTTTAGTTGTATGTGTGTGTATAGCTCGACAGATTTCATTGTGTTTGAACCTATGGAAATTATATGTTTGATTAACATTGAAATCAGTTCTACTTGAGATCAAACTGATACATTACTCACACAGTCTGTAAATTGGGAAGGCTGAATAAGGAAATAGGAACTTCTCCTTGAAGTTGCGTGTTTTCCATCTCTCTGCCAATAAAAGATTTAAAGGTTGAAATCAAATCAATACTGAAGAATTTAAACCTTTTCCCTGTTTGAAAGTTTCCTGAATATATTCACACACACATGCAAACCCGAGAGAGAGAGAGAGAGAGAGAGAGAGAAGAGCACCACCAGTTTCACATGCAGGGCCATACGGCCATCCCCAAGCCAGAAGAGAGATGCTTTAGGTTGACAATGAAAACTCTTAAATATACCCTAACAAACACAAATTCTTGCACAAGAAGCATTTTGGTCTATCTTGCTAACTTAATTGACAAGACCAGATATGGGTCCCACTAAGTCAAAATTACAAGGAGATGGAAGACTGCAAGTGTAAACAACACAAAAAGAATGACCAGAATATATACTATTGATGGTAAGGTATTAACAGAAATCCAACTAAATGTTTCACTTCAATAATCTTTCAATTGAAAAGGATCTAGATGCTTTTGCGCAAAGAAGTTAAAGTTATTGACGGAGCCAATAGCTTTTTCTGGAAAGGTAACTATTGAACCCAAAGAAATTTAGAAGAAGACCATCAGCAACCATCCTTTATACAATATAGACTAGCAAAATCATGTCCATGAGTTATGCAGACACCAGATTGATTCTATAGTGCTATTGATTTTGTTGGGCCTGATTGATCATGTTTGATACTGATTGTTGCTTTTAGAGACATTTGATTGCTATTTGATTTTAATTCCCTATTACATAATCTCATCATGAGTTTATTTTCTTTTCATGTTTGATGTAACTTAGAAGGACCAAAGTTCATTATTATAGATAGTTGATCATGGATTAACGAAATTTGGATTTGAAGGTTTTTTTTCCCCCCAATGCTTGGAGGTGATTCCAAGAAGGCACAAGTGCTGATTCCTAAGCCCCTATCATTCTTGAATGCTTGATGTTAATTCCATGCAACTCCTAGTGGTGATTCTTGGATTCAATTTCACAGTTTTCTTCACTTGGTGTTGATTCCAAGTAAACCCTAGGTGCAAAATCCTAGGTCCTATCCTTTTTTAATTCTTCTCTTTGTTTCTCAAACACAAAGTCCCGTTTTTAAAGTTCATTATCCTACATCAAAATAGAAATGGGTATTGTTTGAGAAATATGAAGGACCAAAGGAAGAAGCAATCTTGGAGTCACACATCTCCTAGAGAAGCACATGAGGATGTGTTTATAAGAGGTAATTTGCCTTTCATGTGTAAAGGTCTTTACTTCCACTATTGTGTGCTTTGGGAAGGGGGAGAACAAAACCGTGAGGGTCTAAGAAACGAAGCAAACAATGTCTACATAGTTGGAATGAGGTCATTACACCTGCTCTTTTTTTTCGTTTTTTTTTTTAATAGGTGACCCACTTGGTCAAAATTACAAAGAGATGCAACATGGAAATCTAAACCACACTAGAAAGATGTGAAATATTTTTGTAAAAAAACTTAATTATTTATTTAAGGGGAGGATAGTGAGCATAATTCATATTACCAAAACATATGCTATTTATGGTGAAGATTTTAATAGAAATCCAGCTGTATATATCAGTTCAAGAATATATTGGCTGGTATGACTAGAGGTTGTTGGGCAGAGTTTATAGTTAAATGGATGAAGTGAAAGCCAGTAGCATTTTCAGGAATGTTTCATTATTAACACATAATATGTAATACCCTAGATTTCGTGGATTAGATTGGTTAAGTATGTCTTGCATGGATGTTTGTTGAGTCCCACATTATGTGCTTACTAGGTCAAATTGGGCTATATAAACTGTTGAATATTGCCTCAAATTCCTAATTAGTTTTGGTTTGGGTTTTCTTGGTGTAGAAGGAAAGGTTTTTCCTTGGTGTGGAAGACAAGGATTCTCCTTGTCATAGAAGGAAAAGTATTCCTTATTGAAGAAGTAATGGGTATTACTTGTCCATTAAGGAACATAATTGAAGCTTTATAAATAGGCATTGTTGTAAAGGGTTTGTTGACTTTTGCCCAAGGTTCTTCCATGTGGGGAGAGGTGAAAAACTCCCAGAAGAACATGTTGGGTTCATAAATAAGCATTGTAATTCACATCGATGATAATGGATATTTTTGCTGATGTTGCCATAAGATGTAGAACCACATTAAATATTATTGTCTCATTATAGGGTGATTTGGTTGTTGCGTCAACACCGAAGTATTGATGGAACTAGGGTGCACGATCTCTAGCTCGTCACCAATTTGAGGGTCCATACTGTAAAGAGTGCTACTGTGAGATCATTTAAACCCATCGTAACATTTATGATCGATGATTTTACAAAGTAAGGAGAATGTCTAAAAAGCAGATTTAATTATATTAAGATCAAGTGTAACCATAATTAAATACATACTGCAAAGAGTGCTAGTGTGAGATCATTTAAACACATCGTCACACTTATGCTTGGAACTATCACAGATGGAAATAAAACCTACCATACAAGATCTGATACCCAATGCAAATGGAAAACAATAAGAATTCAAGTATCTAGTAATACAACAAAATATTATATAAGAACATCAAAATGCAAACGCGAATTCACAAAGCCCTTCTAGGTTTAGCAACTCAACCTAGGCTGCAAACCTAAACCTAAACTACCATAACAAATACACATAAACTACCATAACAAATACTCATATTACACATACTCATAACAAGTAAAACCTAAACTACCACTTGCATTGCATTACTAACAGGGAAATTCCAAATTCAAAAAACATATCATCCAGATATAGTTTTTGCAACCAACTATATTCATATTCAGACACATAATGATCATGGTTTTAAAACCCGGACCGTTTATTGAACCGTAAAAGGGAGAGGTTCAAAGTTTTTGAGGTCGAACCGAGGTTGAATCGAGGTCGAACCGTGATGATGTCATAATTAATTTAATAATTAATAAAAATAAAAAAAGTAATTAAATTCATAAACATTAATAAAATTGACTAAAACGAGGACTATAAATTTAGCGATTTTTACATAGAAATCCAAATATAATGTTTTTTTTTTTTTAAATCATATAAATTAATGAATTAACTGTAATGTTTTTTTTAAAACAAAAAACAGAAAGAGAAGAGATGATGAGATTTAAATTAATGAATTAACTATAATGTTTTTTTTTTTAAAAATCCAAATAAGAGGAAAGATGATGAGATTTATCATTTAAAAAAAAACTAAAGTAAAAAACTCAAATATAAACATTTATTAGGAAATAAATTACTGTAGTGGGGATTTGACTATTTCCTGCCAAATAGGAACCAGAAGGTTCCTTTTCAAATTTAAATTCACTCTTCTATCACTTCTGTCCAAAAAAAAAAATTTTAAATTAAATTCACTCATACATGCTGACTTATCTATTCACTCCACCCACATGATTTCTGACTTATCTATTCCCAAGGCTTTTATTACTTTTACTTTGTGAAGCTTTATTTCCTTCTTACACAGTTATCCAGCATTAGCCTTCCAGTTTAATGCTCCTGCAGTCCTCCCCTCTTTTTCCTCCTCACGAGTCATGTCTGCAATTGCACTCATCTAATTTTTTTTTTAATCTCATCAAGCCATCAATCGGTGCTCCTTAAATTTCTTGCTTCATCTTCGGATCTTTTTCATCAGTTTCTCTCTTTCTTTTTATTTTTATTTTTATTTTTTCACTTCAGATCCATGCCAAAATTTTAGATCGGAAAATCAAATTTCACCGACGTCTCACGGTTGGACCGGCTTACGGTTTGAACGGTTTTTCAGGTCAGACCTCGGTTTAAGCGGTTCTCTCATATTTTCTATATACATGGTTTTCATGTATAAAAAACCATTTTGATGAACGGTTCAAGGTTAACCCGGTCGGACTGTACGGTCCGGTCTGGGTTTAAAAACCATGATAATGATTGCCCCAATACTTAAATTTCTAGCAACAAACAGCAAAATGCTACATTTTCCAATAATCTTATCTCGATAAAGACAACAAAACACACATTTAAATTATAGCTATTAGCCCAACAAACACTCAATTTCTAGCAACAAATTGCAAAATCCCATATTATACAACAATACCTATTTCAGAATTCTCAATAATGAGAAACCAAAATAAACCCATTCAAATTTATAACAAAAACTGCATATGCAGCAATACTCAATTACCCATTCAAATTTATAACAATAAACCCATTCAAATAATAACCAATACTCAATTTTCTAGCAACAAACAGAAAAATTCCTCATTTTCCATTAATACCTACTTCAGATATCTTCATAAACAGAAACCGAAATAAACCCATCAAACTATAACAAAATAACATTTATCTCATTTCTTAATTCTCTATAAATGAACATACAAATGAAAAAACGTACCTTCAAACTTGAAAAGATCTGAACTTTCGTAGGTAAGGACAATGAAGGTATGGGTGAGGGATCGTCTGAATCAATGGCCGCCAATGAGGGGATCATTGCCGGTAGAGTGAGGGTTTCGATGTCTGAAGGAGAGAAGTGTTTGAGGGTGAGAGTGTTTGAGTGTGAGGAAGGAGGAGAGTGTTTGAAGGTGAGAGTGTTTAAGGGTGAGAGTGTTTGAGTTTGAGGGTGAGTGATTTGGGTGTTTGAGTAAGAATGTTTGAGTGTGAGAGTGAGTTTTGTGTTTGAAGTGTGAGAGTGACAAGTGAGGTGTTTGAAAGCAGACGTGAGTGGTTTTGATTGTTCAGATTTCGAGACTTATAAACTCGATTTCAGATTTCAAGTCTTATAAACTTAATTTCTACGTGGCTAAATTTGGCCCACATAATGGTATGACAAAAACCAAAACTCAAATTTTAGAAGCTCGAGATCTATATTGATCTCAAGTTTTAAACACTTGAGATGCTAGTTTCTCAGATTGTTTTGAAACATGACAACTAACGAAATTGTTTGATATTTAAGGTTAATTGGGAAAAAAATTCCCTTTGTTTATCATAATATATTATCATTTCCTTCTTCTTCTTTTTTCATTTTAATTTGAGTAATTGTATTCATAAGACAAATTATTATAATTCCAAAACCGGTTGTGACTTGTGAGCTTGCTTGTAGGTGTGGGTGTTGATTTGTTGAACAACCTCTTTTCCTCTCTTTTGTGTTGTGTTTGTTTCTAAAAAATAATAAATAATAATGTGGCATAAAACCCTATTATCTTATTATTAGAATATAAATAAATAGCTATCTAGTGCTTAACACCTCAAATCTTACCTATTATTTCATAGCCCAGAGTCAACAACAAGAAAAATAGCTCTTAAAACATGTACAGCCTAAAGGGAATTCACGTCAACCTCTATGCCTTTTTAATCAAATTCGATCTAAAATAGTTTTTCAAAAAAAAAATTGATCTAAATTACTACTTTAGCTAATCTATTATTCAATTACATCAACCTCAATATTTTATCATTATTTTAATTAAATATTATTTTTCTCTCTCCTCATAGATGTGTGTGTCAATTATAGGCCGTTTGTAATTACTTGAACTCATTTATATGTAGAATAATTTGAGGACTTCTTTTACATTTTATGTATTTATTATAATTTTTTTACATGAAAAAGAATATTATATAAGTGTGTGTGTGTGTGTGTGTATACATTCTCAACTTCCATGATCATGTATTTTTTTTAACAATTTGCTTATTTTACATTGCACCTAGATTGTGAGTAAATCAATTAAAATTTTTTCTCACATAATCAAAATAAATGAAAACTATTTAAGGAAAAAAATCATAGATGGAGAGATACTTTTTACATTTTATGCACACCCCAAAAAAAAAAAAAAAAAAAAACTCATTTGTGTGTGTGTGTACACACTCACATACATAATTGACATATATTTTGGGAGGTTTATAACTTACACTAAAGTTTAAACATTAAAAAAAAAAAAAAGAGGTCAAGTAGTAATTTTTGTTAGGCTATACTGGTAAATGTATTATATAAAATATATTGAATGGACTGAAATGGACAAAAGTGGAATGAAGTAGGCTAATTGGACTGATGTTAAGGACATATTTTATGTAGTTGGCTAATCTTTTGACAAAACGCACTTTACTTGTATTTAGATAGATCTAGGACGTGTTTAATACTTTAAAGAACATGTTGTTTAAGTCTAGTATTAAATCCATGAAGATTGGATCAAGAAACAGGTGAAGAAAAAGTATTCACTAAAGCTGGACAGATAGCTAGACACCTGTGGACACATGTTGGACAGCTACTCGACAGCTGCTCAATAGATAGCTATCTATCGAGATTTAATGAATAAAGCTCGACAGCTGGTAGATCGATTGAGCAGCTATCGAGGTTACGGAAATCAGAATTTTCAGACCTGATTTTTGGGCCAGGATTTTGTATTTGTGTAGGGTTTCTTTTCTCACAACCCTAGACATATATAAGGCTTATTTTTGAGGCCGTCACACTAGAGAATACAAGGAGAACATATGCAAAAGGTGACCGAAGCCTTATTCTCTCTAAAAGAAGCTACTGCGTCTTTGCGCCTTAGGGCTTTGTAATCAAGTACTTCTTGATATTCATTGTTGATGAAGTGAAGAACTTTACAGCTAACATTCTTCTTCCTCAAGTTAGTGAGTGAGTCACGTTCTGGAATTCATGCAAAGGAGTTAGTCACGTACTGGGATCCGTGCATCAAAGGGTGGCGTTCATATATTGAAGAGTTCAAAGGTTATGAAGCAGTAGAAGGTTTCTGCTGTGAGTTCATCTACGGGGACTGTAGAGTCTAGGGACAAAGGTTTTGTATTAGATCTGAAACTTTTCTTTACTATAGTGAATTGCTTTTCGGAAGTTTTCCCCCCAGGTTTTTCACTGTGAAACTGATTGATTTCATTGGTTTTCCTGGGTTATCATATCTTGTCTTATTTACTTTTTCGGTGCACTTATATTTGACATGATATTGATGTTTGTTTGTTTTAACAAGTTTTATGCATAATAAATACAATTAACAACTTAAGTTTAAAACTTATTAATTCTATCAACCGGGGTCTAAATTTTCCAACAAGTGGTATCAGAGCGGGTACACTCTAATTGGATTAATTTCCTAAGTGTGATCCTTGACCCCCGTTATGATGGATCGTGGACAATCTTTTTTGATTCCTCCTTTATTTGATGGCACTAATTATCCGTACTGAAAAGTTCTTATGAAAGTGTTTTTGCAGGCTCTAGGTGAACAGGTATGGCAAGCTGTTGAAGTTGGCTGAATTAAGCCAAAGAAAGCGTCAGTGGATTGGGATGATGCAATAATCACAACGGCAAATTTCAACAGTAGAGCCTTGAATGCCTTGTTTTGTGGGGTGACCAATAAGAAATTCAAGAAGATATCATTCACAGAAGTTGCTAAGGAAGCATGGACCATTCTTAAGACCACATATGAAAGTATGAAGGCAGTGAAGACTGTGAAGCTTCAAAAACTTACTAGTAACTTTGAAAAAATAAGGATGGAAGAGGATAAGACCTTTGATGAGTTCTATGCTAAACTCAAGGATATTATGAATTCTGGCTTCAACCTTGGAGAGTCTATAGCAGAATCCAAAATTGTTAGGAAAATCCTTAGGTTCTTACTTGAAAGATTCCATGCCAAAATCACTGCCATTAAAGAAGTAAGGGACGTTGATCAAATTCTTTTGACTGAGCTTGTAGGGAACCTTCAAACCTATGAGATGGGATTAGGCTCAATGGGAAAATGTGGAAAGAGTAAAAACTTGGCTCATAAGAATATAGAGGAAAAGATTGAAGACTTTGAAGATGAAGATGATGATGATGATGATGAGGATCTAACCTTCATAACTGATGAGATTATCAAGCTTCTTCAATTTAGGAAAAAGAATAAGGGCAAACCTCCTAGAAAATCTAAATCCTCTAGGAAAGGGAAGAATGAGAAGCCCCTCATCCAATGCCAGGAGTGCAAGGGTTTTGGGCATATGAGGATAGAATGCCCAAACTACCTTATGAGGGAAAAGGCCAAGAAGTCAGAAGATAAAGAGTTGGTTGCTACTTGGAGTGACACTGAGAATGACTCTTCTGATAAGTATGTGGATAAATGTAGTCACGTTATAGCCTTTGCTGCCTCAATCGATAAGGTGACTGTGGAGAGTGCTAGTGATAATGAACATTCTTCTTATGAGGTCTTGAGTGCTCAAAAGCCTAGCTCTGATAAGACTAGCTTAAGATAGGCTGTCTCCTCTAGCCCCTCCTCTTCCACGGCTTCTGGATCAAGGATTGTCATTGTACCTCAATTTGAGAAAGGTAATAAAGGTATGAAATCCAAAACTGTTTTGGCTAATTCTCAATCCTTTGTTAGACCTCATGTTTGTCACCATTGTGGTGTTTCTGAACACATTCGTCCTAATTGCTTTAAGTTGTATCCTCATAAGCAATTGTTCAAACGGTCACAGGTTTCCTCTCAAGGACCTACACCTATGTTTGGAGAGTTATTAAAGGCCT
Source organism: Castanopsis chinensis (assembly GCA_032878915.1). NCBI lineage: Eukaryota > Viridiplantae > Streptophyta > Magnoliopsida > Fagales > Fagaceae > Castanopsis > Castanopsis chinensis. The sequence continues at coordinate 30,238,748 of JAVQMG010000121.1, read as the reverse complement.
TCAGCTTTTTAACTCAATTTCAGGAGAATTTTAATTCTTTTATGTCCTTTAGTAGTCATACTAGGACACGTGCCTTTTCATCTTCACGGCCAAAGTCCCGTGCTGTGTGGGTGAGAAAGGAGCCTAAGACTTAATTGTCTTTTCTGTTTGTCTTCTGCTTTAATTCTTTCTATCTAAAGTAGGACTCTCTTTGCTTGATTTCTTATCTGCTTTTGGAATCATGTCTTCGTGCATTTGCATCTTTCGTTCATGCTTTCATGTTATTTGTCTGTTTTTGTTTGGCTGTTTAGTTTTTATTTTGTTTTGTTTTCAAAATAAATAAAGGAAAATCAGAAAAATAAAAAAAAGTGTGTGTTTGTGTACATTGGTTCTTGTGAACCTTAAAATAGCCATTAAAACAGAGTTTTCTAAACTTTGTATCTTTTGTAGCTTAGATGAGCATCCTTACGCACAACTAAGCAAGTGAGTTTTGTAACTCTTTGTTTATGATGAGTAAGGTTAAGTGATCTCTTGTACTTAACACTTGTATCACTCTTTTTGACGAATAGGACTAGAAAATCCTAAGAGAAAGGCATAAATAACCATCTCACCACTGTTACTCGCCAATCATGAAATGACATCTGTATACTTCGACATAGCAAAAGTGCAATGTCAAAAAGCTTAACATAATTGGGTATTTCTTCTCTCTTATATGCTCATGCATGATATGCTCAATAAAAGAAAAATATGCAAAGAAATAAAAGCAAAAAGATCAAAATGCTTTAAAATATGATTGCAAGTGTGTTTTCTAGGAGATGTGGAATTATAAGATGTACCTCGAAGGTGATAGTCCCCATCAAACAGTTATGATTGTGTGTGAGTTAAGGTGATTTTCTCATATCTCAAATCGTCATAACATTGAGACACTTATGCAATCTTGAGATATTTTTCACACACAACATGCAATATTCTTTGCTATTCTTAATACATGTGCAGGTATAATGTGATTTGGCCATCACAAGGTTTACATGCGTTAATGTATGCTCACTAAACTGTCTTGACTTATTTTTAAAATATAAAATTGGTTAGACTTGTTTAGTGTGTGTATGTGTGTTTTGGATCAAAATGCATGACATATTTCTTGTTGAGAGATGTTTTTAAGATGTTAATATGTTGTTTGGATCTTTAGTTGAGATGCATGCGTGATTGCATTCACATTTATGTTTTTCTCTTCTTGAAAAACTGTTTTTAAAGCATCTCGACACCTCCTCAACACCTCTCGATACCTGGCTATCTGTCGAGATCTTCAGTTGATTGTTTATCGCAATCTCGACACCTCTCGATAGTTAGGTAGATCGATCGAGAAACTTTCTGTCTGCTCGATAGATCCTCGACACCTTCTCGATCCCTTGAGGTTGGCTCGATAGCTTCTCGACAGCTCCCAATCGATCGAGATATCCTTGCATGCTTTTTTTTTTCCTTGTTTTGCATGGTTCTCTTATCTTGTCATCCATAACATCTTGTTTCATTACATTCATGCATTTTTATGGATTTTTTATGCCCCCTTGATCATCCTTGATCATCTTTTTGTTTCTCAAGTAAAGTTTTATAACTTCCTGTACCCTTTGTCAATCGTGATAAAAATGGGGAGAAATTGGAAAATTTGTGATTTCTTTCTTTAAGATTCTACAAGTTAGGGGGAGAAATACATGCCCTTGTAAGGGGGAGATGTGGTTCATCTTGATAGGGGGAGCGTTTATCTCCTTGTTGTTGTAGGAGCTTCTTTTAGCTTCTTCTTCTTGTACTTAGGTCTTGTGACCATGTTTACATACATTGTGCTTATCTTTAATATATATGTGATGATATATGTTTTCTTCACCTATCTCTACATGTGTTCTTTCTTTTTTATCTTTATACACATATTTCTTTATTTGTATGCAATTTATTATTTCTGCTTCACACAAAGATGCCTTGATGAGTTTTGTTTAAAGTGTTTCAGAAATACAGGTTGTCAAAGTCTTCCATGCCATGAACTCTCTTCTTGCAAAGTTTTTCAAGAGTTTGTATTAGGGTAGATTTTATTGTATTCAACAAGTGAGTATGAGTTGAGTGATTTATGACTTCTCTCATATGTTCATTTGTTTGTTGTAGTTTTGTCACGGATTGCCGAAGGGAAAAATTGTTAAGGACATATTTTATGTAGTTGACTAATCCTTTAACAAAACACACTTTACTTGTATTTGGATAGATCTAGGATGTGTTTAATACTTCAAAGAACATGTTGTTCAAGTCTAGTATTAAAGCCATGAAGATTGAACCAAGAAACAAGTGAAGAAAAAGTGTTCACTAAAGCTGGACAGATAGCTGGACACCTGCTGGACACCTACGGACAGCTGCTCAACAGCTACTCGATAGATAGCTATCTATCGAGATTTAATGAATAAAGCTCGACAGCTGGTGGATCGATTGAGCAGCTATCAAGATTACGGAAATCAGAATTTTCAGATCTGATTTTTGGGCCAGGCTTTTGTATTTGTGTAAGGTTTCTTTCCTCACAACCCTAGACATATATAAGGCTTATTTTTGAGGAAGTCACACAAGAGAATACAAGGAGAACATATGCAAAAAGTGACCGAAGCCTTATTCTCTCTAAAAGAAGCTACTACGTCTTTGCACCTTAGGGCTTTGTAACCAAGTGCTTCTTGATCTTCATTGTTGATGAAGTGAAGAACTTTGTAGCCAACATTCTTCTTCCTCAAGTTGGTGAGTGAGTCACATACTGAGATTCGTGCAAAGGAGTTAATTACGTACTAAGATCCGTGCATCAAAGGGTGGCGTTCATATATTGAAGAGTTTAGAGATTCTGAAGCAGTAGAAGGTTTCTGCTGTGAGTTCACCTACGAGGATTGTAGAGTCTATAGACAAAGGTTTTGTACTAAATCTGAAACTTCTCTTTACTATAGTGAATTGCTTTTCGGGAAAATTTCCCCCCAAGTTTTTACTGTGAAACTGGTTGGTTTCATTGGTTTTCCTAGGTCATCATATCTTGTCTTATTTACTTTTCTGCTGCACTTATATTTGACATGATATTGATGTTTGTTTGTTTTAACAAGTTTTATGCATAATAAATACAATTAATAACTTGGATTTAAAACTTGTTAATTCTATCAACCGGGGTCTAAATTTCCCAACAACTGAAATAGTCAAAAGTGGACCAATTGGACCCAATGAACTAGATAAATCAAAATACTACATTGATTTGGCTTCATAGAAACAATAAATACTGCACTTCAGTTTTTAAATTTTACTAGATTGTAACCTCATGTATATGTATAAATACATTTAAAGATATACAATAAGATGCATAGTAAAATTCATATATATATATATATATATAATTTAAATACAATTGACAGTCATTTTCATATTTTTTTAACTAGTTGAAAAATTTTGTAAAAATATTATTAGGTATTAAATGTAAATTGTCCGTGTTTATTTATTATTGTAGAGCACTTTTTTTTTTTACGATTAATTTATTCTATGCTCTTTTATTTTTGTACTTAATAAATCATTTGAAACCATCGCGCACTCTTGGTGCGATAGTCACTTCACAAGTATAAATGCTTGTAAGGTGTAGGAAGGTAAGGACCGGGGTTTCAAGTCTCCAAGAGGAAGTTTCACACACATATACGCTTAGATCAGGCTAGAGTAGAAATTATATCTTGTATTAAAAAAAATAACTCATTTAGATGAATATTTATGATGTGATCCCATATTTGATTCTAAAATTAAGAAATAAAACTCTTTAAGAATAAATAATTTATGACACATAGTGCAAAATTGAAACTCTAATTTGAAATTCTAATTTAAATTTTTCTCAGCTTCACCTATTAATATATATAGATTAGATATAAAATATAGATGATTAATTAAATACAAGGAAGGGGGATGTAACTAGTGATAAAGAGTAAATAGTTACTACAAGAGCAATTTTAATAATTATTTTGTAGGGCTATAAATAACCCAAGTGATCTACGAATAACTTGAACTTGACTTAGGGATAAATGAACAAAGTCTAAACATGTAATCTTACTTGGTGAGGATTTTGGGCTCAAACTTAGCTTGTGTTCGAAATAAAATTAGGGTATGGTTAATGGGTGCCTTTAGAACATTTGTTAATGGACAATTTAAGAAACATTTTATTTTCTTGTTCATTTGAATGTACTTCTGCTAGTTCCAAATAACAATAATTAATGTTAGACCTTTTGTAGTTGCACAACATAAACAACTAAGAGGAGCCTTAATTGTGATAGACTAGTCCTTTGAGGGTATAGCATAGATGTGACTAGTGCTTTATTTGCGTACTTACATAATTAAGTCAAAAAAATAGTCAATGCATTGTGTCAATGAAAATAGTAGTCGGTATTGTTGAAAGGGCATCGAATGAGATATGATATAACAAATATCTACAGATCTACCAGAAACTAGAAATAGCTACAGGCTGCAGATGAGAACTAAGTAGACCAAGTTGTGTGAGTTCATTCAAATGTGCAGAAAATACCAAAAACTGCATATTAGTAATATTATTGCAACTTACAAATATCGGAGTTTGTTCATGCCAGTAAGGTCAGGTATAGGACCAGTCAGCTTATTGTTGGACAAGTACCTGAACAAAGAGCATCAACAACTCTATTTGTAAAGTGAAATTTCCCCCAAAAGATTATTTAAAATTAATGTCTATCATCTTTACTTACAACTCGCTAACATTTACAAGATCATTGAGGTTCGAAGGTACACGACCGCTTAACGAATTCCTATCAAAGCGTCTGTAGCCAAAACAAGATTCTCAGTACAAAAACTCGAAAGAGGTTCACAACTCACAACAATCTTAGACTGAATTCACTTTAGCATGTGAGCTAGATACTCACATCACCTCCAAAGACGTCACAGATCCAAGGGTTTCAGGAATGCTGCCGGTGAGATCATTACTGCTAAGAAGCCTGTAGGGGGGGCAAGGGTAGAAAATAACTACTAAATTGACAGTGTTTTGCAATACAATTGCAAATATCAAAGTGAACCTCTTAGCTTCTATATCCAAGATGTTTGAGTTCACATTTGGCATTAGAGGTGGAGACTCTAAAAATGAAAACAATGTTGTGTGTGTAACCAAATAATAGTGGTTTGTGCAAAATAGAAAAGACAATCACATTGGAATACAAATGTTTACGTAGTTTGGTTTAGGACTATTTCCATGGGCAGCATCTAGGAGAAAGTTTCACTAAGAAAATAGGGATATTACAAAGGCGCCACAAAAGCATGCTCACAAACCAAAACCTTAAATACACAAAAATAACTCTCTCTCTTAAACATCAAAGAATAGAGAAACACCTATTCTCCACATATAAAACATGAAAATGGATGTAAAAAAGTGGATGTGAAAAAACAAGTGTGAGAGTATCATTGCCCTAGATTATCTATAACCCAAGTCAACTATGTGAAAGTCCGGTCAACACCTTTGAACATGAAGTGCACACAATTGAATTCAAGCCATACATGCGAAAAACAAAAACATAACCAAAGTGAGGTCTGTTAGACATATTTCAAATGTCACATATGAAGTATCATAAAGCTTGCAACATAGCTGTACCGACAAATTCTAGACAATGGCTCAGATTCAAGAAGCTTACAAATGTATCAGAACCATATTTGAGCTGAAAAGTTTAGATGGAATTTCGCCTGAGAACTTATTATTTTCGAGATGGCTGTAGATGATGAAAGAATCTTAGATTGTCATTAATTGGAGAAAATGAACAATTTAGGTTGAAATTACACAGATTTGACATACAAGTGCTTTGCCTTAACTAGCCTATCAAGACCAGGTGTATTCCCATCAGAGACTGGTAGAGGTCCATCAAGCTGGTTTTCAGCTAGGTCTAGCCAATAAAGGTTGGAAAGACGACCAATAGAAGTAGGAATACGTCCACGGAAGTTATTATTATTCAGAGATCTGCATTGATAGAGAATGAAAAGTTCCAGAAAATTCAGTTCTCAACAATGAAACTGTAATAGATATAGCTTCATATGGAAGATTTACATGATGCAAAAATAGATCCTTCATCCAGAACACTGTGCAAAATGGATGATAACTTAAGAGACATAAGTAATTGCAGACATGCATTAAAAATTAAAACAATAGTAGAAAACCAAGTCAAAGCCTTACAGAATAGTTAGCCGCTGTAGATTTCCTATTGTGTCTGGAATAGAGCCAGAGAAACTGCAACCGATCAGGTTTCTGGTGTGCAAGCAAAAAGCAACAGGTTAACAGCAAGGATCTAAAACACAAGTTTGGTATGAGCTAATCCTCTGACAGCAATTGATATTTCCTTACAGGTTTATTAGGTTCATTAAATTCCCAATTGAACTTGGAAGTTGTCCTGTTATGTTCTTGTTGTAAGAGAGATCCCTGTGTTAAAAAAAAAAAAAAAAAAATCTGATAATTAGGAATGAACTTGCAGATAACTGACTGAAGAAGCAACTAGTGAATACTACATCATATAATGGAGTAATTGATTTCATCTATTTGTGAAATAAAACAAAATATAAAATTTCGTAGTCACTATATTTATGATAATAATCCCTTGAAATAGTTGATTTATGGGATGCATGTCTCAAAGATAAAGGGCTCCCAGGCATGAGGTATGTGCTGCCTCAGATGTTGTTGAGCATTGAATCTTTAGACATCTGAGTACTGAAAGCCTATGAAAACAGATGGTAGCCAAGTTTTTCCTCAACACAATAGTTAAATTGGATTACCGTAAAAACAGAAGCAGCCAAGTGCAAATAAAAGCAAATAAATGACCTACAAAGTCTGCAACTCAGACAACTGGCTGATCTCACTAGATAGTGTCCCCATCAAATTCATGCTTGTCAATATTCTGGAATAAAGAACAGTCACATTAATAAACATATATAAAAAGAATGGACAGAATTAAAAACCTTAAAAAAATCATTATAGGGTGAAATTACAAGGAGGTCACACGCGAATTGTTGCACCTAATCCCATCCCAATTGTCACAAGGATTATCACTACCCTTCCAATTTGTTGTGTTCTTCAAATCTTCCTGGAGAGACAGTAGACCATTAACTGCAGCAAAAATTATAAAACAGTATTAATAATTGAATCACCAAAAAGGATGGTGGAATAGAAACAATATGAATAATCAAATAAAACTATATATACAAGGATTATATATATTTTTGGATGATAAGTTACACATGTAATTACGGGAGAAGGAAGTGCAATTTGAGATGGAGTTCATTAGCAAGCATCATATTTGAATGTGTAATAAACTGAGAGGAGGATTAGGACTAGCCTTATTCCATTTTAGGCAAGCAATTTTCAGGACATGGTCGCAATCTACTGTTATTTCAGCAACCCAAAGAAAAAAAATAAAGCCCCATCCAAGAGATGATTTTCTTATCAAGGTTGACTGAGTACTTTCCAATTCCAAGTGCTGCAAATTAACTCTAAAAGTACCTAAACCTTTATATCATGGGCTATGTAACGTGAATCAAACTATACAACACTTTCAAATCCTAACTTATGAATGCTACCAGATAAATGTGCACTGTGCCTGTAGAAGAGGGAATGTGTCAATCTAATGTCATATGCAGTTAATGGAACAAAGGGTGACTCTCAAGGCACTGATCCATAACCTTCACACTGGAGATCACTGATAATCACCTAACAAAAATAGTAACGCTCCGTGAGCTGTGGAGGAATTGCATATCGCGCATGAACCACATGTTGTAAACATGTTAGCCCTTTATTGTGCTAAAATCAAGGGATCCTCATAGGTAAACTCTTGTGTGTGTGTGTGTGTGTATATATATATACAGAGTTTTTATAGCATCTCATTGGACAGAAATTGCAAAAGATAGACAGAGGCTGAGTACCAAGCCCTTGCCAGTACAATTTAGAACAATTTTGTTCTTTCTCCATCTGCTTACTACAACAAGAACAAATGAAAATTCATCTCCCAGGTGGGTCAAATTATTGTCCGAAGGTCACCAAACTGAATGTATTTTTCAGTTTTGTTGAGAATGATTAAATTATTAATTTCAAGAATCAAAAACCCAATTTTATAGTCTTTGCCATGTTTCTGTCTCAGCAATTCATTCACATTTGATAACAAGGAAAAAATGATTAACAAAGAAAGAAAAAGGAGAAAGCAATTGAAGTGAACTTACAGTCCTCGTTGGCTGTGAGTGGTATAACCAAATATTGCATGAAAAGCAGCAGCGGCAGCATCAGCATCAGCAGAGTTCCTGCTCTTCCACCCATTTGGCTTTAAAGTTCGAAGTCACTGAATTGAATAAGGAATGATAATAAACTATGTAAATCCATTTGAGGTAAGATTGATACTAAAATAAGTCAAAGTTGCAGAAGTAGTGATTACATTAATTACGACACAACCACCAGTGTCCACTGACTTAAGCGCTGGCATGTTGTAAAAAGACACAAGTACTTAAATATATAAATTAATCATAAATGATACCTCCTTGAGACCACAGGTTGCCTGCAACCTATTAAATGGAGATATATGGATTTTGAAATTGCTTAGGGCTGAAAGTTAAAATTATTGTAATAAAATAATTTTTAAACGTGTAAAGAGTACCGTGAGATTTAGTTTTAATGAAAATTTTGTTGGAAAAAAAAATTTTATGGATCTCACGAACAATGCATGAGATCCACAGACAAAGACACAAACGCGCAACGCAAGCTCAAAATCGCTATCCAATCTCCACCTATCTAATAACGTGACCTTGACCTTGACCTTGACCTCCTTCTCAGAAATTAATATCTAATAACGTGAATAGGAGGGAAGTTAAAAACTAAATGACAAATTTCCATTTCCACCTTTAGCTTTAGCGATAGCCTCTCCTCTTCTCTTTAGCTTTTTCCGTTTCCAATTAATGAATGTATGTATCAGACAAAGACAACTCTCAATGACTAGAACTGCATGCCTGGGGTTTGCCTTTTGTTCATTTCAATCATATATTCATACGTTATTATCATTCGTATCCAATTGCGTGTCGTCTTCTAGTTTCTTCCTTTAAAATGAGTCCACTGTGACTGCCCTTCTGTTACGGTTAACCACTCAATATTCAACTCTGAATTAATCAATGATTTCTTTATTGCTCCTTTCTCTCTTTCTGTCAATTGTAATTGTTTGGGACCTTGTCTCTCCGTCCAAAAAGAAGGTAACACTTAAAAAAGTAACAAAATTTAGCTACATGTAGTCTTATTTAACATTTTTTTTTATTGGAAGTAAATTTTGACAAATTTATCATTAGATTACATATTTTTTTATATTCTACTTACTTGCAAAATTTCTATAAAATTAAATATCAATAATTACATTATTAATAAATTGTTTAGATTATAAGTTTTTGTAATTTAAAATTATGCATAAAATATAAGTTTATAGGTTGTACATGATTTTCAAACTCGGACTATTCAATGAACTGAAATAGAAAGAGGTTCAAGAGTTTTATGGTTAGACCTAGATCCAACTATGATGACGTTATAATTAATTTAATAACTATTTAAAAAATAAATAAATATATTAAATTAATAAAAATGAGAAAATTAAAAAAATAAACCAAATTAATATAAAAATCTATATTTCTAATATAGTTTTTATGTAATAAATTTCATAATGCAAATAAGGTATATTAAATATGAGAAAACATAATTATGCAAATAAAAAATATTAAGTTTTAATTAAGAACCATCATAATCTCTTCTCCTCCGTATCCCATTAATCAAATCACTAGTCAAAAGAACTTCTTTCGACTGAAAACTAATATCGCGTTAAGTTCCACAATTGTAGACAAATTATTATTAATCATTGATTGGTCAAATAGGTCTTCAAAATGCCAGTGGCATTGACAACAAACTTTGATACGATGGATTTCAACAGTAAGGTTAGAGAAAAGACTTTTCAGAAACCTCTAGAACCACTCACTGTGACAAGGAGCTCACCTTTTTCAAGAGTTTCTCCATCCAAAACCTAGCTTTTTAAACTATAAAAATCGACTCACGCCCAAACCAAAAAGTTTAATAAAAGGCATATGATTTTTTGCCTTTAAACTTTTATTTTTAATATCTTTTAGTGTTGTATTATTGAATTTATGTTTTTTCTTTTTTTATGTTTTAAGATTGAAGTGTTTATGATTTTTAATTCTTGTATTGTTATGCTTTGAGATATTTTTTTAATGCTAGAACTTGATTTTTCATGTTTTATGAGTAATAATTTAATGTATATATTTTAAATCAAATTTCAATAAATTATATAAATAATTAAATATATATTATTTGAATGTATAATTTCCCATAACTAATAAAATAAGATAAAACCCCAAATAAAATTATGTTTTAAGCCTTAAAGACTCATACTTAGACTTTTACTTCAATTGGGTTTCACACATGGACCCTTTGAAAAAATTCTTGAATTGGCAAAATTGAATTATAATAGCAAACCACTCTTCCATGGATGCATTTGCATTAGGTGAGGGAAGGGGGGGGGGGGAGGAGGGGGAATAGGGTTTTGAGTTTTAACACAGACACACCAAAACTCCACTAAAAATCTATGGTAACTTTTGGGAGAGCAATGCAAGTCATATCATACAAAACACATTCTCTTAAACAATGTAAAATAATTACCTCTTTCCTCTCTCTCTCTCTCTCTCTCTCTCTCTCTCTCTCTCTCTCTCTCTCTCTCTCTATATATATATATATATATATATATATGTTAAGACATATGTGATTTATGTTAGGAATATATGTCAATTTAGAATTGGCTAATCCTTTGACAAAAACGCATTTTACTTAATTGGGTAAATTTATGGTGTGTTTAATACTTCAAGAATCAAGTGAATAATAATAATAATAATAATAATAATAATAATAATATTTAATAATAATAATAATAATAATAATAATAATCTTTATTTAGCATAACCAGGTGTTGAGATCTAAAAAGTCGCAATGTTGCACCAAGGCCCAAAAAGGGCACAGAGAATTAAACTCCATAAAAATAACAAATTACTTGAGCTCGCAATAAAGAAAAAAAAAAGATAGTAGGCCCAAATTCATTAGGGGTTTTAAAGAGGAAACCAAACCCACAAATGGGTAAGCCTTAGAACTCATGAAATGAAGGGAAAAAGAAAAAAACCAACCCGCCAAGGTCAGAAAATCGCTAGGGAGCCCAATGGTAAGAACTGGGCTCGGATGCCTAGGGAAGGCCATGAGCTCGGGATCCTCGAGACGTGTAGCAAAGTCAGAGTTAAATTAAGACAGCTCAAAGGGGGGGGGGCACCAAGAAACATAAGGAACGAGAATAAATATGTCTTTATTAGCCACCCAATGATGTAAAAAGGAATCAGAAGGCTTGGGAACCAATAATTCATGAACAAGGGGCTAGTAACTCAAGGAACGCAGAAAGAAGAACCATAAAGGGAAGTGGTTAGGAAACCTTCAATCTGGCAAGAAGGAATCGGCTAATAACTTGGGAAAAATGACAAAGGGAAAGGGAGCCAAAGCTGAATTTGAAAAGGTGAGGTTCAGAAGATTTGAAGGAAGAAGGGCCAGAAGTCTGCTCTCTAAAGATCCCCAGAATGGAAAGATAGTGAGAGACTTTTGGGAAAGAAACTCCAAAAAAAGAAAATTATAAGAAATGAGGAAGGGACCAGCCACCAGTGTTGCCGGCACAACATTGGTTCTGGTACCTAGGGAAACAAATGAGGAGAATCAATGGTACCCCGAAAACCTTAGGATAACACTATAAAAATTAGGGACAGCCAACAGTGAAAGAATGTCAACTACAGTGAATGAGAGCAAAATCATTGAGAGAACTCTGTTAGAATTCAAAAAAGAAAAGAAAAGAGAGGGAAATACCGCTTGGTATCCTCAAACAGCCACTGGAGAGCACACTTGGATTTGAAAGGATTCAAACTTTGCAAGTCTTAGAGGCCTGAAGAGCCATCTAAGTCTATAATTTTTTAACTCATTTGAACCTTGTAGCACGTCCTAGTGAGCATAATGTATCACATAATTAAGAAAGTAACAGAATATTTCACATTGTCTTAAGGACCCTTAACGTCTTTATTTTGTGGCTTTTTTTATCACTTTGCCCCTTTACTATTTCTTGCTATTCTATGCATATATTTCTCGTTTGTTTGCATGCATGTGTTGTAGGATTCGTGTTCAGTGCACCATCTGGTTCATAATCAACCCATTTAGCTACGGTGAACCAAGCCCTGTCCCTCAAAACAACAAGTAAAAGGTCCAGAGTCTTGTTTTCTACTTGGGCCTGGGTTCTGTCCAAAAAGGACCCACACACTTGGATGGACTTTTTTGTATATTATTACCTAGTCCGGTTGCATTCTAACTAATTGCTCGTAATAGTTGACCAACCCCATGCTGGATGGCCTACTCTTCGGGCTCGGCACCTACACCCACTTATAGTTACGAGCAAATAACATAAAATAAGATAATACCACTTAGTTACTAAGAAGAGTACATGGTATAACACATTGAATATCATGAAAATACGAGCTTTTGGCCATGGGCTATAATCACATCCAGTTGGGGGCTCTATCATAACAAATACTCATATTACACATACTCATAAACAACCATGACAAATACTTATATTACACATACTCATAACAAATAAAACCTAAACTAGCATTGCATTACTAACAGGGAAATCCAAACCCAAAAAACATATCATCCTGAATATAGTTTCTATAACCAACTATATTCATATTCAGACACATAATGATTATCCCAATACTCAAATTTCTAGCAACTGACAGCAAAATGCTACATTTTCCAATAATCTTATCTCGATAAAGACAAAACAAAACACACATTTAAATTATAGCTATTAGCCCAACAAACACTCAATTTCTAGTAGCAAATTGCAAAATCCCATATTATAAAACAATACCCATTTCAGAAATCTCAATAATAAGAAACCAAAATAAACTCATTCAAATTTATAACAAAAATTGCATATGCAGCAATACTCAATTACCCATTCAAATTTATAACAATAAACACATTTAAATAATAAGCAATACTCAATTTTCTAGCAACAAATAGAAAAATTCCTCATTTTCCATTAATACCCGCTTTAGATATCTTCATAAACAGAAATTGAAATAAACCCATCAAAACTATAATAAAATAACATTTATCTCATTTCTTAATTCTCTATAAATGAACATACAAATGAAAAAACATACCTTCAAACTCGAAAAAAATTTGAACTTTTGTTGGTAGGGACAATGAAGGTATGGGTGAAGGGATCGTCTGAATCAATGGCCATCGATGAGGGGATCATCGCTGGTTGAGTGAGGGTTTCGGTGTTTGAGGGTGAAAGTGTTTGAGTGTGAGGGTGAGTGATTTGGGTGTTTGAGTGTGAGACTGAGTTTTGTGTATGAAGTGTGAGATTGATGAGTGAGGTGTTTGAAAGCAAACGTGAGTGGTTTAAATTGTTCAGATTCGAGACTTATAAATTCGATTTCAGATTTCAAGTCTTATAAACTCAATTTCTACATGGCTAAATTTGGTCCACGTGGAAAATTTGTCCGCATAACGGTATGACAAAAATCAAAACTCAAGTTTTAGAAGCTCGAGATCTATATTGATCTCGAGTTTTAAACACTCCAAATGCTAGTTTCCCAAATTGTTTTGAAACATGACAATTAATGAAATTGTTTGATATTTAAGGTTAATTGGAAAAAAAATTCCCTTTGTTTATCATAATATATTATCATTTCCTTCTTCTTCTTCTTCTTTTCATTTTAATTTGAGTAATTGTATTCAGAAGACAAATTATTATAATTCCAGAACCGGTTGTGACTTGTGAGCTTACTTGCAGGTGTAGGTGTTGATTCGTTGAACAACCTCTTTTCCTCTCTTTTGTGTTGTATTTGTTTCTAAAAAATAATAAATAGTAATGTGGCATAAAACCTTATTATCTTATTATTAGAATATAAAGAAATAGCTAGCTAGTGCTTAACACCTCAAATATTACCTATTATTTCATAGCCCATAGTCAACAACAAGAAAAATAGCTCTCAAAACATGTAGAGCCTAAAGGGAATTCACGTCAGCCTTTATGCCTTTTTAATCAGATTTGATCTAAAATAGTTTTCAAAAAAAAAAAAAAAATGATCTAACATAGTACTTTAGCTAATCTATTATTCATTTACATCAACCTCAATATTTTATCATTTTTTTAATTAAATAATATTTTTCTCTCTCCTCATAGATGTGTGTGTCAATTATAGGCCGTAAGTAATTACAATTAAAATTTTTTCTCACATAATCAAAATAATTGTAAACTAAATTAAGGGAAAAAGAAAAAAAACACAGTTGGAGAGATATTTTTTACATTTTATACACACCGAAAAAAAAATTTACTCATTTATGTGTGTGTGTGTGTGTGTACACACTCACATACATAATTGACATATATTTTGGGAGGTTTATAACTTACACTAAAGTTTAAACATTAAAAGAAAAATGAGGGGCCAAGTAGTAATTTTTGTTAGGCTATACTGGTAAATGTATTATATAAAATATATTAAATGGACTAAAATTGACAAAAGTGGAATGAAGTAAGCTAATTGGACTAAAATAGTCAAAAGTGGACCAATTGGACCCAATGAACTAGATAAATCGAAATACTACGTTAATTTGGCTTCGTAGAAACAATAAATACTGCACTTCAGTTTTTAAATTTTACTAACTTGTAACTCCATGCATATACATAAATACACCTAAAGATATACAAGAAGATATATTGTATAATTCCTATATATATAATTTAAATACAATTGATAGTCATTTTTATATTTTTTTAACTCGTTGAAAAATTTTGTAAGAATATTATTAGGTATTAAATGTAAATTGTCCATATTTTTTAACTCTTTGGTTTTTATACTTTTTTTTAGAGAGTTTCAACCTATGGCATCTGCTTCTGATAATAGCTCTTTATTATTAGACCAAGACACCAATCAGTTTTTGGTGTAACCGAGGATTGAACCCTAAATCTCTCATACAACCATCAGAGATTTTATCAGTTGAGCTAACTGGAATCCACTTTGATTTTTATACTTAATAAATCATTTGGATAAATATTAATGATGTAGTCTCATATTTGATTATAAAATTAAGAAATAAAACTCTTTAAAAATAAATAATTTATGATACATGGTGCAAAATTAAAACTTTAATTTGAATTCTAATTTAAATTTTTCTCAGCTTCACCTATTAATATATATATATATATATATATATATATATATATATAGATTAGATATAAAATATAGATGATTAATTAAATACAAGGAAGGGGGATAAGTTATCATCAATTACGTAAAAAGAACATGCCTCAAATCTATATATATATATATATATATATATATATATAATAGGTGAAGCAAAGAGAAACTTCAATTGGAATTCTAAATTAGAATCCTAATTTTGTGCCATGTGTCAAGATTCGTGTGGTTCCATTTGTCTAAATTTAAGTGGATCAATTGTAATTCCAGTGTGTTCTTTTTTTTTTTTTCCACACCTACGTATTTCAAGGTTCATCACACTTACGTGTTTCAAGGTTCATCTCCTTACATTTGCATATTTCAAGGTTCATCTCCCCATCTCCAATACAATTCTCCTATTGTTCAATGAATGTTATGAAATTTGATAAGAAATTTGAAAAGAATCCCTCGATATCAATGATGCATGTATTTGAGTATTTCTATATCTTATATAAGAAGAGGTTTTCCATAGATTCCCATTGTAATTTTTTGATTTCATGTATTTTTTCTCAAAAAAAAAAAAAAAAAACACGTCTCCACTACTCATATTCATCCGAACCTCCTCTCTCTCTCTCTCTCTCTCTCTCTCTCCTCTCTCCTCTCTCTCTCTCTCTCTCTCTCTGTGCAAAATTCAATCTAATCTCTTTTTTTCTCGCTCTGTTTTGCAGATCAATTATATATCTCTCCATTACAAAGGCAGGATTCATATGCAAAGTAATTGTTAATTAGATATGATTTTATTATTATTATTATTATTATTATTATTAT
The DNA here is from genome assembly GCA_032878915.1 of Castanopsis chinensis. Classification (NCBI taxonomy): domain Eukaryota; kingdom Viridiplantae; phylum Streptophyta; class Magnoliopsida; order Fagales; family Fagaceae; genus Castanopsis; species Castanopsis chinensis. The sequence goes on along the minus strand of JAVQMG010000121.1, from coordinate 30,222,599 downwards.
TATTATTATTATTATTTTTACAAGTTTTATGGGGTTTATAATCTAGCTCTTACTCTCTATTTTCATTAGATCTATTTATTTTCGTCCTATATTCTCAATCTCTTTCTCTCAAGAATTTTTGGTTTATAGGATTGATGATCAGGTTTTTTTTTTTTTTTGGAGTGTTAAAGAGATATATAGTGTTTACTGCAAAGGTAGACTTTGGATGTATAGTTTCTTTTTTAATTATTAGATATGATAATCTTCTCAAGATTGAATCACAGTCTTCTTAAATCTTTACTCACTAAAACTCAAACTTATATACAATTGGTGAAGACATGAACTCAAGCTATTTTGCAGATCATATATACAATTAGCACTTATCATATTTGTTTGTCTTTACGTTTTATGCTCATAATTTTAGTGATTTTTAATTGATTAAATTTTTTTAAATGAAATTCATGTTATACTATTGTTATATATTGTTATGAGATGCACATTATGAGATTACATTTACTTGATTAAAATATTTTGCTAAAAATGGTTTATGATAAAGCAATTTAATTATAGCTATATGTACCATGTATGAATTACCCTTGAATATATATATATATATATATATATATATGTAGTATTCTTTCTTTAGAATTTTGTATGATAAAAATATTTGTTAAAAAATTACATAATACTAAGATTTATTAACATGAATAAACTAAGTCTTTTAAACATGACTAAACTCATGATTAATAAAATAAAATAAAAACAAAACAAAACCAATAGTTTCACTTAAATAATAAAATGAAATATATTTATTTCTATTATTTTATTAAATTATATTTATTCTCATGCGGTAGCATGAATTACATACTAGTTTTAATAATAAAAGGTTATCATCGGGTAAGGACACATAGGTTGAAACACAAAAAAAGAAAAAGAAAAAAAAGAAAAAGAAAAAGAAAAAACCTATTTAAAAAGGAGGGAAAAAAAAAAGAAGGGAAAGAAAAAGAGGGGGAAAAGAAATCCCTTTAGCTGGGAATGACGCCGTTTTTGAGGTTTTCCCGTTTCCCTCTCTAATTATAAATTTAGCTGTGGCTGGGGTAGTGGCTGTGGCAGGCGGAGGGAGTGAGCAGTTTTTGAAAAGAAAATGTCAAATGGCACTGGCCTTGGCCTTGGCCTTGAATCTCTTATGAATGAGATATTACTTGTATTTATAATTATGGTTTTCCATTTTAGGGAGTCCTAACAGGTTTTGACCAGGCTACAAATATTATCCTTGATGAATCTCACGAGCGTGTCTACTCCACAAAGGTTCGTATGCTTACCTTGATAAGCTTTCAGTTGTGGTTTCTTTTACTCTTTTGGTGCATGAATAATTGGAGAACTTGAATTCATAATCAAAAGCCTTTTCAACATTTGGCCAACCCAATGGAGCATGTATTAACTTCCTCAGGCAGATTTCAGCATTTTTCCTTTGAGACATTCTTTTTGCAAGTGATACTATTACCGTACTGAATTTGAGATTTCTGTATATAGTTTGCTGAGTTGAGCATAACCTGGCCTTTCACCCCAACTTAAAATAACCTGACTTTTTTGCTTCTTCTATCCTGCAGGAAGGTGTTCAACAACTAGTGTTGGGTTTGTACATAATCAGGGGAGACAACATGTAATACCTTTTAACTTTGTTTTTATCCATGTTTTTTCCTCTCTGGTAGGAGGAAGTGAGAAATGTTTTTTGGCATTTGACATATGTTCCCACCACATGGTATAATATAATCTATATTCCTTGATTCTTGCAGAAGCATTGTTGGGGAATTGCATGAAGAGCTTGATTCTCATCTTGATATGTCGAAACTTAGAGCTCTTCCTCTCAAGCCTGTTATCCATTAACTGACTAGGAAAGGTGCAAAGACTATGTGAGCAATTATTACCTACAAAGAAATGTCAGGACATTTAGGTATATGATGAAAATTCCATTGTGCTATAATATGCAGATTAGATTTTGAAAGTGCTACATATTCTGTCTGTGCATATTTGTAAAACTGATTGAAGATCTTTCCATCATTTTCTCCTAATCAAAGTGAATTATTATCCAAGCATGAATCAGTTGTCTGCCATGATCAAATGATAAGCACATGTTATGGATGCCTTAGTATATATTTATTGGTATGAAACCCCAGATTTTGAAACCAAAACCATGCCCAACAGGCAACAGCTACACTTTTAAAGTAATTTATCAATATTATTGTTGTTGTGATTAAAAGTTTTACAGGATAAGTGAATAGATGCGACTTTTGTTACACAGCAATGCTTAAAGAAGAAATTCCATGTCTCAGAGTTGCCTGAGTTCTGCTCAGTTTCATCTATACAGTAGGTGGGAGTAAGGACTTCCTACCATTTACCATACTGGTTATAATTGTTATGATGGCGAAAACCGCCTTTATGATGTATGACGTGCATCTGCTTTCCATGATGTTGGCAAGCAGGCATTCTTTAAGTTTAGTTGTGTGTGCATGAAATCACATGTTACAGAAAATTAACATTTCTCAGTTCATGACATAAAGTCATCAAGTCTAGGGTTTATTCTTGATTCTATTGTTGTTATTTGTTCCATTGAAATAATGTGGTTGTCCTACATCAAACTGTCACAACAGTTATTTCTGTATATATAACCATTATGTTGGGGGTGTTAACAACAAAATGTGCAATTGCCTTAGAGAGAATTTTGTATATTTCTCCAGGCTTTATTAGGGTTTTCTTTGTACTTGAGATTGGGTAATAAAGGCTGCTGGTGGTTCCTTGTAAACATAGTGTGTGCTGTTGTGACCCTAACAATCTATTCTAAGTGATCTTGTAGTGTGTGTGTAGTGTTGTCTAAGACAAAGTCAAGAACTTAGAGCTGTCACGAGCAAAAAATTTGAGTGAAAAATTGACCCTATGACACAAAGAAAGGACTACTACTTCACGCTTCAAATCAGTAAGTGTGTTTCTTATCACAATGATGGAAGTATCATTTAGGGTCTGTTTGGATAGAACTTATTGTTGAAAACTAAAAATATTGTAGTAAAATAATTTTTAAATGTGTGAATAGTGTCGCGAGACCCATTTTTAATGAAAAAATTGCTAAAAGTAAAGTTTGTGGGTACCATAAACAGTGTACGGGTGCACTATTCACAAGAGAATTGGTCAACAACAATGGCTGAAAAAAAAAGAAGCTGAAAATGCACTAGAGTTGAAAATGTGTACGTGGACTTGTATCCAAACGGATACTTTACTTACCACATTAGACTATTCCTAGCATACAATTTAAAAGAATCTTAATGGAAATAATAAGTACAACTGACACATGTAACCTAAGATTTAAAATAAATGTGGTCCAGGCTAAACCCATAGAATAACACTTAAAAAGCCTTAATCCTATGGTCCCGATGTGTTTATCTTAATTAGGTTGTCTGTGGATAATAGCAGATGTTTGTAATTGCACGTGAGCACACGAGCAAAAATAACAGGGATATCATTTTAGGTGGTTCTTTCACAATTGTAGTAGAATCACTTCAGTATTCTGTAAATAAACTGTCTTTCTCTTGTTTGCAAATGATCCGTCACTCTTCAGCAAAGGAATCGTGCTGTTTGGTGGCTTGTATTGCAGCTTGTAAAATCAGAGCTCATTGTACAGAGAAAATTTCCTTTTTCACCACCCTTCATCAAACTAGATCGAATAAACTTCCTCAAATGGATGAGGACTGATTCAGTGATTCTCCTAGGCTCATTTGGATTATAGATGAGGGGGAGGAAAATTTATCATGAAATGCCAGTGCATCAATTACCATTGACTAAAGCAACACTTATTTAACAAATCACCCTTCGTCCCCATCATGTTTTATAAGACGATGGTTCCAGGCTATTAGTTTTTACATATATCACTTTGTCCAAATGTCCAATGTTCACTAGTTGTTGAAGTGGATATCCTTCTCACATGTGAACCATATAATACAAATAAAGGAGCAAGAAAAAGAAAGCACTTTGTAATTATTATTAAAGGAAGAATGAAAACATCACCATGGGTTCCTTTGCATATTTGTTGGCACTAGTGGTTCGTGGTTTATCCCTAGAAGAGGCTGATCTTTTCTGTGCTATTTACATGGAAAATCTAGAGCTCCCAAATTAATGATGCGTTAAATTACAAAACAGTGCTTATATGGTAAGAGCATTCTTATCAAAATGAGTAAATGCTATTTATGCTAAAATTTAAGATACAAAATGTTATAATTACTAAAAGTCATACTCAAAAAATTTTATTTTTTTTGCAGTGCTTATATCATTGTAAAAAATAAAAATAGTTGTTTAATGGTAGTACATAAAGAAAGAATTGTGTTGATAATAGAAGTTTTGATATTTGGTGGATTGTAAATGATAAAAATTCCAAGGATTTTAAATTAAATACTAAAAAAAAAAAAAAAAAGATACAAGAATTATGTTGATATTCCAAGGATTTTAAATTAGAAAAAAAAAAAAAAAAAACTAGATTAACACTCACATGAAAATCCAAGAGGGATATTTGTAAAATCACCAATTTTTATGGTCGGCCAAGCCATATGACCATTGTGTACGTGTAAGTGATTGATCAACAACGTAATTTTGATTGCAAAGTTCCATTAATTTTGAAAAAGGATTTTAAGAATAATTAAAAATAATAATTAATTATAAAGCTAGGATTTGAAACCTAAAAAAGAAAAAAGAAAAAAGAAAAGAAGAAAAAGATAATAGATGAAAAATCAAGAGAGGCGGTATATAAATAATTAATTAGATATGACTAAGAATTTTTTTTTTTTTTTGAATCAGAAATAAATAACTACTATGTTAAAATGATGACAAGGGTCAATATCTGGTATGATGGTCCACAATCCAAAAAACAAAAGGTTGAAACTTGAGGCTGCTGTCCATTCGTGTCAAGTCTCTTTACTGTCCACAAAGCGCGTATTGTTAACTTGCACGCTGCTACTCGAGTACTGCGAACGAGGTTGAGGAAGATCAAGTACAGTAGCTGTTGGAGCAACAACCAGAAAAGAAAAAAAAGATGGAACATCCTGTTATACTAACACGGGTGCAAAATTGAACTTTTAAGTAGAAGAATAGTTAGAGAATTAGAAGCAAGCAATCAACAAAGAAGCAAGAACAGTTGGTGGGCTCATCCTATGAAACCAGTATCATTTCCAGCATCCTATGGTGGGGATGGTCTTTCCTGCTTTACCAAGGCTTCTTCTTACAAGGTTATTCAAATGGCCAGCAGCAAGAAGCAGCAACAGCCTAAGGTAAGCTTTCACTTTTATGCACTTTAGATCATGTTTTTTCCCATTTACTCTCACACCCATTCTCATAATCTTTCACTTCCTGTCATTACTCTTTGAATTAATGAAAGACTGTTTCTTTTTCAATTCTTTCAGCAGATTAAAGAAAAATATGAAGTGGGTTTTGTCTTTTCAAACGAATGCACTTGGATGAAATGCCCTTTTCTTTTGTGAATTTGATAAAGTCACTCAATTTCATTGTGCCTCGAATAACTTCTGTTTTCATTATATCCCCAACTTGACATGTTAATTGTTTTCCAAAACCGATTCTTTACCTTATTAGAATGTTCTTAGGCAGGAGGAACAATGCAATCTACCAGACCCCAAGAATCGTCAAGATATAGAAATATAGAGGATTGTCTTGTATGTTTTTGTTTTGTTCATTGCCCCCTTTTAGTTTGTAGTTTATACAGGGCTTGCTTAATGCTTTCAATCTATATATCTTTGATGTCGATAATCATTTAAACTATGTAAAGTGATGCCTTTACCTTTTGAGAAAAAAAAAAAAACGTCAGTGATGATTTTGCATCAATTCATCCGTAATAAAAATTCACAACTTATTTGAGTGTATCGTAATTGATTGCCACTTTTTAAGGAGTCATTTTGTGTTTTAAAGTGAGCGTCATCAATCCTACTGCAATCATATTCATCACTATCTGTATGCTTCACTAAGCGTTCATACTTCAAGAAAAGAGTTATGCTTCCTGAGCCAAAAAGATGCATTACAGGCACACATATCCCAAGGAATACTAATAGAAAAAATATCAAATTGTTGTTAAGGAATGAAGAGAAAGATTTACTGTTTTATATGTTCAAAAATAAAGGAATCTTGTAAAAGTTAAATATTCCACACATTGTTTCAACCTCTCTAAGGACCTTGAGAACAGTTTGGAAGATGTTGGTCAAAAAGCAACCAATTTTGATCTAAGAGGGTTAATCCAATTTTGTATGAAAATCAGGGAGCATTCCATCTTTCTTTGGTAAATGTTTTTTTTTTCTCCACATTAGGCAGCATATAAGAGGCTTTATGCTGTCAGGGTTCAGAGCCAACTCCTGTGAGAATTACATCAAATGTCAAGCAGAATCTGCAGTTTTTAAAGTTATGGAAGGTAGGTTGTCTACTGAGATCTTTAAAGCCAGTATTCGCATATGTATCCTCTCTCTCACCTGGTAAAGTTCTTGTAGGAATTTCAAAAGAAAAAGTCAAGCACACCAAAGCCTGCTACCAGTTACCGCAAAAAGAAGGTGCAAAAGGAGGACCTTCCAGAAGATACAGAACTCTATCGTGATCCTACCATGACCCTCTACTAGTAATAATCTCTCCAGGTTTCTTTCCTATTTTGATTTGTTGTTTTAACCATTTTAAACTTCATGGAGAAGTATTTTCCTTTTAACCTAAATTTCTTTTGCAGTACAAACCAGGGTATAGAGACTGCAGTCCCTGTGTTGCTTGTTGATGGTTATAATGTATGTGGCTACTGGATGAAGTTGAAGAAACACATTATGAATGGGAGACTTGATATTGCTCGACAAAAGCTAGTGGATGAACTTATTACATACAGTATGCTAAGAGGTTTGTACCCCGGATCTTCTATTAGTTTTATGAGGAGACTTCCTTATAAAGTATACTACGATCTTTTTGAACTCTTATGTACATATTGTAATCCAGCAAAAGAGGAACATTTCATATACTATTGAACCTTCCCCCCCACCCCCCCAAAAAAAAAATAAAAGAAAAGAAATATTTACTTTTTTTATTTTGTTTTATTTTTCTAAGATGGATGGTGTAAGCTTCTTAATGCAAATAAGCATCTGGAAGATGAACTGATGAAGATAATCAGATAGCATTTGATAATCTGATGCAAACAAATCTAAATGAAGCTGGAATTGAAATGAAGCTAAGGGCTAAGTTGCGTTGAAGCACAAGAATGGGAAATCAACTCTTCAAAAGCACCCTCTTGAAACTAGCACTTAGGATAAAATCTGTATTCTCATCTAAACTGAGTTGCAAGTATATCAATGGGCTATTTATAGCTAGGGACTCAAGTACTAACTGCCCTAAGCCTTAACTAACTGAATTTGTAGTCTGCTGCCATGTGGCATAAGTCTACCAAACTCCTATCTGATGCTGTTAAAAGTTGCAACTGCCTAACTATTTGTAACAACATCTAAACTGTTACAGCTGTAACTAAGTACAAGACATCCTTAATATTTCCAAGTACTTGTCATTTAATTCTACACGAGGCTATTTACTATTGAGCTGCTGCCACAGCATAGGCTTGTTTTAGTTTTGATATATGATTGAAAATAAGCCTTGAGAGCTTTTCTTTGAGAACTGTGTCCTCTTTGCAGAGGTGCTTAACCACCTATCAATTGTTCTAAGCAACTCACTTTCCATCTAGTTCTAAATCGTTTCACAGTCCTTCATGTTTCCCTGCTTCATAATCACAATTCACAAATAACCCCATTAGATTTTTCTGCATGTGTCGAACGCACTTGAAGGAATGAGAATCAATTGTAGAAGACCATACTCTATGTGTCAAAGCCTCCTTTAATATTTTTCAGTTGAAAACTCTTTTTAATGTAGAAGATTTTGTGTAAATGACCCAAATAATGGTTGAGATAAGGTTCAAGTATGAAGTTCAAAACAGACTCTGCACTTGTAACTTTGAGTAGATTTTGTGTAAATGACCTACATAATGGAGATAAGTTTTGAGTATGAAGCTGAATGTAGATATTTTATTTTACAATACTGAAAAAAGATTACGGAAAATGATTGGTTTGGTGTCACTGTCACTCTCCTGTTGTTATTCATTTGTGCTGGCCTTTATAAGCTTAAGATATTTGTGCTTTTTCCCCCTCCCTTTTCCTTTTCTGTTAATTATTAGTTCCATTAACCCAAGAGATTTCTGCTCCAAGATGTACCAAGACTCTGCTCAAGTTGTCTTGTTCCTGAGATTCCTGGAAATATGCCACATAAACCTCAGTTATACCTGGAGTTGAAAATTTGAATTTAATTCCAGAATAATGGCAGATTTGGATTCGACATGTTGCTGGTTAGGATACTAAAAGACTCCCCAATCAGTTGGAATTGAGGCTTAGCTGAGTTAATTAGCTGGATATATAATTTACTATTTGATAAACTATGTCATTTTATCTGGTTCTTACAGTGGTTCTGGATATTTTCTTTGTAAACCCTGGTGGGGAAGGGGAGCTGTATATGGTTGAATCAGACTATCTCTAAATAGTCTCTTGAAAAAAGGAATGCCAAATATATGGGGTTTGGTACAGGGTTTATTGCTGAGTTATACTTAATGAGAGCAAAGCTATGTAAATGAGTTCTTGCTCAAATGGCACCTCCTCTCCTTGTAAGAGTAAGGAGAAGGGTGAGGTCATGGGTTCAAGACCCATTGGGTGCATGTGTAATTTTAACAATTTTTTTTTTTAAAAAAGCAATGTAAATGTTCAGTGAGTCACATAATCTAATAGTTACCTAATGAATGGCATAATGTTTACCTAAATATTCATACATGCTGTGTAAACTACACTGACAACTAATAAATTAAAATTTGCATATAAGGCTTCCTACCATGACCTCTCCAAAGGCCTACAAAAGTGAGAGCTTTGTGCACTAGGTAGTGGGTACGACCTTTTTATTATTATTTGTTTATAATTTTCTGTTTGTATTTGCAACTTCTAACTCATTATGTTGTTTGAAACATTTGCAGAGGTGAAAGTGGTAGTCGTATTTGATGCCATGATGTCAGGACTCCCTACACACAAGGAAAATTTTGTTGGGTACTATTTATAACCCTTAGCTATAGTTATGAACTTCTTAAATTGCATGATATTTCCATACAATCTTAAGTTTGTTTGTTTGTTGGAATTAAAGTAAAAAGAAAATCTGTTTGTTTATGGTTATATGTGTGTCTATATAGTATATATATTAATCCATGCCCCTCGTTACATTTTTTGTATTCCTATGTAAGATGATTCCTATTCTTCATGAACAAGCTTATTTATAGAATAATGACATTTTGATTGGTAATAGCTTTACTTAAGTAATCACATTTTGATATTTATGAAATAATATATGAAAAAAATGAACAAATACGTATATACAAAATGTGTCCTATTGTGCATCTATATGAATTTCATATTGTTTCAGTAAAACTCATTGAATTTGTGTCCATGGATTTTTTTTTCACTTATGTCCAGAGGTTATTGTATTAATATATGATTTACCTGTATTACAAATAGATCACATGTTAGTCCCATCTTGACTTTGAATTGTTTCTGTTTCCTGGTCTGGCAAGATGTACTGGCTTAATTATTCTTGCTTTGTATACGGCCAGTATCTTTGCAAGTAGCTTCCTTTAATTTGACAAATAAGTGAAGGAAGCTACTTGCTATGACACTGCTTTTGTTTTTTTGTTTTTTCCTTTTTTGGGTGTGGTTATGACCTTCCCATCATAAAGGTTATATTAAAAGTCAAGATTTTTTTAATATTAATCCTCTATTTCATCTGGGGCATGATATTTCCATATTGTTGATAAGATTCATTTAATTATGAAAATTCATAATGTTGCAGTGTCGATATAGTATACTCTGGTGAATCATGTGCTGATGCTTGGATTGAAAAAGAGGTAAGGGATAATATTGAGCTGGTAGAATTCCAGATCTGTGCTCTGGTTGTGTCAAAAGATAGAAATTATTGTTTTACATATGTGGGTTGACTGCCATGTTGAATTATTTTTTGTTAATTGGTTGTCTCTTCCATTCGTCCATGTTATGAATATAAATTATGCTACTATTGTAGTCCTGCTTTACTTTGACTAATTTTTTCTGTCCCTCTTAATTTTTTGTCCACTTCTCAAATAATAACCAACCTATAATAATTTAAAGTCACTGTAACGTGAAAAAAATCTTCCCCACTTATTTGGGGCTACAATTTCCTTAGCTGGCATTGAAAAATCTTAGTGTGTGGATCTGTATTGCTGTAACCTGCTGGTTGAGCAGGACCTAAAAAGTGAAAAATTTGAGAACAATGGAGGTTCTGTCAACAGGGGCCTCACCTCTCTTCTATACCTAGGAGTCACATTTCATGGAACTAAATCACCCATGCGATACAGTAGGTCAAAAAAAGGAACTTTTTTATCATCAGGAATTGCAGTTGTAATCTGTGCATTTTGGGCAGTATACATTGTGATTCTTTTTAGATTTCATAGCTCTCCTGAGTTTTCTTTTGTAATTCTTGAGAGAATATTGCATAATCATGTTGTTTATCTATTCTTTTATTACTTATAAAGAAAATTAGAATCTCAGTTGTAATACATGACTTCATTTTTACACCTGACACGGTTTTTCTTGTTTAAACATTTTCTATAAGAGTCTGTTGTGAAAATTTGTTCTCTGATGGGCCAATGAGCTTCAGCTCAAATGATTCCTCCAACATTGTAAGAGCAAGGTGAAGGGTAAGATCATGGGTTCAAGACCCACTAAGTGCATATAACTTACCAATAATATATAATAAAAAAAGTTCTTCTTATGGATTTTGTGTTTGTATTTATTTCCCATTTTCATGTGTAATTTTGTTCTCTCTTTTTTTTTTTTTTTGGCCAATATTGTTACAGGTTGCAGCTTTGAAGGAAGATGGATGCCCCAAAGTTTGGGTTGTCACTTCTGATAATAAACAGCAGCATGCAGCACATGGAGCAGTATGCATTCTTTCCTTAAAGATTTCGTTTTGGTCAAAATAGGATAGTTCTTTGTTAATCTTGTGATGGTAGACAGTAAACTCTAATTACGCTAATTTGTGTTTGGGTTACAAGAGAATAATAAAACAAAGTGATAGGATAGGACTTAGGAATCTGCACATCGGGTTTGCTTCGAATCAACATCAAGCTATAAGAACAGAAAAATAGAAAGTAGGAATTAGAACCTAGGCTTGCATTGAATCAGCACCAAGCATGGGATAGGAACCCAGGAGTCGCACATGGGTTTGCTTCGAATTAACACCAAGCAGTAGAAGAAAACTTCCAACCAAAATTTTATAAATCCAGCGTCAACTATCCAGAAGACTGATGTTGAGCCCCTTTGAATAGTGTCCCCAAATTACATCAAACATGGAAAGTAAGCAAACTCATAATGGGATTACATCATATCTGAAATTAAAATTCAAATAGTAATCTAATTGCTCTAATAGCATCAATCGCAATCAATTAGGTTCAACAATCTATCCTCATTAATAGGGATTTTTTGGTGCCTGCACCATCTTCTGAGAAAATTATGTACAACCATTTTAACATGTATTGAATATCTTCCATCTAGCCAACTGCTGCAGCAATTAAGAAAATTTTCAGTTTTAATGTGGCATCTCTGGTCATATTGTATGATCTCGAGTCCTAAGCCCAATAAGTTATTCCTTCAATCTTATGGATACGTAGTTTCTGGTATTAAATGTGGTCTTTGCATGCCTAAAATGAGAGTTTGTTGTGTGGGTTCAAAACTCATTAGGTGCATGAGTAACTTACTAATAAAACAAAATAAAATTTTATTTTTGGATTAAGATATGCTATTACCAATTTACAATTTGCTCTTCTCCCTCTTCTTTTTGCTTGTTTTAGATTTTATTTTTTCCAGCAGAGCCACAAATGAAACACATTCTCTCCTTTTAATCATCCCTGTGCCCCAACCCCAAAGCCCTGAGTCATCTGTCAATTCTCTTTCTTCAAGTCCCTTTTTATCTAGTGAAAAAGGAAAGCCCTGTTTCAGTCTTTGCCGGCTAGTTAACCCATTTGAATTAATTACCAAAAAAGTTAACCCATTTGAATTCCAGTTAGTGCCACAATTTTGATAAGTCATTTTGGATTGCTGAATTGCCCCTTTATATCACAAAACCTTGTTTTCCTGTTTTTTCAATAATCTGATTCTCTTCAACTTAATGTTTACCAAGACTACAAATTTAAATAGAATGTTTTCTCCAATTTTTTTATCTGCTTATTTATATTTTTCCAGTGGCTTTTTTAGTTGCTTTAATTTAAAAAAAAAAAAATTATTCCAGCTTCCTCCATCCCATCTTTTAACCTCTTAGTTGTTGCATACCTTCGGGCCACAATTTGTACTCGGTCTATCTTGGGAAAATTCTTTCAAAATAAAGAGTCATAATGTAACTACCGAGGAAAGCGCTAGCCAAATCTGCACTTACACTCCAAAATTGCTAGTCAAATTACATTTGGGGCTCGTTGTAATCACTATAAACCCAAGATCCACCTAGTAAACATCCAACACGCCCACAGAACAAATGCTCAAACAATCCAATCAAATCTTTGGGGTATCAGTATCACTCATAACTTATGTCTTGTTTGCAATAAGATTTCTCTTGTAATCAGTTTTTGGTGCTTTTACTATATTAGAGTTTCTACACCTAGTTTGATATTTAAAATGCTGCTGTAATGTGGCATTTAGTTATACATCTGGCCGGTTTACATTTTTTATATTATGTTCCTTTTACCTTAAGCTTTTATGCTGTATTGTGGGGTCCAGCGTGTCATTTCATATAGTGTCAGTACTCCCTCTTTTGCCTTGAATGTTTGGAAAACAAGTGGTAGTTATCTTGTACAAATAATTTAGGCTAGTAATGGACTTCAATGATGGTTGCATCATGCTTTTTGTTAATAGCCACTGGACATATAATGTTATAACATTTTCCAGGGTGCCTTTGTTTGGAGTTGCAAGGCATTGGTTTCTGAGGTGAGGCATTAATTTCTGACATGGGGGAAGTTTGGTAATTCTGTCTATTATATTATTATCATTGTTATTGTCCATATTCCTTCTCTTCTCACCAATGAATGATGTAGTTACAATCATGTAGGTGCACGTAATAAAATTGAATGACTCTTATAATAAAAATTCTATGTATAGAATTTGATTTTACAAAACCATTGTGCAAGATGGGGACAGGTTGACAAATGAGGCCCAATGAATTATGTAGTTACAATCATGTAGGTGCACCTTGAATGACTCAAATTCTCTGTATAGAGTTTGATTTAACAAAACCAATTTTCAACAAAAGCAAATCTTTGATATCTTGAGAGAGAGAGAGTTTTGGATATTTTTAACTATTATCTTTAGCCTTCTGTTTGTTAAAATGACAGAATATTAATTGCAATGTGAAGACACAAATATAAATAACCACCATTGATACAATAAAATTTAACTTCTTCATATAACCTGGAGCCATAATCATGTTCTGTTATCCCCGCTGATTGACATCTATATGGCTGCCCCAACTTTAGTTTCATGTTACTCAACTGTACTCAATTAAGCTTTAATCCCAACAAAATCGAGATTTGCTCCATGAATGATTTTTTAACTAATTCGGGTCAGTTACATGGATCTTTCTCTATATTCTATCCTATCTAGGGTTGAACTCTCAGTCACTTCCCTTCTTTATTCGTACATTTAATTCACTTAGACTCAATAGTGTCTTTTTAGTCTTTTACTTATGGATGATTAAACAAGGCACAACAAAGGTTTTTATTTTAGCATTCTTATAGACTACCACATAATTCATACTAAATTACACTGCTTATATTGTTCCTATGGTCTTGCATGTTGGTGATTGACCTATTGTTCAACTTCATATTGTATTATTACACATTATAAAAGAGATGTATCAAAGTATATCAGAATTCAACCCCACTAGTAAGCTTCTGACTTGTTCTTTGATGATGAGGATTTACCGGGACAGTGTAGTTCATGTATGTCATGTATATTTTGTTTTATAGGCATGTTTGTCATGTATTTTAATTCTGTTTATGTGGTTTGGGTATAGATTAAAGCATCACAGAGGGAGGTTGAGATGATGCTTCAAGAACAAAGGTGTGTCTGTTTATGATGAATGTTTACAAGCGTATCCGCTGTGCATTAAAAAATTAGGAATTAAATGTATGCCATTTTCTGTCTTTCACATTTTGATTTTTTATAGTCCCAACTAACTGAACAACATGGACCACATGGCTGACATTTAACTCAAGCCTCCATAAAGATCTGTCCTCATAGATTGTCAGAGGAGATCTGAAGTTATTATGCATTGTTTAAATAAAATGCATTGACTTCTTTCTCTGTTGCATATTACTAATACCGTGATGAGGGCACATGTTTTAGAGCAGATTACTCAATAGGAGTTGTTTGATGAAGTATCATGACTTTTCTACTCAGCACCAAGGACTGAAAGCTGTAGTGTAAGACAGCCTCTTGAATTAGGTGATAGCACACTGAATAATAGTTTTTGAGTTAAAAAAGTTTTACTTTATTAGGCTATCATTCTTGCGCTAACCAAATCAGAATTCATCAACTTAATCAAGTTTTCTTAGGTCGACTTATCTTTTTGCCAGAAAGGAATTTTGAGTTTTTGACTTAGTGGATCATATATGTGATTTGAGGAGTTGTGTGCTGTTGAAGTTCAAAGAATTGGAACTGTAGTGCTGTGGTGGTGGTTTGGCTTCAGAGGGAGTAAGAATTAAACTAATGCAAGTTGACCACTATAAATGAAGGAAAAAGTTCAACTCCAAACCAGTTTAGAGCTATCTTCCTTCAACCTACTGTGCAGTGATTTAAAAGAGCATCCATGTGTAGTCTTGGTCACAAGACTTTTTTAATGAGTCAGTTGACTTGTTTAAATAATGCACATAGATAGTTTTATAAATCAGCACGTAGTGGATTAAAGGACATTCCTCCAAATCAGTTTGAAGCTGAACTTTATAAGTAAATGAATAAGAAAAATAAAGAGGTTCAGGTCCTTTCATGGTATTTTAATTTTTTACTATCATAGGTTTATATACATGTATACCTTTTTATATATTGTACATCTTTTACATGAATTCATAGTTAAAAGACCTGATCCTAATTGTAGTATTGTACCTTAATTAATAATTGCCTAACAAACTATTTTGGTCCTTGTATATTTGTCACAGTTTCAATTCTGCCTTTTTACATTAAATTTTATCAAATTTCTTCTTCAACTTTGAAAATCAAGGTCACTCAATTATAAATTGTCAATTTTGTTCTTAAATTTTTTTAAATTAAGTTAATTTTATTCTTAGAAAGTGACTTTGATTTGAAAGTTGAGAGTCGAAATAGACACAATGAAATGTTTGTCATGGTTTTATGTTAGTGTTTTTGCTGGTTTCTTATGCTCGCCTCCCCACCCCTTTCCCATGGGCCAGTGAGCTCTGGCTCTAAATTTACTTGCTTTCCTCATAAGATTAGATTGGAAGGGGGATTGAATCCACTGGCTTCATGGTGCCCGGGGGCGGTGTGGAGGAACTTCTAAAAAAAAAAAATATATTACTCATAAGATTACAAAGAATAGTGATGCCAAATGTGGTTCACCAGTATCTTCATCTTTTCAGATCTTCTTCTTTTCAAGGTAAATTGTTAAAGCACAATCTTGATTCAGAAGTTGTAGATGCTCTTAAAGATTTGAGGAGGAAGCTATCGGAAAATGAGTCGAAGACTCAAAGTAGCCAATCAGGTTGAATTTATATTTCTCGTTTACTTTTAACCTCTTTACTTTAACGAGTACAGCCTTCATGAGGCAGTTATATTTATGGAAGATTTAAAAAAAAAAAAAAATCGAATCCTTTATCTTGCACCATGCTTATTCTACATCTTAATAATAAGGCTATGCACCTTTTCTTTGCAGGTAGATGAGAGATCATGCTACTAGTAGATTAGGAATGAGTTTGGTGAGGAAGAAGGAAGTACTTCTCTAATTGAGCTCAGGAGTCGGGTCTAATTATGGTTTAAGAGCTGTGTGCCAAGACAACTGACTTCAATGAAGTAGCATAGGAAATCTCATCGGCTGTGTCAACCAAGATAAAGATATTAGTTGCAGATAAACTTATGACCTAAAGAAAGCACTCCCAATTTTGTTGGGAGTTGCCAGTGGAGGGCTGTAAATGTGTACAGTATATGTGATAAAATGCTTATTTGAACTGGTGTTTATCATACATTGTTCCTTTATTTTTCCTAAAATTTAATAAAATAATTATAGAAATTAGATTCTTATTGTCAGGACTCAAATCTATGGAACATGAACTTAGATGCATGACTAACTTGCTGAACTTATATAACTCAATAAACATAATTAATCAAAAATAAATTAAAACTCCAAAGAAACAATACTCTTAAAAACCTCTTACAAAAATCTAAATTCTACAAATTGGAAATAATCTCTACTATATAAAACATGAATATTATCATGAATTACAAAATAAAAGTAACTAAAATTCTGTAAGTATTCAAGTAATACTAAAATCGCCTACAACTTTCACGCTCTACCTTGCACCTTACAAAGCAATCCAAAGGTGCCATATTTTCAACTACATTTTAATTTGAAAATAGTAATTGATGAGGTGAGTTACACATCTAATAAGTAATTATACAGAATACATAACGGAATATAGTCAAGCAAAGCATGAGTTTGATTTCACAATTTCACTCAAAATATCAAATATAGTTTTCCAAACATATAAAGAACCACTTAATATATATATATATATATAATCAAATCTTAAAGTCTTTTGAAAACACATACAAATAATTGATCAGAGCTCAGTGTCATATATACACATCACATATTCTCACATACAATCTTGTGAGCAAATACCAACATCTAACACCTACTAGTGAAGGATCAACACATATTCTCACATACTATCCCGTGAGCGGATTTATACATATATTTGATCAATTCTAAAAACACTTACTTTTATTCACATACAACAAAACAAAGTTTATACAAAATAGAATAATTTTCTTAATATTACAATTATTCCAACAATAAACGCATATCGAATATCACAATGTCGAATTGAAACATAAATTAAAGAATGCTTGACTCTCTTAGGGAATGAGTAGGAACTGAGGAATTTATACAAGTATTTTAAAATTCTTGAGTAAATCTAAAAATTCAATTTGCTAAAAGAGCATTTTAAATAGGAATATGACTTTGAAATCACTTAGTTTTACACAAATTTAAAGAACAAGAACCTTTTTAGAAAATTTACATTAAAACTCAATTATTTTCTGAAAAGAGTTTAGTATCTTTTAAATAAGATTTGGACATTCAAAACGTTATTTAAAATTCGAAGTTTCTCTTTCAATGATGTAAAAATACTTTCGATAAACTTTAGAAAGCTTAAAAATATAACTTTTGAAAACTTTTGACATCTAAGAATCTAAATGACAAAAATTGTGCATATTATGCATAATTACTTACAGTACTTGAATCACTTTAAAATTCCAGCCGAAACAACATCCAAAAAGCCTCAAAACACTCTTAAATAAGACCTATAATCAATCATGGAAATTACTTAATATCCTTCACAAAATATAAAACTTATCGAATTATACAAACTGACTCACTAGAAAAATATTTTGCTGAACTAATAACACTTTTAACACTAAATTAAAGTTTCTCTAACCAATGATATTACCTTGCATTAATCGAAACTCATATTACCATAAGGAAGGCAGTAGCCAACATATTACTGACCTAGGATTTAATATAAAACCCCAAAGAAAACATTAAACCATCCTAATATATATAACCAAACAAAACATCAATTTCTCCTAACATATATAATCAAAGAAACGTGGCAAAACTAAAAGGACCTACTATATACAAATCCGAAAGAAAACCCGATGGCAACATTTACTTGTTCTAGGAACCCATAGAGGAAAACGTGAGAGCCATACCCACTGAAGCCAATTTCAAGATTTAATATAGTGGGTTTAACAGCATAACCTCAATGAAACAGTGGCCAATATGTCACCCAATGGCAATGAAAACGGTGGCAAAATCATTGACTTATTACATATATATATATATATATATATCCCAATGAAAACATAACAGGCACACATGAGTTAAGATTTGATCCATGCCTTTGTTAATGGTTACACACAATGGGCAAATCTAATCATAAAAGTATAAGTAAAATTTTAGGGCTGAATTTAACCTTCTGAACAATCTAACATCACAAACTGATTCCAAGATAAAATTATAACCTTTTAATTCTTTGTTTCTAACGGTAAAAAATCATACCTTGAACAATTTGATTGTCTCTTCAATTGTATATGCTCTCAATTTCAAAGAAAAACACCTCTTAGCCTCTTTGATAAAACCCTTCTTATAAAAACCCTTTATCTTTTCTTCCACCTTATATTTTAATGCATAAGAGATGTGGACTTGGTGGGATAGTGGGCTGGAGTTTAAAACCCACTTGAACTTATCTCTTTAGTCTCTAAGAGGCCCATAAAACATATTCCTCTTTTATTTATTTATTATTTTAACTACCACACTAAATTGTATGCATTAAAATTTTAATTTTCTCACCTATTTTGGTAACACCACAAAATTGTCTACTCCTCCCATCTCACTGTACACACACATATAATACATCAACTCTATATTAATAATAACGATAACAGTGATAATCATAAAATCAAATCAGGGTATTATACTTATAAGTTTGTGATTTTTCGAATCTTCCATGTTAGCCTTTACCTGTTAATGTGTTCTTCTCTAATCCTAGAAGAAAATTTTGAGCACGAACCATTTTTGGAGATGCAACATTTTTTTCAATTGTATATGGTATTTTCTGATTTGAGCAATATCATTTTCACTTGACTAGTTTTAAGTTTAACAGACTATTGCAGTTGTTATGAAAAAAAAGGCTGTCCCTAGAGTCCTAGACTTATTGTTGGAACGCCTACATTACCGAGCTGGAATGATTTTCTAAAAAGCTGTAGTATTTATTATATGCCTCGCAACACCTACTTCAAAAAAGTATTTGGAAGTCTAGCCTAGAAGACAACAACTTCAGGTAATCCTGTTATGTTTGTACTTTGTAGGCAACATAAACGTACCGAGATAATGGAAAGAATAGAATATGCCCTGGAAAAAACATACAGCTATTCTATCTAGCTAGCTGGGCCTCTCAACTTAGTCCAAGTCCAGAATTACTTCGATCTGGCTGGGCTTCCAGTTCACGTGGTTCAGATTTCCTAAACTAAAACTCAGAAGCAAAACAATTGGCCTTTTGTGTGTGTGTGTGTGTGTGTGTGTGTGTGTGTATTTGGGGTGGTGTATTTATGTTGGTTTTTATACATTAATTTACCGTAGCCACGTAGGCAGAGAGACATGGAGCACATGTACATGATATTTAAAGACAGTGAGAAAGAGCTTTCCCAGTTTCTTCGTTGAATCTCTATGATTGATTATCAGAGTCTCATATCCAATATCTTAGTACACTCATTAAATATTGAATAAATGCCACCGCTGATTCAAGAGTATCCAATATGCTGCATATGGGTCGTCTTGCTGTACTGTCAGACACAGACACAGACACAGACTCGGACTAGTATATTATCAGACTGACACCAATTGACCGAGAAGAGAAAATACTAATAATATTGTCATACCACTTTTTCTTTTTCTTTTTTTCTTTTTTGGACAAGTAATTACCTTACCACATTATTACCACGATTAAGAAATTGTATGAGAGAGCTTCTCTTCATAGTTTATGCAGCATGCCTTAATTAGGAAACCAGATAATTACTAGTCATATCTTCTTCTTCTGTCATGTTAGTCTTGATCACCATATAATTAAGTTAGTGTGTTGTAATAACTACAAATGTCATTGTTTTCTCAATTTCAATCAGAACTATCTTTATTCCTTACTTGGAGATCGATTGAAGGCCATGTAAAAAGGTTAGTGTGACGGATTAGCTTCAAACTCGGTCTTCTTGATTAAATTTTGTATTTTCGCAAATTTTCTGTTTTTATTTTTCCAAAGTTGGCAATCTGATAACCTTCTTAAAAGTATCATTCCTCACTAACTCGAGAAAAATTAATATTGACGACAATTGTACAATACATCAAAAAAGATTAATTACTTAATTAAATTATAATTGAGATTTTTTGAAATTATTTATATATAAAACCTAGTTTAACGACTTAGTAAACGCTTGATGTTGGACTTAAGTAAATATCAAGACAATACAGTGATACACACTTATTCAATCTATAACTCACATGAGGTATCACAAAGTAAGAAGCTAAATGAAGCCAAAAGAAGTTAGTAAGCTCTAGATATTATATGGCATTTACATTTACCGACCAAATTGTAGTGTAGTAGTAGAATAAATGAGCAAAAGGGGCAGAGGAGCTAAATTGGAGGGAGCAGTGCATTTAGAAGTGTCAACTTCTTGGCAGTACTGGTTGTCAAAAGGGATCACGAGATACTTGGCTGTTCAGTAAAAGTAGCTATAGCTAGGAGATAGAGAGAAAAAAAGGTACAACCCCAGAGAGAGAGAGAGAGAGAGAGAGACAGAACTGGAAGGAGTTGAGAGAGGTGGAGACACAGAGCCAACAAGAGGTTAGTTCCAAGTCCTATAACTGGAAGAACAATAAATGGGAAGTCAGAGAGTCAATGGATAGTCAGGGAGTCAGATGGTCAATATATTTGACTGACCCTAGCCTCCTTAAATTATTTTGATCAAACCCACCCCCAATATATATAATAAATGAAACCCAGCGGTGGGTGGTGGACCCTTTTCACCATGGTTTGTTGTCATATATATTGTGAATTGTGATTGCTACTGTCAGGTCAGGTCACCTTCTCCTTCCTTATTTGTCTTTCATCGATCTTGTCCTTTTGCGCTAGCTGCGGTGTCACAATGCCTCTATTCATACACAACACAAAAAGATGTGATATTTTTATTTTGCAATTAAGAGTCGGCATGCATGTAGATTAATTGTAAACCTATAACTTCAACTAACTACAACATGAATATGCCCCCAACTGATTAGCTTTTTTCTGCTTAAAATTCACATCACAAAATTACAACTACTAGTAGCAGTCGTGTAGCAGTACTACTGAATTTTATATTACTGACAAGTCAATCATACAAAGATATCTATATATATTGCCTTGCGTTTGAACTTTGAACCCCATTTATTGTTATTATATAATAAAGGTCGTCAGTCAGTCTCTGACCATGCATGGCTCCAGTCTTTGTGGGGCATAATGTGGTACAATCACGATTGCGATGCCTCAAACTCCATCTTCATATATGGGACGAAACTTGTGTAGGGCTATCATTTTTTCACATATTTATGGCCTTACCAACTTCACCGTTCTCGGCTTTGATATATCATATGTATTTTCTTGGACTTAGACTTTTCTAGGTAGGGCTATCTTTTCTTCTTCTACTACTTTTTTTATAATCTAGGTCTATCCATTTTGCCAACTCCTATATATATATTTTGCTTATACAATTAATATAACAATTCTAAATTCTAAGCTCTATCTTTGTTGCAGGGCCGCCAACAAATTTAGAGGCTTAAGAAAATATAATTAAATGGCATCTTTTTGTTATCACTTAAATAATATTTAATTAGTATTTAATATCATAATTTTTTTTATAACAAAAATCTATTCCTTTCATTTTGTAATATGCTTTTTTTTGGGAAAAAAAATGCTAAAGCTATAACAAATTTTACTAAAAAAATTTCAAACGATATAAAAATGAATGCGATTAATGACACCTCAAGAAAATAATAAACAATAATGTTAGGGATATTATAAATTTTATAATATGAGGCTTACAAAGATGTGTCACTAATCACAAAAAATAATTCAAAAATGCATTTAATAGGTTATTGATATCCACATATCTTATTAATTGTCACATTAATTTGTAAATTTTTCAAGTAAAATTAATTATATTTTTAATATTTTTCTATCTGAATTATTTTTTTTGTGATTAGTGAAACATATATTTGTAAGGGAAAATGCTAGAGATGCAAATTCTTTTACAAAAATTTTTACAAACTGATGATGTGGTAAATGATTATAGATAAATAAAAAAGTGATGTTATCAGAAGGTCTAGATGAGAACCAGTAAAAAGTTAGCTATAACAACAATTTGTAAAAATGTTATAAACTAGTTTGTAACGGTAACATTACTCTATTTGTAAAACCCATGTATTTAAAATTATATTATCTCTAACATTACTCAATTCTTTGGGACTTCTTAAAAGTAAAGGAAAAATATAAAACTAATTTTTTTTTCTATACCTCTAATTTTTTTTTTAAATATATCAATTTTTTTCCCAAAATTTGGGACCTTCCTCTAGTAGGGGGCCGTAGGCAGTGGCCTAAGTGGCCTAGGCCGGCCCTGCTTTGTTGCCGTGCTAAAGAGTATTATGGTTTACTAATAAGTAATAACATAATATATGTAGTGGAAGAAAAGAGTGAGCATTTATGCATTCGTCAAAACCATTAAGAATATAGTTTCCTTTTATAAATACCAATTGACTATGTCCAAATCAGCAGTAAAGAAAACTTTATCCAAAAAAAAATCAGAAGGAAGACTATTATGAGTTTCTAAACCATTTGCCTACAAGTTTAACATACCACGTCACATGTACACAAACCAAACTTGAGAATGTATTTATCTTGCTATCAAAACGTCTGCTGCTTTTCAAATTTTCTGTATGTTGAGGTGCAATCAGGTTGAAGATAAAATGTCATTATGTTCATTTAGGGTTCTCTTAATTAATTAATTATAGTTTAGTCAAAGCCTGATTCATTACTAATTTTCCTTTTAACCAGGGCCTGCTCAACTATTGATGCAATCGCCTAAGACCCCTAAATAAAAGAAGGCCCCCACTTGTAAAAAAAAATTATATATATAATATATTTATCTATATATTTTAATTAAAAAAATTCAAGTACTTTTATTGGTCAATAAATGCATTAAAATGCCCCATTGTATCCTAAAATGCATAAGATTAAAAAAGGAAAAAACAAAAATAGTCAAACTTCAGCTAACAAAATCAAATTTTAGGGGACAAATCTATTAACTCATTCTTGAAATATGCTAAAATCAAAATTAATACTAGAAAAATTCATTAATAATACAACATAATTGTCTTGAAATATACTAAAATAGAGATTATAAATTTCAAAACACAAAAGAAAAAATCTCTCATCTGTCTATCTCTCTGCCTCTCCATCTATATTCTTACATTTCCTTTTCTTCATCTTGATTATTGATCTTTTTCTATAAACTCGGTCTAGTTTGAAATCTTTCTTTGTTGATTCCGTTTGATTCACAGTAAATTCAAAATTCAAAAGGTGCAACGTGGACCGTGGGCATACCAGAGGTAATCTTCTCAAACTTCTCTCCCTCTCTATCTTTCCAAAAATTAAAATGGAGGAGTATGCTATTTATTCAATTTAAATTATTTTTTTTTAGTCTATTTCACTGTTTGATTGATTGACAGGGGTCATAGTACAGGCTGTACATCACTTTTTTTGCAAATAAGACAGCATGTTTTATGCACAGTTGCACACTACACAGGCTGCATAGCCCATAGCACTGTACAGTGACAATGCACACCGCACACAGGCTGTGGGCTATGTGGACAATACCGCACAATGCACACAACACTGCACAATTTGCCCACAGGCCACAACACTTAGCACATCACAGCTGGCTCGCCACACACTATAATTTATCACCTTTTTTTTAATGCATACTCTTACTTTATCAATTATTATATATTATCACACCAATTATTAATAATTTGATGTGTATCATATCAATTCATTTGTATTATAGTGATACTAATTTATTAAATCATGTAATAAATTAATTTTTATTTGTGCAGGATTAGACTTTAAAGTGGTCACAACTTTAGAAAAATTACAAAATATATGTTAGAGGAACTTAAATACAAAAACTTAATTAGTACTTTTGCATCTCAAAAACAAGAACAATATATTTTAAATAAAAAAATTCAATACATATTATTTAATTAATATTTAAATATAAAAAAGACCCCACTTAAAATTTTCGCCTAAGGCCTCCAAAGTTGTTGATCCGACCTTGCTTTTAACTTTACAACTCTCATTTCCACTGTCTACTCTATTTCAAAATGAGAATTCTTTGAAAATTAACTGATATTTTCATTTTTAGATTTTCTTAATTTGTTGTATGTTAAATCCATAAGTGATCCCTTTCTCATGGCATGAAAAAAAAAAAATCATTCTCTCATGATGGTATGCTTACATTAATAAAAAGAACAAAATGATTTAGGCAAGTGTAAACTAGCTATCCCACATAATAATAGAAACAAAGAAAACCTAAAGAAAAATAGACAACCACACACAAAATCAAACACAACAGATTTACATAGTTCAACAATAGTCTACATCCATAAATGATGACGATGCAATAACAAATTTGTAAATTACAAAAATGGTGCAAAGAATGGATCTCACTAAATACACAAATCAAAGGTTTCACCTAAATACAAAGAAAACCCTCAAAGAGATTTCTCTCTAAATCAAACCTAACAAAACAAAGTCACACAAATTACCAAACTACAATACCACACACAAACCAATATACCAAACTATATTTACATGTACAGCACCATACACAAAGCAACTAACGTGGCAATATAAGCCACCACTCAACATTGACTTGACTTGTAACCGCAACAAGCGACTTGTTTGCGTCTCAATGCAGCTTCTACAAAATTTTCTCCACTAACAAACGCGTCCTCATCAACCTGCAGATCTGGTACTCCAAAATATATCTCTGGAAGATTCTACCGATGAATTCACTAATAATCTCAGTGTTTTCAAAGAGCTCAAGGTGTGAAAACTCACAAGAAACTCAACAATATACTCATGAAAAGAAAATCAAAGATAAACACCTAGGAAGAGGTTTTATGATAGTTTTGACTCAAAGAATCAAAGCTCTCTCAATGTTAATGAAACAATTGCCTCTCCCTATGAAAATCATGCAAAATGGGGGCATTTTATAAGTAGGTTAAGGTCTGGACTCGGTATAAAAATAAATAAAGAAAAATTGTCACAATTCGCTCAAGCAAGGTTGAGCCACCTGTCAAAAGATAGTATCATTGTGTCAACTTTAAATGACCATATTTCACTTATTTCAAATCCAATTTTTGTGGCAAATTTGCATCCATTTTGGAGCCTAATATGTCTATTTTTTAATGAAATAATTTCACTCAATTTCAATATGATATAAAAGATATAGGAAAAAGATTGTGAACTGATTCTCTTTAAGCAAATAACAACCTTGTTGTTCTAATGTATACTTTCCAATATTTTCAATTAGGGTTTTTTGAAATTGCATCTATTTTGTTTTCACCTTCTCTATAATCTGTTTTTTTCCCCATGATTACTATGACATATTGTGTTATATGTGAATGCGATGATATTGAAATTTTCATCAAGTCAATCTCCAAATTAAGATTATTTCTTAAAATATTATTCGAATCGTTTCTAAGCTCAAGCACCAAGGAAAAAAACAAATTGGGGTTTGAAAATATAATGTCAAAATTCAAAGGAAATATTAAAGTGGTGGAAGAAAATCAAGTTGTATCACAAAGAGGTTGACTATTATAATAATACAACGAAGAAAAGATGGAGGTTGTTGAGGTGATTCATGAAGATTTTCAAGTAGAAAAGGTCATAAGCTAAGATTGTTGAGAAAGCCTTCAAATATCTCAATGATATCAAATTCAATGGAAATCCATAACTTATAGGCCAGGTCCAAAGATCCCATTGTTTTATTTGAATGAAATATGTCAAAGTCTATTGTTTTTGGTTATGGTCGAAAGATTTGATTGGGATTCAAATTCTTATCTGGCGATCTTATCTGGTGAAACTTGTCAAACGTGTGAAAAGTAAAGAAAAAGACAAATTATTTGGTTAGTTCAATAGGTGTATTTTGTGTATGGAAATAAGACAAAAGGACCGGGATTGAAATATATACTAGATATATTTTTTTAAAAGCAAACTCAATATCATTTAATTAGAAAAAAATCCAAATACAAGGCATCTAAGGCTGCGGGTGGAGAATCTTCCAACCAAACAATGTCCTCACCTAAATGCTTAGCATAATGAGCTAAGGAATGAGCTACTCCGTTGGCTTTACGACTAGATATATTTATTCTGTTGTTTCCTTTATTTTAAGTATTTATGAATTTTCCTAATTAAATTACAGTCCTTTTATTAAAAAAAGATGTTACGTCCACAATAATTTTACAATATTTTCACAACAAATCACAAGTGATTAGTTGTTATTGGTTCAAATTTGAACCTAACACAAAGATTACTTTTTTGCCCTAACAATAACAATTAGTAACAATCTGCTACTTAAAATTTGTTGTAAAAATATTGTGAAAATATTATGGATATATCATTTCTCTTTATCAAAATGTATTTATAAGAAATTCTACAATACCTACTCTTTTTTTGTTTTTTGTTTTTGTTTTTTTGTGGTCATGATATCTATACTACTTTACTAATATGGATTACGCATGCAATGATGGAGCCACAAACATGTCAGGGTGGTCACCCTAACTTACCAAAGATTGTTTTTATACTTTAGTGTGTGTCTATCTACAAAATTTATTGAACACTTGAGGATATTAAGAATTTTGATTCAACGAAAATAGAGTTATGCTACTTTTACAATATTCTTACAATAATTTCACAACAAATCTTAAGTGGCAAGTCGTTACTGATTTGAAACTGGGCCCACCATTGACATTACTTTTTATCCATTAATAATAACTTATCACTAATATATGATTTATTGTGAAAATATTGTAAACGTAACATTTCTTACAAAAATAATTTTTTGCCCCTAAACATAATCCTTAATTTTTTTAAAAATAAATTCCAAAATAACAAAAATCAAAATTGCTCCAAACAACTGAAAAAAAAAAAAAAAAAAAAAAAAAAAGCCCAAACACGGCAAGATTAGGCCAAAAAATTACAAATTAAAAAATATTCAACAAAAAAAATCATTCAAAAACAAAAAATAAAGACCCCTATTCATTTAGGTTTGTTCAACCCATTTCATAAACATAATCTATAATTTCATTTCTTAAAAAAAATGATACCATGAGAAATACTATGGCCATAAGTTCTCCTAGATGGTTCTGATAGCTGTGCTCTCCTTGTCTTTGCAGTCATAATAGTTCTGCTATTCTTGGCAACTTGGCTCATAGTCACTATAGGTATCATCTCTCTCTCTCTCTCTCTCTCTCTCTCTCTCTCTCTCTCTCTCTCTCTCTCTCTCTCTCTCTCTCTCTCTCTCTCTCTCTCTCTCTCTCTCTCTCTCTCTCTCTCTCTCTCTCTCTCTCGTCATTTTAAACTCTCTTTATTATTTCCATATCAACACTTTTAGTTATCACTTTATTTTTCATCAGTCTATTTTTGCTTTTTCATTATGTTAGTGGAAGGAAACTATAAAACTCCATAAATTCCCTTTTTTTTTTATGATGACAATATAGACATATTCTCTTTTTATTAAATTTTATATAATTTATATTTCTTAAAGACTATCCTGGAAAAAATTTCTAGGGCCACTACTATATATGTGATAGTAATTTTGTCAGATTCATTAATAAATCAGATTAAATTGACAAACTTCACAATTTTCATTTATTTTTATTATATTTTTCATGTTAAAGGTCACTAAAAGATCAAATAATATAGTATCTAGATCAAATTTGATTGTAAGCTCCAGCTCACATGATAATCTGTTTTTTTTTTTTTTTTTTTTAAGACAAGTAATAATAGGGTCATACATGACAATAATTTTGTCACATTCCCTAGTGACTCATGTTACATTGAAAAATACCATAAAAAGGGAAAATTATTAGATACTCCCGGAGTACCATAAATGCGTATTCCCTCCTCTTACATGAATAGTGGGTCCCATCATGAATTTAATTAATGAGACCCACCATTCATGTGAAATGAGGAAGTACGTATTTATGGTACTCTGGGAGTACACAATAATTTTCCCATAAAAAGACCCCGCTCTATTAATTAGGATTTGTTTTTAGTAATATTTTTGCTTGGTGATCAAGTATTATGAAGCCTATAAACTAGCCCCACTATAAAATAAAACCAAAAGTCAATTTCAATAAAAATTTCTTTTGAAGCTTCAATATTTTTAATGGATTTTAAAGTTTTTCCCGTGGATTCAAAGATTTTCTAAAGCTTTAGTCATATAATTGTCATTCATTTACTATCACAGAAGATAACTGGTTTTCTCAAATTTTATTGCTACATATGTAGCTCTCAATTTGCAACTATCACATTAGGGTTTCATTTGAAAAAAGAAGTGAGAAGGGTTTTTTTTTTTTTTTTTTTTTGTGTCTGAATCTAAATTCAAATTGCTGAAATGAGGTATCCAAAAGTATCATTTTTTTCTATATTAGTTAGTGAAATATAAATTTTTGGATGAGGTTAGATGAAAACGAAAAAGGTGCTCATTTTAATATCAAGCTTGAAATTAAGGCCTTATAATTCTTGGTGTAAAAACTCTGTTCTTTTTGAAATCTTTCTTTGTTGTTAAAGCTTTATTCAGACAATTTAATGTATAAATCCATTCCAACCCCTTGATGCCATAATATCTAAATATCTCCTAAAGCGAGCTAAAATAAAAAAATAATGGTCTTCAATCAGGATGCTGACAAAATGCGAGCAACGTCATCTTAAAAAGGTGTTTTATGTCACAAGCACATAGGTCCAATTAAGCCTGGACCATGATTGACATAATATTTGGGTGGATTCATTACAGTCCCTTATGTAATGATAAATATGTAACACTCTAGAAAAGAAAGGGTTTGTATTTTTATGGGCAAGGATGAAAAAGGGCACAAGTGGGGTTTGTCTGCAAGTGCAAGCGATAGAGTGTATTAAATTTAATGGGTGGTAGAACCTAAACAACAATGACAAATCGTGTGTGTGTGTGTGTTTTTCATTTACATAAAGAAGATTGGTTGGACGGTTGAAAATTTGAGGCTTAATATGCCACAGCTGAGAATGAGACAATCCCAATCCCCTAATATGGTCGGTGATTGGCCAAACTTGGCTCACATATATCCATGCAAACATTCACGCTTGCTATCTCTTTTGGATTTGATACTATATGCAATTATTAATGATGTTATTATAGAAGAAGAAGAAGAAGTAATACTGTACAGAACTTCCATCATGTGTAATAGGAATAGTAATACATAACATATCATATCATATCAACTTGTTTGAAGATGTAACTCTCAAGAAAGTTACAGAATCCCTCTCTTTCTCTGTCCCTGAAAATCACGTGTACATGCTATAAGAGGCCAAGAAAGAGGTAGGGTTGACGACCGCCAAAATGGTCCAAGCCACGGGATCCTTGTGGGTGTTGTAATGGAGGACCAATAATACTATAATAATTCACCCTCAACCAACCCATTGTGGGTCCACAACTAGTCTCTCTTGCTGGCTAGTTACTAGGACCCCATATACCCTATTTAGCTAG
Organism: Castanopsis chinensis; assembly: GCA_032878915.1. Classification (NCBI taxonomy): domain Eukaryota; kingdom Viridiplantae; phylum Streptophyta; class Magnoliopsida; order Fagales; family Fagaceae; genus Castanopsis; species Castanopsis chinensis. Next base: position 30,192,831 of record JAVQMG010000121.1, on the reverse strand, counting down.
CTCAGGCGTAGATAGATAGATTTGAAAGAGAGCCACCATATATGGCCACCGCCACCGCCTCTTCTTCTATATTAATTCTTTCCTACCTAATATACCACATGCTTCCCATCGGACTCTATCAATTTGTCCAATTCTTTCAAAGATATTTTTAGCGGCTGACTAGGTTTTTCTCCTACTACTCTCGTGCAAATGCAGTCCCATCCCCACGAAAACAAGTGGAGATCACTTTTGACACCAACTATCAGTAACCCCAAAAACATTACTAATCGTATTGAGAAACATCTACATATTAATGATCATTAACTGTTTAGCCATGTTTGGAAGAAATTCTTTTGAGAATGCTTCAAATCTTCAATTGATGTCTTAACATATATATGGGCATGCATGTTTCTAATAGGAATATCATTTAATTCTAAATTTTAAGACTATAACTTAAAGAAAATTATCAAATATTCTGAAAATAACATTATAAAAAACTGGAACTATAATCGCATTTTTAAAACACAGTTATAGACCTAAAAACTGCCAGTGTAGACCCAAATGGTCTATTTCTTAGCACTTCCTAGTAAATGTGACAATGGACCAAAGTGACTTACATCAATGGTTTTAAAAATGTGGATATAAGTCCCGATGGTTTTTGTAACCCTATACTAGCACTTTTTAAAAAATAAAAACCATTGAATCTAGGCATTTTTATATTTTTATAATATAATCTTTAGGGGCGGTTTTTTAATCCTATACTGGTGCTTTTTCGGGCCCAATATTATATCGAGTTCCCAAGTTCTCTATTTATTTTTCCATGTGAGAGAACTCTCTATGAGCACCGAATAACGTTTAACTAGCTTTTCCTTACCTATGAACTTTTTCCTTTATTGACTAGTTTTTAATTCACAAAATGCCATCCGTGGGTAGACTAGGAGGATTTTGAGCGTATTTTGGAGATTTAAGGAATTAGTAGCCAAGCACAAATACCAACACAAAAGAAAATTTCCACAACCTCTCACCCAACAAGACACCAAAATTTTTACATGAATAACCCTCTAATAAGAAGGAAAAACCACAGGTTATCAACAAAAAAATAAATAAAAAATAAAGAGGCTACAAGAAACTAATCTAGTTAAAAACTTCTGAATTAAAATATGGGTTTAAAATAGTCTTGTTTAATTAGAATAAATTCTAGAAGGTACCAAAATATTAAGAACGCACAATTCTTATTATGCAACAAAGTTCTTAACACTATGGTGATTTTCAAAAATAACAAAAAGAAAAAGATCTCATTATATGGGTTTTAGCATATGAGAATATAGAGAGGAATTTTAACAGTCAACACAAAGCTATCTTCATAATCATGGCCATGAATAAGTTCTACTAGTTCCCAATCGATCACCTTTAAGCTTTTTACTTCACCATGTATCATTTATAGACTCTGGTATGCCATTCATGTATGGAAACCACATGTCAACCCCTCACACTTATCCATAAAAATTAACCCCATGTATCCATATCTATGGAAATCTCACATTGTGTCTTTCTTTTAATATCTAGCACCATTTACCAATACTATTTTGTTGAGTCTTTTTCCAAGATCTTTTGTGCGGATTTTGTGGGCTTTCATCACCTCAACCCACCTCCCCCCAAAAATGATTACAAAAGGACTCCTTGAAGACCTTGTACCTTGCTGCACAATACATCGTGTTACATCAAACTTCTTAGATTTAGTACCATTAGCAATACTACTTTGTTGGGCTTTAAAAAACAAACTTGTGGACTTGTCCCTCAAAAGTCATTTTTACTCACACATGAATATCAACCTAGTCCCTCAAAAGTCATTTCTCTAGTCAATGCTGCCAGCTCACAATAATAAAGCAATCAAATATAGGTCTCGATTAAAATGAATTTAACTAGTAAGCAAATCATGATTGGGGAGATATTTTAAAGCATAACTCAATAGAAAGTGGAAGTTACATCAAGGGTAGCCTTATTTTTGAATGGTAGATTTCATTAGATCCAATAATGCTCAGGGCATTGCTATCTACATCATTAAGTCGTCAAAATTTCCTCGTCTTTCTCTGCTAAATATATATTGGCTAACCTAGCCTCTATGGTTGAGACCCAATCGCATACAAAAATACATTCTGAGGATGTTTGTGCATGCTATACGTGTTTATGAAAAACTTGATGAACTCGCAGTTGCTGACAAATTAATATAAACTGTTATTTTGTTTGGTTGAAGGGAATTAATAAATCCCATAATGAGTATTCAGCGAATCTCAATCTCATGATTTAAGTCTAGGTGAGATCTTCATTTCCTTGATTAACGTTTACTTCTCACACAAGTCCAAAGCATACCAGTTGTCATGGATAAACTTTCTAAGTGCTTTCCGTCCATCATGGGTCAATCTGACTTCAGTTTCACAAGATATTATTTGAAACGTCAATAATATGGGGTCAATGTTTATGCAAGAGAATTCAAAATAGGAAGGAAGGAGTACTACAACCTTCCAGTAAAGACAACTTAATTTTCATACATGCATAGAAGAATGTATGATTAATGTGAATCTAAGACGAAATGGTTGGTCCACTTTGAAAATATATGGGGTCATTTTTTTTTACAAAAAAAAAAAAAAAAAAAAAAAGTGATTTTCAAAGTGGACCGACCTTTTCGTCCCAGATTCGCATCAATCTTACATTCTTCTATGCATGTATGAAAATTTGTCTTTACTGGAAGGTTGTAGTACTCCTTCCTCCATTCCCATTATATTGTGAATTCTCTTGCATAAACATTGACCTCATATTGACGTGGTAATAATAATAATAATAATAATAATAAGATTATATAAACGATTATTTCATTTCATGAAGAAATATATATATATATATATATGTATATATATACACACACATACATAAACATAATGTCAATATCTATTGGCCTAATGACGATTATCATATTGAAAGTTGGTGAAAATTATAAGCCACATTTTCACCATTTTTGTTAGCGTACATCACCTGACTGGAATTTGATAAACAATGATACCACCAAATTGGTTACCAATCCTCATTAGCTACAGATTCTAGTGAGGACAGGGCTTATATGACTCTATTATTACTCACTGACTTTAGTAAGGTCTCAAGCTTTCCAGAACTTTTTTATTATTATTATTGTTTTAAAGAATGGTAATTTTGATGAGAGTAGGGGTGTCACTATCATTTGAAAATTCTCTCACTACTCCGTCTAACTCGTGTGCATATATGCAGCCTCCCACGATGCAAGAGTCAAGTGATATTTCAAAAAGGCATCCTTTTTCTTTGCACCCATTGGAGACTAATAAAGAAAAAGACGAAACTTATAAGCAAGCCATTTCCATAGATGGAGATATAGCCCCCATACTACAAGGATATTTCTGGCTTTAGCTTGTTATACATTAAAAATTTGATAGAGAGAGAGAGAGAGAAAAAAAAATATATATATAGCCTTCTTTTTCTTGGATTCCTAAGGACCCATGATGATGTATTTATTAGTCCTCTAATGCGACACGGTTTGGCTTTTACATAACAAAGCGCATAACTTTGATAAACAACCATTGAATGATCAAATTGAGTGTGTTTGTATCTGTGTGTGTGAAAGAGAGAAAGATGATAGGATTGGATGATGAAAGAAACTATACATTAATTCAAGTGATAATTTCAACAAATGCAAAGATCCCTCAAGAATATATATTCACTAAGCAAAACTAATAACAAAAGCAAAATTACAAAATTATAAGTTGAAATCTGAATATGACGTGAAAGGAAATAAAAACAAAGAGTAGACGGCCTTGTTGTCACGATTAGGGGAGCGGTCACGGGTTTCTCTTGACTCACATATATATATATATTCACATATGCACATTCAGCTATTACATTCAACCCATCCCCCACCTATGCATGCCTTGCCAAGAATTTTGCTCCCTCCACGCCCCCACACCATCACCTCCCTAACAATTACTTTTTTACAATTGGATGCACCACTGCAATTTCATTAATTACTCTCTTTCAATTTTCTTTTTCTGAATAGGAATTGTATGTTAGATTGTCTACAAACTATCTTTTTCAAAAAATCTCTGCACTGGATACCAAATTACCGACCTCTTCCTCCCCCACCGTCCCTTATCCTTTTGCTGAATAGGAGTAGGGTTTGTAAATAAACCAAGTCATTAATAAATAGTTCCAACTTGGTTTGATAGAAAAGTTTTTCATGTTTGTTTGTTTATAAACAAGCAAAGTTTGAGCTTTGGTTTTAAGATTCTTAAATAAACGAGTTGAGCCTAAGCAAACAATATTGTTTATAAATAAACTCATAAACAATAATAGGGAGCCGTTTGATAACGTTGTTCTAATAATGTTGTTTATATTTTTTGGAAATACATATAGGTGAAAAAGTATGTAAAATTACATGTAATGTTGTTTAAAAACTGAAAATATGTATTTAAATACATGTACCAAACAGGCCCTAGAATTCATTAATAATGAAAAACAAGCTAAGCCTAGGCTTGCATAAGCTTGACAAATAACTCATATCTTATTCTTTGATTAATAGAAAGTTAGGACCACTCATTTGAACATAATGGGCTGATAATAAATTAGATACGTGCTTGATATGTAATTGTGTTGGATCTCAAGTTCAAGAGCTTGATATTGAGCTCAAGTTTGAGCTTGAGCTTGGCTTGGCTAATGAATCAAGTGAAGCTCAAGCTTTTGGACTTTTTCATGGGCTTGAATTCAATTATTGTTTTTAGGTTTTGTTCAAATTTGAACATTTTACTTTTGTTTTTTGAGCTGAGTTCGAACTTCATTACTTGACAAAACATAACTCATTTACAGCCCTAAATAGAAAGGTTATAAGTCAAAAATAAAGGGGGAGGGAGAAGTCGTGACAAACAAAGGTTAGGATTATGTGTGTTTAGAAAAAATAAAAAAATAAAAGCTTTTTCTCCTTTCTAATATTTATATGTTATGTATTATGGGTCCTGTGTACATAATTTGAATCACAAGATTAAGATTTTTTTAGAGTTTTTTAGGTTATTTTATTGTAGAGTTCCTAAAATGGTATGTATCTATGACCATCTCGAAAGTAAATTAAATTTTGCTCCATTATTAATAATTTAAATAGATATCAAGATGATAATAGTTAACATTTATTTATTTTGAGAAAGTAGTTAGCGTTTATTTTAAATGCTGAAGATGTAGTGAAATATAAAGGTCTGTTTAGATACCGCTTATTTGCTGAAAATTGAAAACTTACTGCTCAAAATACTGTAGCAAAATATTTTTTAAAAGGCAAAACATTATTCACGCGTTTGTGTGCTTTGGTTGATCCATGAACAGTGCCATGGGACAAGCTAATAAATGCAAACGCAGCTTCAACATGCAAAACTCAGCTCTTAAACGCACGCATAATCTAATTATTGTTACAAAAAATAAATAAAAATATTAAGTGCAATTTAATATTACTTCATGCTAATAATAACAGTTGATTAGAGACTGGAAATTGTGCACCAGTATCAACATGGTACTTAATTGGGGAGATTCCATATCTTATTGCATTCCATAAATCAACAAGTTTCTTAGTGAAATTCTTTCACTTCATTACGTGGCATATATATGCCCTTTCATTTCACCAAAAAAAGAAGGCCTATATGGCTAGCATGGTCACCTCTTTTTTTTTTTTTCTTCCTGTTTTTGATAATCTAGCGTGGCCTCCTTTTGATTTGGCAACTTTTTTTTTAAAACAAGTATAAACGATTATGGATTTCAGTCAAATATGATATTAAGGATGTGACACATATATAATGAGGTCTAGAGTTAAGGGTGGGCCAAGAAAGGCATGGACGCCACGACATGTGAGATCAATTTTTCATATTAATTGTATATTAGTGGTAATTTGATCAAAATTGTACATTGAATTATCTTTAAAAGTGGGCCCATCTAGAACTATACTACTCACATTATTGAAGAATTGACTTTTTTAATGTTTGGTTAATGGTTGGTTATTAAAAATTGATGCCGTTCTTAGATTATGTCTTCATGATCAGACTTTATCAAAAAAAGTTAATAAACTATTTATCATTACAATATTATAGAACATTATAAACGAAAGGTCTTTTCTTCACCTTAATTACATATGAATTTTAGTTAATCTTTACATCGTATGAAAATACTATTAATTATAAGTTGGGTCTTAGCTAGACTCAATATTTGCACCATATGACTCAACATAAGCATTACATGCACGACATGCTTTTGCCTTTTTTTTTATTATTATATATACAAAAATTATTAAAAAAAGAGTTTAAAATACTACTTTGTTCAAATTCTATATATAAGCAAAGTTCAAGAAATTTCATTATTTGTTTTTAGATTATTTTAATCATCTAATATAAATTTTCCATTTTCAGAATGTCTTATGCATGTGGCTCTTTCAAATTCGTTTGTTATTTTAAGGAAATTTAGACTGCATAGTTCTTTCAAATCAATTTAGGGCAATTTAGAATTACAGAAACTTTTTTGACTCTCAAGAAATTGATCTTTGAGACGAAAATCTTTCCTTTAAATAACAATTGTAGTGGACTTCTAAGAACATATATGGTTTTTGTCCCCTTTAATTTTTTTTTTTTTTTTTTTTTTTTTTTGCTGTCTATTTTTGAATATTACCCTAGCTAGTGTAACTTTCATCTATAGGGATCACTTATCCGATTGAAGACAATGATCATCTTCCTCGTGCATTAACCGGAAAAGATGATCAATTACTATAAAATTTTCAAAACACTGCCCCCATAAAAAATAATAGTATTACATAAAAGTTGCCTAAATAAGATTGAAGTCGGCGATCGTCCTCTTCTTCTTCTTTTTTCTGCAAAATGGTGACCACAATAGTAGTACTGGGCACTAGCCTCTAGCCCTCATGTACACTTGGTCCATTGATCTCCGCACCACTAGCACAGCGCTACAATCCATCTTACCAAGTCAACACTCTCACAACATTGTCAACACAAAGCATCAAAAACTTTTTGTTCTATTATCACATGCAATAGCGAATGCACTGGTTGGATGGTTTTAGTGTATAACAGCGAGCAAGGTAAGACAAAAAAAAAATGTTTTAAACGTGGTCCTTATACTTTAAAATATTTCACCTTACTCTATATACTTTCAAAACTGTTTCAAAAATGTTTTCATTGTTATTAATTTGATGGATGGAAAATGTCAATGTGGTAAATAAAGCTTATGACACCTCATAAGCTCCATAGACTTGATTTTATAAGTTTCATTTGTTAAGTTGGTATTTTCCGTCCATTCGGATGACAATAAGGTTTTTTTCATGAAATTAAAGGCAATACACTATATAGACAACCCAAAGATCAAATTGATACTTACATCCTTCTCAAAAACATAGATAAAAAAAATATTGATACTTACATAAAAATTCGAGTATGATTTTTTAAAAACCTCAATAAAGGTAATATACTATATAGCTAGGGACAAAGTTTATCTTCAACTCAGTTTGGACTTATCTCCTTCAACCCACTACATTGTGTTTTATAAGATTATTTATAGGTATTATTTAAATAAACCACATGACTCATTAAAAATCATGTGACTAAAACTACACATAGTGGGTTAAAATAAGATAACTCCAAACAAGTTTAAAGTTAGAAACCACCTTAATCAATATATAAGTCATAATACATTTGTCTATCTCAATAAAAAAATAAAAATAAAAATGCCATATTACATTTGTTTGTTTCATTAAAAAGCTTTTTTAAAAAAACTTTTCTGTATCTTTCAATGTTCTGTATAATAAAAAATCTTGGTCAATGAAAAATAATTTAAAATCGATGGAAATTGAATTTTACTTTTGAGAGATAGAAAAACATTTATAGACAATTATTGTCATTGTCACTGCCCGCTATCACCTCCACCTCCACTGCCTTCATTAAGATCTACCCCCAATTATTGACATTGTCATAGCCATCACTGCCTTCACCAAAATTACTGTATTCATATTTATATGAAATACTAACGATTTCATATATTTATATAATCAAAATATTAAATGTTTTTAGGATGATTTTCAAAAATATTACGGAATATTAAAAAATATTTTTTCTATAAAATATTTTTTTAGAAAAAGAAAAATATTTCCTTGTAGAACATTTTAATTACTCTGGAAATCTATTTTTTCCAAAGTTTCAGGTAAAAAAATTTAAAGTTTAAAGTATTGGTTTTTTCACCAATCCAGGGAGGATTATAAAAGAAAACTAACTTAAAATATTGCAAATCTGCAGGCTTTTTATAACGCTGCACTTGAAGAACACGTATAGAGTATCAATGTAATGTATAGTCATTTAGGTGACCAATAGCAACTCATGCTGTGTCATAATTTGGTAAGTACCACTGCACATCATTGGTGTGATAGTCACTCCACAAATATAAATACTTCTGAGGTGTATGGAGCAAGGGTCGGGATTCAAATTTTTAAGAGGGAACTTCACACACATATATACTTAAATTAAGATAGAGTAGAAATTATATCTTATATAAAAAATAATAATAATAATTCGGTGAGTGGGGTAGAGTTTATAAAGCTAGCACAAAATAATTTTCATAATTTTTTTTTCTACCGTAGTTATAATATATAATAAGTTGTGAATAAACTCAAGCTTGACTTGAGCTTGAGACAAGCCTAAAATATTGTTTGAGCTTGAGTTTGAGCTTGAGCTTGAGCTTGAGGAAAAGCCAAAAAGCTTGAGTTTAATATCAAGCTCAAACTTGAGCTCAAATCAAGATTTTGAACTTGAGATCCAACAAAATTATCTTATCAAATGCTTAAATCTCCCAAAATCAAGTAAACAAAAATAAGAAAATAGCATACTTATTTTATCATGTTTCTAATCCGGCCTATGAGTAGCCATTGTTCATATTGCAATTTGACAAAATTAAATTCATCCATTCATCCTTTATTGTCTATAGCTTCATCAATTGTTGAAAATATAATTTTTACATCCACATTAGATGATAAAGAACTCGAAAAAGATTTGTTTATAACTATTGTGAATGAGAAATGATTAACATGTTTTATAACTTTACATTAGATAAAGGTCCATATGTGGTCCACTTATACTTTTTTTTTAAAAGGTAACTAAAGTCTAAAGTGGTGCTTGATCAATTTAGTGGAAAGTGAAAAATTAATGTAAAGGATAGTGGTCCAATATGAGACATTTTATTATTAAAATATGTGTAATGAGTTATTAAAATATCTTATCAAATGCTTAAATCTCCCAAAATCAAGTAAACAAAAATAAGAAAATAGCATACTCATTTTATCATGTTCCTAATCCGGCCTATGAGTAGCCATTGTTCATATTGCAACTTGACAAAATTAAATTCATCCATTCATCCTTTATTGTCTATAGCTTCATCAATTGTTGAAAATATAATTTTTACATCCACATTAGATGATAAAGAACTAGAAAAAGATATTTTTATAACTATTGTGAATGAGAAATGATTAACATGTTTTATAACTTTACATTAGATAAAGGACCATATGTGGTCCACTTATACTTTTTTTTTAAAAATGTAACTCAAGTCTAAAGTGGTGCTTGATCAATTTAGTGGAAAGTGAAAAATTAATGTAAAGGATAGTGGTCCGATATGAGACATTTTATTATTAAAATATGTGTAATGAGTTAGAAAACATATCAAGCCTATAAATGAGTTTATACTTGACTTGTTTTGTATCGAGCCTTATAGCTCACGAGCATGTTCATAAACAAATAGTTTTGCTTGGACTCAGCTTGTTTACTAAACAAGCCTAAAACTAAGGCTCAAGCTTGGTTTGTTATAAACAAACAAACATAAATGAACTTTTTATTGAGCCGAGCTCGAGTTGTTTATGAACGATTTGGTTCATTTATAGCTCTAGTTGTGATTACATCATTTTGGTATGTGTTCACTGTTGACACCATTTTAGTAGTAACCACAACATACTACAACAATTTTAAAATAAAAAATAAAGAGAGAGAGAGAGAGAGAGAGAGAGAGAGGGAGAGAGAGAAATGATGTATTGGTAGAGTTATTGAATTTATAATTTATAAAGTTTATATTATTATGAGGGAAGAAAGGTCCAAATGCACCGCTAAGGGGGCTGTGGCCACCCTGTCCTATTTTTGAGATGTCATTTTCTCATCTTAAAACACCATGTAGGGCCTGAAAGCTATGTAGATCTTTCTATTAACTCCCAATCTTTAATTTTCTTCTCTCTTCTTTCTTCCTGCGCTTTGCAATTTGTGTGTGTGTGTGAGAGAGAGAGAGAGAGAATTTTCTTTTCTTTTTTATTTTTTATTTTTTATTTTTCTTTTCTTGGTACGACATTTTAACCATCTCTTATCCTGCCTACCACTTGCTCCACTCAATACAATTCGTATTAGTGATTACTCAGGGCTTATATAAAAAGTGCGGAAGACAGAGCTTGCTATTGCCAAAGCCAAAATCCAAAAAGGGCTTCATTATTAACTTCTTTTAGTTTATGGCAATTGCTGCAACAACTTCAAACATGAGCAACGACGAAAACAACATCACCAACAACAACAACAACGAGGCCGCTGATGATGATGATGACCATGAGCATGATATGGTTATGCCCGGTTTTCGCTTCCACCCCACTGAAGAAGAACTTGTTGAGTTCTACCTTCGCCGTAAGGTAGAGGGCAAGCGCTTTAACGTTGAACTCATTACTTTTCTGGATCTTTATCGCTATGACCCCTGGGAGCTTCCTGGTAATTACCAATATATGTACTTGCCCCCCTTTTTAGGCATCCTATATATATAAATATATATTATCAGCATGTACAATTTTTTTTATGTATAGCTATTATCTCACTTTTTTTCTGTTTATATATAGATATGTATGTTCATGTATATGGTATCTACATAGCTATATATATACTTATTGTGTGTATATATATATGTTTGTGTTGGTTAGCCTTGGCGGCCATTGGAGAGAAGGAATGGTACTTCTATGTGCCTAGAGACCGCAAGTATCGAAACGGGGACAGGCCTAATCGTGTTACAACTTCTGGGTATTGGAAGGCAACTGGAGCTGACCGAATGATTCGAAGTGAGAACTTCAGGTCAATTGGGTTGAAGAAAACCCTAGTTTTCTATTCTGGGAAAGCTCCTAAGGGCATCCGAACCAGCTGGATCATGAACGAGTATCGCTTGCCTCAACATGAAACTGAACGATACCAAAAGGTATATGTTATATACGAGTCTATATATATATATATATATATATATATATATATATATATATATATATATATATGAATCTAATTACTATGCACCATCAATCTTCAAAGAAAAACTCTCGGAAAACTGGTAAGCGATAATAAGCTTGAAACTTTCAGTTGTTGATGAAGAACAATCATCATACTCTCTCTCTCTCTCACTCCCTCTCAATATTATTCGCTACTATTTTGATTATGCTGCATCAATATCATAAAACCCTTATAATCAAAACAGAGTTATAGAGCCTAAAAGTCCAATCTTATAACTATTTTTTCTTTTCACTAACCCTTATTAATCGATCTTTAATTTATAGATCTTGATTTAGAACACAATCTCTTCTTTTCACAGAAATTTCTTGCAAAGTTTGAGGTGTTCAAAGGTTCACTTCCAAGACATGGATCTTATACAACACGCAATATAATACTACGAAAATTAAAACTGCAAGGTGTGTGTGTGTGTGTAAGAAAATCAAAAGGATAAAGATAAGAAAATTTCCAGGAAAGCTACTAATAATCTGAGTATTCAAATCGGTTATCATTTAATTGGGTTTGTTTAATCTTTCATCATTGAAATTGATAGAAGCATGCATGCACTCTATATTCAGTGACGCATAATTAGGGAACATATCATGAATTGAATACAACAGAATCAAGTAGTCACTTAATTTTACTGAAATTGCATGATTCATCACCAACTCCTCCTTCCTTCCTTCCTTCCCTCCACTTTCTTTTCAGGCAGAAATATCATTGTGCCGTGTGTACAAGAGAGCAGGAGTGGAAGACCACCCGTCTCTCCCTCGCTCTCTTCCATCGAGGGCATCCTCATCTAGAGTGGCTCAGTCAAGTAGAAAGCAGCATGACCTAGTTCAGAGTTCCACATTGGACAACTTCCAAGCTTTTGGAGGAGGAGTACTACAGTCACAGCAAATTGAGGAGGAGAAATTGAAAGAAGCAGACGGAATAAGCAGTAGTACTAACAATTCAGATGATGTCACAACAGCTCTTGGGCTTTCCAAGCACAATAATAATGCATACCGATCAGTTCCAATTAGCCCCACCCAGCTGGGACTACCAGCTGCAATGGAAGAGGAAGGAATGCTCATGAATCACTCAAAGCAAGCTTGTAATTCTTTAGTCCCGACATGCACCACCTTCTTCCCCACAGCTGGCTCATCATCCATTAATGCGGTGGATGATCTCCATAAACTAGTACATTATCAACAAGCTTCAAGTATGATCGGTCAGCAACAGCATCACTACTACAATGTTCATCATCATCCATACCAACTCCCTAGCTTGCTACCACAGTCTTCACAACCTCTGTCCCTCAATACGCTACCCAATATGCTTCCAACCGCCTTCTCCGACAGACTGTGGGAATGGAATCCAATTCCAGAGGCAAACCGAGAGTACACAAATCCCTTCAAGTAATCAAATGAACTGATTATTATACATAGATATATATTAAATACTCTATGTTAATTATAGTGATTTATATATATCTAATTAAGTCTTAATGTTCTTAACTAATTAGCTAGCTTTCATATTTGACCTATATTGATCAATATGATTTGTGGCTCTACTAGGGTTTCAGATTAAATGAGAATACAACTTGATCCTTCTAGTTAAATTTGTTTTTAGCATCTCAAGTTCTTGTTACATAGCCTCTTGTGTTGTGTTTCAACTTTGTTCTAACTAGAAGAGCTATGCTGGTGCTGGGCTAATTCAAATTGAATGGTTTTGAAAAAACTTTTCACAATAATGTATAGTACTGCAGAAAAATAGATCAATTCCTAAATGCTTGTTTAGTTCATTCGGTGACTTCAAATCCATTAATGGCCTCAAAAGTTTTGGGCTTTAATTAGTAAAAAGCGATTAGCTACCTCTCTCTCTTATTCACACACATACAAATTGTTCATAGTTGGACTAAGAATGATGATGCCATGATCGATGCTAACAGATGATCAGTATGCGTAGATAAAGGTATCTGTATAGAGATCGAATATTGCAAAGAAGTGGGGTTGGACCCATATAGCACAAGCCAACGTACAAAAATGGAGACAGGAAGATTGTCCCATTTTGCTTCTCTGGTTGGTGAGGGGACTGACTAACCTCCCAAAAAGAAAATTTGTCTTACTTCTTGGTGTTTCTTAGCTAGATAAATGGTGAAATGCACGTAAATCAGACTTCTTTTGAGGGTTCAGTCCTATGAGGTAGTATCTCTAGATCCAATACTTCATCCTATAATTCCATTTTCACTGCCTATACTTATGAACCTTAGTTTGGATAATCAATTGGATTTTAATCATTGGAGATATATACAGTACTATTCTCTCTTTAAAAGAGTATAAAGTAATATTTGGGATATGATATTATTATACACGACATGTTGTGATTGAAGCAATATTATTTTTACTTAAGTTTATTATTGATACAAATTTTAGGATAAATTGCAAATTACACTTCTTAAATTTAAGGGTGTCTGGATTTTACATCTTAAAATTTTAAAATTCAAATTTTACCCTCTGAAGTTTGCAAGTGTTTAGACTTCATAGTTTATACTTTAACGTTTCAGAATTTGGATTACATCCTCTAAATTTTAAGGGTGTTTAAATTTTACACTCTAAATTTTCAGAATTTTAGAGTGTAAAATCCATACACTCCTAAATTTTACAAGGTAAAATTCAAATTCTAAAATATCAAGATGTAAAATTTAAACACCACAAATTTTAGGATATAAAATCTAAACATCCCTAAACTTTAGGGTGTAATTTGCAACTTACTTCAAATTTTATTGTACATTTTTTTTTTTGAGGAAATTATACATTTATTATTAATTATGTTAATAATTAACAAAAATATTTTGCACCACTGTCATCGATAAATTTAGAAACATGTTGTTGCCATTGGATACACAACATAATTCTCATTGGGATCTGGTCTAGAAATAGCAACCGTAGTCTAGCTAGGACATATATAGCTGTGAAATACTATTTAGAGGTATGCCATAATTGTTACTGCAAAGTCAACAAAACCGCGCATGTGCACACTTTGTGGGCGTGCATGGGTGCATCACATTGAGTATGGCATCTTATGGGTTTGCTAGAGAGGTCCTTGTATTGTAACGCTTGTGTGTGCACAATACAGTATACAGTATGCTTTTATAGCCTAAAGTACTTATTGTCCACATGTTTGTTATTCCTCTGCAGATTTAAGACATATTGACATTCCAAAAGGTCGTAATGAGCTAGATGCCTACAAATTTTCTTAGAATTTAGACTTTAGGATGAGGAAGCTATAACAAGCAATAACACAAACTATTGTGCCCCTATCATCAACAATTATATTTTAGCATACCTAACAATCACTTTACTTGCCATAGAAAAATGATAAATTATGCAGTTTAACTTCAAATGAGGGGATTTTTAATGGGGTGTTAAGGGAGAAACCACATTTTTACTTATAACCGATGTGCTATAGGGTAAGATTATATTTTCAAAAGTAACATGATCATTGCTTATTGTTAAATTTTAGTATTGATATACCATGATGAATATGCTATTTTGAGAAATAATATATGAGCAAAACTGCTTTTAGTCCAAATATTTTTGTTCTTTTATTTTTTACTTTTTGTTTTTTTGTTGTTTCTTTTATCTAGAAGAGTAATGTTGAAGACACTTTTTTCACAATCTTTTTTACAACTTGTTAAATTAACAATTCATGATTTGAATATCACTTTTACATGAGTCCACTTTTGACACCATTTTTAACAAGTATCAATCACAATAGGTTACATCAACAATTTTGAAAAAAAAAATTGTGAATATCTTTGTATTCCTAGAAATATAATTATTGTTTATCTAATGTTCCTAATATATGCCAAACTTCCTTTTTAAATTGCTATTATGTTAAAAATTTCCCTAGCAATTTAATTATTAAAATATTGTTTACACATAATGCATCGTATATTGTTGTGACAACAGAAACTTTGATATCAATATGTTGTGATTTGGCATAAGTAGAGGTAAATTCACACAAATAAAGAAATAGAATTTTCTACACCACACACAAAAAAAGTTCATCATATATGTGCCTATGCATCCACAGAAACATCAACCAAAATCGACTATGAATAATCTAGACTATATATAATCACACTCAACCAAACCTCACAGGTAATACTCATAAGCTCTTACAAACAATAGTCACAAATGTCCAAAAGCATAAACATACTCTAAAACCCTCACAAGTGCAAACTAAACCAAATTCCATCACGCCTAAAACAAACACTTTACTCTCACAAGCCTAAACCCTCATAAACATTAGACAAACTATCAACTCACACACACACAGGCATCTTTCAACCTTAAAAGAATTACTAAATCACTTTAAATATTAAAAAAAAAAAAAAAACTTTACTCGTATTCTTCTAAATGTACTTTTCCTACATATGAGATGAAGGAGATGTGAATCATAGGATAGAAACGTGATGAATGAAGTGGAGAGGTGCATAAAGAGTTTTGTATGATCGTAAAACCTATTACGTTAAATGGAAAATGTCATTAGACCACTGTATAGAACTAGTTATGCTCTATGGTACTAAATGTTTGGTTGCTATGAAATAATATATTTATAATATGAATGTAACTAATATGAGAATGTTAAGATGAATAAGTGAAAATACACAAAAAGATAGGGTTTTAAATGAGAAAACTTGCTTAAAGATAAGGGTAACCCCTATTAATGAAAATAAGAGGAAAAGTCATTTAAGATAGTTTGGCCATGCTTAGAGGAGAGTGATTACTCATGAGAAAACTAAGTTGATTCAAGTTGAGATAACCAAAAAAAAGAAAGTAGAGAAAGACCGAAAATAATATATATATATATATATGTGTGTGTGTGTGTGTGTGTTGTGCTATGTAGATCAATTAAGAAAGTAACAAAAAGAATATAACTTTAAATATAATAGAATATTAGAATGGCATAAAAAAATACATGTTACTAACCATGAATAGTTTGTTAAAAATATATAGTCGATCTCAATATTTTAAGACTAAGACTTGGTTTTGTTAACTTCAAGTAAATGGTCTTACTCTTATGTCATGGTGAACAAAAAATATAACATTATTTCTTTGATAAGGAATAAACTTTTTTTATAAACACCAAAAAAAATCTGATCAAGTCAAAATATATCCTAGCTACTTGATGTTAGTTAAAATTGTTAATTCCATAAGGCATTATCCCCAGTGGTGGCTCCAGGAAATTTTTTTAAGGTAGTGAATAAAAAATTCGAATGATATGAAATTTAATAAAAAGATAACTTCATATATAAACAAAAATAAAATAATAAAAACACACACAAATATATAAATTTTTGTAATTTTTATATTTTGAAACCGTTGCATATTAGCCTCATTATATGTGCTATAGGCTAATATCTCTTTCAAATTTTAGTTCAATAAAATTTTTCTTGGTTTTTTTTAAGAACCTAATATGTTATTAAGAGGAAAAAAGTTTAATTTTAATAAGCCTAAAAAATTTATGGTGGTCACAATTTTTTATTAAAAGAGAAAACAAATCATAAATTTTTAAAATATATATATATATATATTTTTTTTTCCCAGGTCAAAGTGGTCCTTCAACGTGGAGCTGCCCCTGATTATCCCTAACAGCATATGTTTTTTTTTTCTTGAAAGATAATTACAGCATGCTACTAACCCCACAGCTCAAACGATTTTCCTCTTACACCCCAAACACTTTGTATATGGGGAAGTGTCAACTCAATTACAGTGTCCCTAGCCCTAACAACATATGCTGATTTACCTAGTTCACAATTAATAACATTAACATCTCATAAAATGCTTGCAAATTTAATTTTTAACACCTCTTCTGACTCGTACATAATTCCTTGTTTATTTTTAAGATGCCTTCCACTTGCATTTGGTTAAACTACTAAACTCCATGAGATGCTTTTCAATGATTCTGTGTAATGCTTGTAATGTAACTCCATGTGAAGCTTTCAGCCTTTTTTAAGAGCGTCTAATTAAAACTGTTTCAAACCCTTATCAATTCATAAATTAGTTTATTCCTTTTTATTTCCTAAAGACAATTAAAATAAATGCGTATAAACCTAGAGACAGCCAAGACTAGAATTTTAGAGAATATTACGTGATTGAAAATAACCCTAATTTATTACAAAAATTATCCATAATCTATTATTAATTCTTATAATTAAGTAGATATTATGATTTATGCACCACACATGATCATCAGTCCCAAAATGAGTTAAGAGCGGGATGATGTGTAATAATGTAAAATTAATGAGAGCATATTTGAAATAGGTTTAATTTTTCTTCCATGAATGTGTGATGTGGAGGTGAAATTTATTTTCTTCTATAATATAATAATTGATTCTAAGCAGCACAGTTAATTTACTTCTTTTCTTGGCAAAGCATATTTCAACGTAAAAGGTTTTGAGGAATTGCAATTGAGACATGAAGAAGAGAAGTCATGACATGAACTGATTCAACAACATTATAAAAGCTATGATGATGCTGATCGAGCCTATCTTACCAAAGAAGTATAAGATGCCATTAACGCGTGATGACACCGATTTTGTACACTATCACATGCTGCTCATATGTCCAATAGAGAAGAAGACCAAATCACAGAACCAATATATTTAATTTGATGTAAATATATGTTTAATGTTTACTTCTGCTTCTTTGAAATCCTACTTGTATTGACCATTTGTAACTCCTTTAAGTGACTTCAACTAAGCAAAGTCTAGAGTGTGAGTGAGTTCCTTGTCCTTTTGTAACGCTGCAAAATGGGCTGAGATTATTAAGGTTTGAAATCGAGCAATTAACAGGCTGTGCCTGTGAATGTGATCATCAGGTTGCTATATAAAACGCTAACCCTATAATGTCAAAAGGCCCTTAGCACATATTGCACTTGATTCACTACTTCTAGTTGACATATTCCATCAGTTTCTTCTCTTCTTCTTGTTTTAACTACTACTTTTTGAAGACAACATTAGTGGTATCTTTAGGTTATCATGAAGAACACCTCAGGCCTTTGTACACGTGATGGCACTAATTTGTACCAGTCCTGTGTTTGCATTTAAAAGCAACATCTTTTCGCTGGGATGCACAGACACGGCAAAAAGGTCGCCGCACCTGCGTCCAACGCAGCTTGATGCGGCGACGCGTGAAGGACACCGCTGCCTGCACATTGGTGCCGCGTCCAATTTTTTTTTTTTTTTTTTCCGTTTCACGAATCGTACCAACGTGGCGCAAACTTGAGCCGACGTGACGCCGACTCAGGCTGAATCACGCCGACTTGGTCCGTATCGGGTAAAATCACCAAAACCCTCTATTCTTCGATTCAGGCCGAAATTAAAAAATAAAAATAAAAAAGGTGCAAAATGCACTAGTTCAACTTAATATAACAAACCCTAAGCACCCTTCAGCCTTCACTCGTCTCTGTGCTCTGCTCTCTGCCTCTCGCCTCTTTGTCGCTACTCTCCCCTGTGAGTGTGAGACGCTCCACTCACTCAAACCTCACCAACCAACTCACGACATCACAGTTAAACTCAAGTCTCAACTCAGCCACTCAAACCTCACCGACCCACTCAACCACGAGCTCGACCCACTCTCAAGAGTCTCAACTTAGGTATCAAACTCAAGCTGATCTGATTTTTTTAGTCTGAAGCTCACCTCACTTGATCTGATTTCTTTAATTGTGATGTTATGAACTATAATGTTGTGATCTGATTTTTTTAACTGTGAACTGTGATGTTAATAGTTATTATTAATTTATATAGTTATTATGAATCTGAACTGTGATTTTTAATAGTTAATAGTTATTATTTGTTTTTTATATAAGCTGTAATGTTGTGACTTGGGTTTGATTTATTATTAATTTATATAGTTAATATGAATCTGTGAACTGTGATGTTATTGTTAATAGTTAATAGTTATTATGAACATCATGTTTTAATTATTATCTACTATTGTTCTTAAATTTGGTATATATTTATATAATGTAAAAAAATATGCTTAGTAATATATTAAAAATATAAATAAAAGTATTTTTTATAATTTTTTAATCGCCACCCCCGCACCCTACTTTTTCAAAAATTGCCAAGTCTCGCACTAGCGCCCGAATCTCGAAACGCACCCGTGCTTCATAGTTTCGTGCTTCTCTTTTTCTTGTATTTCCACAGAATAGTTTGCCAATCTAAACAGCTTCAAAATTGATGCCATTGCAATCTATTGTGACTCTTAATAAGTTTTAAGTCCAGTACTCACCACTACTGCTGCACTGTCCCTGCACAATCCAAAAAACAGCATTAGCCTTAGCAGAGAGTAAAGGGCTTTTGCTCCTGCAAACCCTATTGCCAACAACAAAATGTAACAGCGACAGTCAGTGTATAAGGTGATTTCACTAGCCATGGTTGTTAAATATTTGAGGCTGTTGATCAAGTCGGCATCATGAAGTCAGTATCATTTTTCACAACAACTGACATGGCTTGTTATAATTAGTGCATAATAAAAGTAATGTCAATAATGTATTAAGTGAAGGTGATATTTCTCCTATCACAATAGTGTATGTCATTAATTAAAAACAAATATATATATATATATATATAAATTTTAAGAAAAAAAAATGTGATAACTTAATAATTTAGTAGTGTTTGAACTATGAAATCGAGTGAAGAAGCTTGCATCACATGTTTAATTGCATGAATCATTGCCAGCATAAGGACATCACCTAGAAGAAGCATGAAGCTCTCAAGTCTCAAGTCAGCTGATACAATCAACTTCGGACAAGAGTGACATGAGCACACTATATATAGCAAAGTGAAAATGAGAGATTGTTTTGTCCGTGTCCAAAAGTGTGTTAGGAAATTAACTTGTAAGACTATTGTGGGGGTCGCTCAAGAAACAATCAGGTCTCAGAATGAAGACCAAGCTATCCAATCATCTTGGTTGACCTAGTCACCAACCTGTGAATCTCTAGAAAGTAATGAATGTAATTATTAAACCATAATTCTAATATACTACCTCTCACATGCGGACTTAAAGTCTTCCTTGACAAGAGAGACCCAATATGTGAAATTTTTAACATTTTAAATCAAATGTAAAGCAGAGACATAGATCAAACTTAAAATCTTCTATTCTGTTAGAGCATCCACATCAGTAGATGCAAACTTTTCATCTATTTTGCACCAAAAAAATAAATAAATTATTTTTTCTATTTTACACACTTATTTTTACAAAACACTCACATTAATCTATCTATTCTACACACTTATTCAATAAAATATTTATTCTTTTACATTTTTTTATTATTTTCACACTCACTGCCTCTCTCTCTCTCATAGAACCAACCACCATCATCATCACTACCTCGATCGGTGAACAGACCCAACCATCATCATCAACGAACAGATCCACATCATCACTAAACAGACCCAACCATCATCATCATCAACGGCAGCAGTGGTTTGAAGAGTTGATCAAATGAGAAAAATGGAGAGTGAGGTGAGAGTGAGAGCAACCAGAGACAAGGAGAGAGAACAAATTTCTAAAATATTAAATGCAAGTGTTATAGTAATCACTGTAGCACTTGTGCATTTATGCACTTTTTGTATTTTGCAAGACTTTACATCTACTGATCATCAGTATGTAACCCATGCTACCGCACGGGAATGAGTATAATTTAATAAAATAATGGAAATAAATATATTACATTTTATTATTTAAGCGATACAATCTATCTTAGTATTATGTAATTTTTTAACAAATATTTTTATCATACAAAATTCTAAAGAAAGAATGCTACATAGACATATATTCAAGGTTGATAGCCATGATTAAGTTGTTTTATCACAAGCCATTTTTAACAAAATATTTTAATCAATTAAATGTGAATCTCATAACATACATCTCATAACAATATATAACAATAAAATAACATGAATCTCATTAAAAAAAATTTAATCAATTAAAAATCACTAAAATTATGAGCATAAAACGTAAAAACAATCAAATAGGATAAGTTCTAATTGTATATATGATTTGAAAAACAGCTTGAGTTCATGTCTTCGTCAATTGTATATAAGTCTGAGATTTGAAATTCAAGATTTATGAGTAAAGATCTAAGAAGACTGTGGTTCAATCTTAAGAACAATTAAAAATCACTAAAATTATGAGCATAAAACGTAAAAACAATCAAATAGGATAATTCTCATATTTAATAATTAAAAAAAAAAACTATACATCCAAAGTCACCTTTGCAGTAAACACTATATATCTCAACACTCAAAGAAAAAAAAAAAAAGAGCCCATCATCAATCCTTTAAATCAAAAATTCTTGAGAGAAAGAGATTGAGAACATAGGACGAAAATAAATAAATCTAATGAAAATAGAGAAGAGCTAGATTATAAACCCCATAAAACTTGGAAACAAAGAATAATAATAATCATCATCATAATTAACAATTACCTTGCATATGAAGCTTGCCTTTGTAAACAGACCCAACCATCATCATCATCAACGGCAGCAGTGGTTTGAAGAGTTGATCAAATGAGAAAAATGGAGAGTGAGGTGAGAGTGAGAGCAACCAGAGACAAGGAGAGAGAACAAATTTCTAAAATATTAAATGCAAGTGTTATAGTAATCATGCATATATACGGTTACTGTAGCACTTATGCATTTATGCACAATTTTACACCCATTGATGTGTAAAATGAAGGATTTTTTGATTTTTGTATTTTGCAACTTAAAATTAGGATTCTAATTTAGAATTGCAATTGATTTCTCTCTGCTTCACTTATTTTATATATATGATATATATAGATTTGCAAGTGGAAAAGAATTTATATGGTATGCTCTTTCTCTATCGACTTTTGATTTAATATCCTTACTTATTAAATCAGCATTACTAATTATCTCAAAAGTTTAAGATGTTAGAAAATAGTAAATTTAATAATTTAATCTCAACACTTTTGTGTTTTGTTTTACTAAACACAGAATTGAATGTTCATCGTAATCGGTTACAGCTAGTTGGAGAGGGAAACCTAGTATCTAACTCAAATATAAAAACATCGAGTGAAAGGCAAATTACATTTTAATTTGCCGACAGTTTTCCATTGGTTTTTCATCTAAAAGGCACTCACCAGATATTATATTAACCTATGGTTTTATATCAGGAGTGCATTTATTTTATTTTAATGTTAAGGAAACAAATTTCATCACTTTTCTAAAAATACTTTAAAATGTTTTGTTTAGAGAAACATTATTTTCACTGGAACTTAACTTTTATTAAACCCTAATTCAGGGACAGTTGTACATGTTGAAAAAATTTTATATATAAAAGGATTTTTTTTTTTTACTTATTTAATTTACCCTTAAAATAATTTTACACACCCTGACTTATATTTTGCACCACTATCACCTGATCACATACTAATCACAGATCAGCCTAACTCAAAATCAAAAAACAACACAAAACAACCGAACTCAAAGCCAAACAATAATACAAACTATTTATGTATCTACAATTCTAAAAGTACAGTGTGAGTGTTTGTAAGTTGTGAGGGTCTCTCTCTAGTATTTTTTGTCTAGATATTATTTTTGACACTCCCATACCACTATTCTAAGTTCTGAGATCTAACCCATCACTCTTCCTCCTTCTTCAATAATGGTCATCATTTTTTAAAAAATTTCTAAAACACATGGTAGTCAAAGGAAGGAAACTTTTATTGTTGTTTAACAAAAATCTAAAATAGACAAGTGAATGGCAAAACTAAAATAGAAAAGATGAAAAAAGAAGTAATCAAACAAAAATCTAAAATAGACAAGCGAATGGCGAAAACTAAAATAGAAAAGATGAAAAAAGAAGTAATCAAACCTTAGAAGCATAAACCAGATCATTAAAATTGTAAGTACAATCCGAATCTATGAAAAACCTCTTCTTATATAAGATACACAAATATCCAAATCCATGCATTATTCATTGAACAACATAGAGCTATATATGAAGGTTATTATTGGAGAATGGGAGATGAACCTTGAAATACGCAAATATGGAGAGATGAACCTTAATAAAAAAAAAACACTTCGAAAATACAACTGATCCAATTAAATTTAAACAAATGGAACCACATAAATCTTGACACATGGTACAAAATTAGGATTCTAATTTAGACTTAAATGGAACCACATAAATGTTGACACATGGCACAAAATTAGGATTCTAATTTTGAATTCCAATTAGAGTTTCTCTCTGCTTCACCTATTATATATATATATATAGATTACTAATTATCTCAAAAGTTTAAGATGTTAGAAAATAGTAAATTTAATAATTTAACCATAATTCTAACAATCAAAAGCAATGTCTATTTGCTTACTTTACATCAGCATTTATTGCGCCTCTTGGGAGAATGACTTTCTTGCCAAAACCAGCCCCTTACGCACCTATCAATGCCTCTTAATTTTGTTGGATAAGATACACAATCTCATATATTGATCGAGACTCTGCCATTTTTAGTTTTACCACTGGTTTACTGATTTAACCATCGAAGCCTCTCTAACCAACCCTCAATGTGTCCTATGTCTGGGACAATTTGAGGTTTCTCTTAACAGCATAACTATCCAGTTGCAATGACTCCACTAATGTTCAGTTCCAATCGAAGCCTTTGTTGCAATTTTGTTATTCCCTTAAATTTTACCCCCTACTATAGTGATTGGGCATTATGTTAGAGAGTTATATTATGTAAGCTTCTATAATATTACAATTGCTCGCATTTTTTTCAACTCCGTTCATTATTCTTTATAATTACTAGTCGCAGACCCATACGATGCATGGGAATAAATAACTATTTTGTAATTGTAATATAATGTATAATTTTTTCTCTAAAATTTTTTGAAGATAATTTGTTTTTCCTATAAATTAAATAATTTCTATTCAGTCCAATTAGGTCTACTTCATTTCACTTCAGTCCACTTGTCAATTTCAGTCCCCCTCAATCCATTTTGGACTAATTGGATCTTAAATTGATTCTTTTGTAGGTTACCTTTTCAAGTTTAGCTCAAAATTTCTTTTTTATCTTAATTTTGGGTTGAAAAGTATGAGATTTTATTATATTTGGGCTAAACTCTTTAATTTTGAGTTAAAAATACAAACAAAATAGAAATCAAAATTTTGAAATATGAGTCCTAAAAATGCAATAAAAATTATAAATATTCAAAAGATCAATCTATTCAGTCCACTTTGGCTTATTTGGTCCATTTTGTTCTCTTCTGTCCACTTTGGTTCTATTCAGTTTACTTTGGTCCTGTTCAGTCCATTCAATCCACATTGCTTCTATTCTATCCCCTTCAATTCTATTCGGTCCACATTGGTCCTATTCGGTCCATTCTACCCACTTTGGTCTACTTTAGTCCTACTGGAGCTATCCGGTCCATACTGGTCCTAGTCAGTCAATTCTATCCACTTTGGTTTTATTCGGTCTATATTGATCTTATTCAGTCCATTCTATTCAACTTGGTTCTATTTAGTTGAAGTTGGTCCTATTATATCCACTTCGGTCCTACTCAGTCCAATTTAGTCCTGTTAGGTCCTATTTGTTCCTATTCAGTCCATTTCGTCCATTTTGGTCCTAATCTGTCTATTTGTTCTTATTCAGTCCTATTCAGTCCATTTCGATCAACTTTGGTCCAATTAGGTGAATTTCAGTCTATTTAGTCTACTTCGGTCAATTCGGATCTTTTCAGTCTACTTTGGTCCATTTCATCCAATTAGATCTATTTTGGTCCATTTCATCCAATTCGGTCCATTCAATTCACTTCGGTCTATTCAGGCCAATTTGGTCCAATCATCCACTTAGGCCTATTCAGTCCAATTTGGCATACTTAAATGGAAAAATACAAGTTTGGGTTAAAAGTACTATCAATTATTTGAGTAATATCAATTGTAATTATATGGTATAAGTTTTGATTATCATAATAATCTCCTTAAATCATGTAAGTTGATGTTTCATAAAGCTAGGCCAGCAAAAAAGAAAGCTATAAAATATAAATTTATCAGATTAGGAAGGCAGTCTTTCTCTCTTTCTTTCTTTGTGGAAGGAAAGCTTCAAGCTTGACTAAAATGATGCTTAGTGGGCCAAAGAGATTTGAAGGTCTGCTCAGTCGGACTGTGATCCATGATTGGCCCAGGTAGTGTTTCTATTAAGGAGGAAGGTCAATTCTCCTTGGCATAAACTTTAGCTAACCTGCCAGTTGGACAAATCAGGTTGCAAAATGTCACACTATACAAGCCAAATTTTGTGTCCAGACATTTCAATTAAGCATGGCAATGTTCATTGAGACATTTCATGCAATTCCCACTGAAACACATTGATATACAAAACATCAAATTGAAGAAAGAAACAAAAATGCAGGATTACCATTTCGTCGATTACTAATAATTTACATATACTAATTATACAAATTCCTTTAAATTGCTTAAAAACAACCAACCAGGACAAAACAGTATCCAATACTGAAGAGCCAAAGATCATAATTTCGACCATAAAGATAATTACTTAATTTTAGCATCTAACTAGGAGCTACCCACTTAGATCAGTTAGCCAAGATTTTGATTTGATACAAAATCACTGGTGACAAATGGTATTTTTATGGAGATTCTATCCATTGCTGTAGGAACCATAGTCAAGATCACTGCAGTTCCAATTCAGGCATCTAGAACAGTTGGGGACTAAACTTATCTCCTCTAGTCAAATCAAAAATGCACTTAAGCAGAGACAGTTCTCTTGTCAGTCGATATCTTTTTACCCTTGCCAGAAGATCGGCTGCTCTTACTAGTGCTATCCATACCTTTTCTTGGAACAGACCGCTGCATGATCCGAATGGGAATTCCACCCAAATCAAAGTCGTCCTTCAAAGACTTGGATAGGAACCTAAGGTCTGTATCTGAGAGCTGTGCCTTTCCACTCACGAAGGCAACAAAAGTGGGTGGCCGGGCCTTTACCTGGGTGAAGTACTTGATCTTGGGTTGTGAAGCCTGATCTTTCCAAGAATGCCTGCCCATAACCTGACCAAACAGAAAAGAAACTTTTACTACTACCAATTTAACCGTTTGCAGGGTTCAGAGAGGAAATAAAAGGCCTTGGCCACTCACCTTACGCAACCAACGATTGAGACGAGCTGTGGACAATCTTACACACCATTTTTCATATGTATCAATAACCTGATGTATGACTGCTGTCCGGCCCCTTCCCTCCAATGCCGAGATGAATACAACTGGAATTCCAGTTACCTGCTAACAAAGTCATGTCAATGCTAAATACTTAATTTATCACCATTTGGAGGACATTGTTTCATAGAATTTATATATATATATATATATATATATATATAAATATTGCTTCATAGAAATTTTGAACATAAAAACAATAGAACAATATGACTATACCAGAACTTTCTTCAACAATATCTCGCACTTACTATGTGTCCCAATTAACCACTTAATATTTTCATCTTTTCTATCTTCCTATTCTCACTTTGATTCCTGAATTGAGATATTAAACAATTTTGCTGAAAAAAGCCACCCGAAAGACCCGGGTTCAAGTCCCAGTAACAGAATATAAATTCCTTTTACTTATCAACAAAAAAAAAACAATTCTGCTGAAAAAGTGAAACTGGCAGTAAGGTGTATGTGCTTAGACGTGTACTATGAGCTTGTGAAAATCCACTCCTTTTTAAACCCAATCTACGCACTCTATCTTACAATATCCTCCACTTGAACTATTCACATATTCCTGTTGGTTCACACCTTCCAAAAGCTTAAATGATAAAACTTTATCATCAATTTTAATATCTGATTTGAACAGCACATATAGCATTATCAGGAAATCAAATTATCTAAATGAGGGTATTAAGGATAGAGGTCAGGGGTTGAACCAGAACCATCAGTGATGATTGAACTATCAGGAGCACATAGCAATGTTTGGTTGAGTCTCTTTCTTTAAGCAGTTAAGTAACGTATGAATATTGGCTCACAAGATTAATAACATAAGCTATGTCAGGTATGTTAAAGAAAGGTCTACATGCAGCCTCAATGTCAACTTCTACTAGAAGAAACTACATCTTATTTATCAACCATCTCATGATTGAATCAACAACAAACCACATTCAAATCAAACAATATCTTTCAGAAAATCAAGTGCTTAACCAAAAATAGAAATTCCCCCATATAACCACACTATTTTTGTGCCAAAAGTGGCTTTGGTTGACCAAATTTTTATATCTCAAACTTCTCAACAATGACAGAGTTCAGACCACTGTTCTATTTCAAATATTTGTTTTAACATAGATTGAACAGGTTGTATTTTACCATCCAGGGAGATCGATTGAGTGAACAGTGTTGCGGACTCCAAATAATGTTGATTGATTCCATTGAACTAGATTATGGGATATGAATTCATTCAAATTTATGGGATTTGAATTTCATTTTAATTTGTGGGGTTTAAAAGATTTGACATTTCTTCCTTCTTTAAAGTAATTTGGGACCCCTTGAGGAAAGGTTATCGTCATGTTGAATTCGATGAATAATATGGAATTAAAACTTCTCTCTCTAGTTTGATAGTGATTCCAAGCAACCTTAGGTGGTGATTCCTAGGTCCATCCTTCCTTTACTGTTCTGTTTATTTTCCTCAATTTTTCTTTAAATCTTGTGAAGCATCAAACAAATTCTCCTCTATTTAGACTTCCCCTTCCCTCAGGCTATGACTCACTCAGATTACAAACAAGCTGGCGTGAAATGGGAATTCTACTTTGATGGGGTTCCCAAAGCCCATGCAAGGCAATGGTGTCTACCTCTCAGGGTCAGGGGGTGAGAATTGATCTGAATGCCAACATGATGGGCCACCAATAGGCTGAGGTGGAAGCCTGGAATGGTGTGATTCTAATTAGAACTCCAATAAAATTTTTAATTAAGCTACAGGGACTGTTTCAGTCCATAAAGGACCTTCTCCGATCCAGAAACTTTCCTTCACTTCCCAGAAAGGCACTAAATGATAATGCATATACCCAGTCTCACTAGAAAACAAAATCAAAAAATGAAATTTGCATGTGTGGAAAATAATAACAGACACCTTGAGCTCCTATCAAAAAAAAAAAAATAACAGACACCTTGAGCAATACAATTATGCAACTATATCATAAAGTGGCACACCTGTGGTATAACTGTCTGAATTTCTAGAGGAACAGCTTCCATGACCTTCTCAGCCAGAGTAGAATTGTGTTTCCCTCTAAGAAGATCCATCTTGTTCACTATCACAACCAAACCACGCCCTTCTTCCACTGTTCTTCTCGCTATAACTACTTCATCATGTGTCATGCTTCGTCTAGCATTTGCAATCTGATCATCAGATGTATGAAAGTTATAAACAAAAATGTAGTGATCTGTAGATGCTCTAGGTCATAGCATTGATAATGTGTAATTTACACAAATTAAGATAGGGAATGGATCATGTAAAACTGCCATCTTCGTCATTCAGTTACTTTAACTACCATCTTCAATTTCAGCTATTTGTTAGATATCTAATTTAGAAAACCTGAGATAAGGTTAGAAACAGTCTCCGTTATATTCATGTCATTCACAAATTTGAATTATCATTCTTTATAATGGAAAACCAACACTGGGCTTATGAATAGTAATTTACTATTAACTTTCATCACACTGAGTGCGATGACCTTAGCAAAGATACAATAGCATGAACTCTATCATTCTGTTTCTGAAATCTGTATCATTCTGGTTCAGAAATCAGCTACTATATTACAGCCATACTCCAAAGTGTTGTACAATGGGAGAAGTTAACAAAAATAACTTAGTAGAATCATAATTATCCACTTTCTAGGAATAGTTGTTGCAAGCTGTACATGATAATTAACTATCTTTAAAATGCACAAACTGTCCAATTACCTAAGGAAAAAAGTATAACTAACCATAACTAAATATATATTTCATTGATGATCTGCGACAGCCCTTACTTTCATTCTTTTCAAATTAAAAAGAATTCTCATTATATTTACTGGAGTTCTGCTTTTAGGTTTCATGTTTGACCTTCTATGAAAATAAAAAGAAAAAGAAAGATAGTATTGCTTAATTAAGGTTCTCAATCAAGTCTACGACTCTCTTTCTTCTGGTCCCAAAAAAATAAAACAAATGTACCACATTTTGTTATGTCCATTCCAGAACTACATGGCTGCTAAAAAATTTTCTGGTGGAACTGCAATTTGGCATCTTAACAGTAATCTATTACATTAAAGGACAGTCATAGGTTCATCATACTAACACAGAAAATGCAGAAAGAAAAACAAAATGCATTGACAAACCTCTTCTGCATCAAGGACCAAACCAACTACATGGGCCCTCATTAGATTTTTTCTTGACTGCACAATGCTCAAAGATGATGGTCCTTTCTCCTGTTTTGTCCTCTGCAACCAACCTGCAGTATCAACCTGCAAAATAAGAGACAACATCATACAACATACTTGTGAATCAAACATAAAAATCTCCAATAGCATCCTATTAAAAATTAACTTTTCAATTTAGAAAGCATAACTGAAAAACATTATAGCCACCAGGCTCTAGAGAACACATTGTGGTCGAGTATGTTGGGACCCAGAAATCCAAAGCCAGGTACTTAATTTCTTACGTTTAAGAATGAAAATATAATAAATGCAAAATAAAATTATAGAAAAATTACTAAACAATGGTTGCCATGACAGTCAATGGACTCTTTAAGAATGCTGTCAAAGTTGGGGTAGAAAAATGAAGTAATGCTATGTGAGAATTTTTAGATTGTCAAGTTAAAAAAAGAGCTTGCAAAGAGGACAATAAAAATGATCATGCATGAAGAGACATCCATCCATTGAACTTGTTATCAAACATTATGGGCAAACAAACAAATAGAACAAGAAAACCAAGATTAGATAAAAACAATGCAGCGACAAAGCATACAATTAAAAAGAGAACATAGAGGAAGCAAATATTACCAGATATATTTTTCTCCCTTGAAATTCAAAATCAGCTCTAATTGAATCTCTAGTCAAACCAGCTTCTGGGCCCACTAAAACACGATCTTCTTGTAACAATGTGTTCAGCAAGGTTGACTTTCCAACGTTAGGCCGTCCTACAATTGCTAACTGTAATGGCAGCTTGCTTTGCTCATCCTCACTACATCTACTCTCCTCGCTGTTGCCCTGATTATCTTCATCTAGGATTAGGAAAAGTGGAAAGTAGGGTTAGAAAGTAATAGGATGATGGCATAGTTTGCTCTTTTAATCAAAACATAATTGAAAAAAAAAATTTAAGTTTTGAACCCAAGAGGAGATTTTAACTAATGGCCTCCACTTATGGGGTGTGATCCCCAAGTCACTACCACTTGGAATTAAAAGCAATAAAAGAAGATAACAGCACTTCTCTCTTTTTTCTTTTTTTCTTTTTTTGACAACACAATTAGAGAACTATATGCAAGACTTCCATTTCATGACTTTATACTAGATCCAAAGTTTAAAGATATTGGAATAATGAAAACCTTGATAGAATTATAGAAATGTATCACTTACAGAAAATAGCAGTCATCCCACATGAAACTTAGGTTGAAAGATTATTTAAAGAAAATGGTCCATAATTGTTTCATCCAAATGCCAAAAAAAAAACAAAGAAAAAAAACTTGAAAAGCACTACACTTATCTTTCAATAGCCACAGTTCTTTTTTTTTCAATTGCCTCTAAAAATCAACTCTAAGTCATACAACACACAAGCCCTAAAAGGCTAAAATCATATAGATGTTCAAAGTACCTTCATGGAAATTAAGCACAATTTTATAATTTATAAATATTGAGGGAGATCCTCAATTTACAAAAGAGGCAATTTTTCAATGTGGGATGACAAATCCTTTTTGGAAATGAGGTTTGCTTACCATTTAAGACCTGAAGCATATAATCCTCAAGCATAGGCTTAAGAGCTTCATGAAGTTCTGTCATACCCAGTCCAGTCTCGGCAGATATTGCAATAGGATCCCCAAATCCTAACCTATAGACTTCATCAGCAGCTGCCTTAAGAGAGTTACTACCATCAAAAAGTGATTCAGATTTATTCATTGCCACTATAGGTTTGATCCCAGGAGCATTTCTGCGGAACCACTTTCCAACCTCCAAATCAAGGGGGTGAAGTCCAGCTCTAGTCACAAAACGAAATCCCAAAAAAAAAAAAATTTTGAAATTTTCAAACAAAAGGAACAAAAAGAGAACAAAAGTATGCACCCAAGCATTCCAGGTAGGGTGACTATAAATGTATATTCATTATTCACGCACACCAATCTCACATCCAACAAACAACCCCGGGTTATATGGATACTGCAGAATGGCCAAGTGAAACCTGGACAACTGTAAATAGTTCTTTCTCTAACATAAGACTCTTTAAATTTTTTATTTTCTTCTTATATTTATCCTTGAATTCTCCCAACTTGAAAACCATATTTTCATATCTAAATGAGTTTAGTACATGAAAGATGCAGAAAGTCATCCCCGAAACTAACCTCACATCTATCAGGAACATTGCAAAATTGGACCTTGCTAGCACATTTGCAGTCATTTTTGAAGTTCTGCCGAGAATAGACCCTGAAGATGCTTCTGTTTCTAGTCCAGCAGAATCCAATACTCTAAATCGCAAATCACCCAGTTTGGCAACACCTTCTCGTATATCCCGAGTAACATGATCATCTGGTGTATTATACACAAGAGCCTCCCTCCTTCGAATTAAACTAAAATATACCCACATAAAAAATAATAATAATCAACATAGAAATAGAAAATAACATACACATCAAAATCCACTGAAGAATACTAAATTTACATTTGTACAACAATTAATATATATCTAAGCATGTAAAATTGAAACTGACCGGTTAAACAATGCTGATTTGCCCACATTTGGCCGCCCAATAATTATTACGGTTGGAAGCAAATTAATGTCAACTTTAGTGAAGTCCACTGGTTTCTCATACACACCTTTAACTTTCTTTTTAATAACATCACCACCATCAGATTCAAAATCAACATACGGCTCTTCCAAATGACCACTTGCATCATTGCGCGACTCAGAATCCAACAGTTCATTTTCAGCCAGAGTGCAAAGTCCCCCGGTAGCCTGAACTACACTAGGCAGATGCAGGCTCAAGATTGACCTGCAGCAATTCCAAACTGAAGATTTCCTTCGATTACCATTGACAATGGCCGCACTAGATAGTGATCCTGGAAATCAACAAAATCATGACCAACCATAGAGTTGGCAACCTTTGTCATATTTAAGGGTCAGACAAATAAAACAAGATTAGAGCTTTTACCCGATATGATCTTGATAACATGATCAGAATGTGCCATAGAATGAAGGTGGTGTCTTTCATCGAAGAAATATGGGATTGGGTCAATCACACAGTTGTGTAGAGAAGTGCTTCTATGAAGTAAACCAACAAGACCAGACTGACTCTTCCGGACTGAAAGGGCTCGAACCCATGAATGAGACATACCCAAATATTTTGGTTATTCTAATAGCCACCCGCTATTCATAGAATCACACACATATACAGTTCCCACTCCTTGCTACCAAAGCCACCAAATACTCCAACTACAACGTTCAAAATGAATATCAACACTAGTATAGCATAAAAAGCACGGGCACAGCAACGTTTAAGACTAAACCAAAAAATCCCAACTTCTAAAAATCCAATATAATGAAACAAATTCTGAACTTTTCTCGTGAAGAAAATCGCATTCTTGAAGCTTTATATCAAACAGATGGTATGCGTTCCTGGAAAAATGAAACAACTTAGCTACTTGGAAAAGTTTTCAGTACCTACCTGGGTTGGAGTAGAATAAGGAGAAGAAGCAGAGAATGACACTAAAAGCGATTTCTTTTCTGGGTTTTCGACTATGAAAATGCGAAATGAAAATCAAAGGGCAAAGCTTTTGCAGCCAAGCTCATGCAACCATCAAATTCAGCAGCGCCACAACACAAACTTGACGCACCTTTTTGAAAGGGGAAGAGCGAGGGACTAGACGACATGTAGTTTATGCTACCTCTTTTTTAACATATTTTTTATTTTATTATTTTGACTATACTTAGTGAGTGCTTGGATTGCAATGAAAGCATCTGGCGTCTGCCTTTTAGTGGGTCTTATGCATTGTTTTTCAACAAATTTTTTATTAAAATTGAATCTTACAATACTATTTATATATTTAAAAATTATTTTGTTACAGTGTATTCAGTTTTTAATTTTCAATAATAAACGGTATCCAGACACACCCTTAATAAATATAAGAGAGCTGTAATATTAACCAAAATTAAAGTAACCGTCTTTCCTCAAGAGAGTGGTATAGAGTAAAAGAACAAATAGGAAGCAGTAGCAGGCACCAACACAACATAAAATTTTGGTGTCCATTACCATTTGTAATGGACAAGGGTAGCATCATTTGATGAATAATCACAAAATTCTATACTAAGAGCTTTAGTATCATCTAAGATGAATTTATAGAATATACTTTAACTTACTCTAGGACAAAGTATGAGACATTGACGTTAATGAATTTTAAGTTAATCAAATATATTATTTTTTAAAAGGGTTTTAATCTATAGCGCATACTCTTGATAATTTTTTTTATCATCAAATCAAGACATCAGTTGGTTTTTGGTGTAAGCGGGATAAAACCTCGAATCTCTTATTCGATAATAAGAAAATTTACCAATTGAGCTGATAAAACATATATATATAGGTGAAATAATTGATTGAAACATTTGACAAAAAATTCAAAGCTAAGAAATATACTCTATTTTTTATATATTATATTGAAAACTATTGTGTTAAGTAATTTTAAAATTTTATGTTATGTATAAAATAAATATTAAATAAAAATTAAATTAAATTAAGAAATTGACCGCAGTTTATTTATTTATTATGGGGGCCACAATTTATTTATTATATTGTTAACATGACACATTTACATAAGTTTCTATGTAAATTTTTTTTTTTTTTAAGTTATGATAGTATTTCAATCTTTGTTTTTTGCTCAATAACGAATTGCCATGTAAGTTTGTAACTTTTTAAAAAAAATAATAATAATTACAACATACTGTTATTCCTATAGTTCAGATCCATTCTCCTTAGACCCCCAAGCACTTTACATTTTGAAATTCTATAAAACATTTTTTTTTGGAACCCCCCCCCCCCCCCCCTCTTCATTTTTCTTATCATATTCATAATGCCTCCAATGTTTGATTAAATGTCAACTTACTTCCAACTCCACCTTCCATACAAATTTTTAAAACCTTAATTTTTCTAAATTCATATGTACCTTTACATAACTTTTTTAAAAAACTGAATAACCCAATAAAAAAGTCATCCAAACATACTCTAGAATTCCATGTAAAATGAAAGCTTTTTTTTTTTTTTTATGAAGACTGGATGATTATGAATAGCTGCCCCTTAAGCAACTTATATTGGCATATAGAAAGCTCTAAAACATGTACATAGGTAACATAGCTAGTGAAGAAGTATGATTTACACCCCAAAATAATCCCTGTGTTTCTCTCTCTCTCCAGAAAACAAATGAATGAAAGATGAAATATCTTTGAACTCAAATTTTGGTGACGAAGTAAAATACCAATAAATAATCCATTGAAATGAAGAATCACTTTGGGAGGAATGCTAGAAAAAATAACAACTCATGATTGAGGAACAAACTTTTTAGTTTCATTTATACTTAAGGAGAAAGGCTCTAGATTAGCTTTATGCAACTGTCTTCTTTTTGAAATCGTGTTTTTCGTTCCAAAAAGAAAATCATGTTTCAAAGGGTTTATATGGATATACCAAGAGGCTAGGGTAAATCATACTTAAAAGTAGAACAAATTTTTTTGTCTAACATTAATGGTGGCTTGAGCAAAATTCAATTTTCGCTCAACCAACATACTGAGCAACTCCTTTTACAAGTTATAAATGACATAATTACATTAATTTACAAACAATACACATGATTTTCAAATGACAATTTCCATTTTTAAAACCAAATGGCACGATATATTATTTATTTTGTATTTTAAACATATATCTTTTGTTGATAGAAAACAGTAGTGATTGAGCATGTGTATTGTTGTAAATGGATATATATATATATATATATAGACACACACATATAGTTTACTTACTCTATCGGCTAACTCAATGAACTAATATTTTGATATAAATGCAAACTTTGCTTATGATAAAATCTAAATAAAGAGAATCTCAAGAAATGTGTTACATGGTAGAATCCCATACTTTCTTCACATAGAAATTTTGCTTTTATATATAATAGTTATTGGCTCATATTTCGTATGGTCTTTTTTCTTCAACTTCCTCGAGCTCCTTATTTTAAAGTCAATTTTGATGAAGCAGTTTTTTCAGGATTCTAATGAAGCAGGTCTTCTTGTTGTGATTCAAGATAGCAAAGAAATTGTTTTTGCTTCTCGTTCTGAGAAAGTCCTTCTCCCCCCCTTTTCAGACGATGTTGAAGCTTTAGCAACAATTCGGGCACTTCTTTTTGCACAAGAACTCGACCTTTTTGATCTAATCGTTAAGGGAGATTCAAATATTGTTATCAAAACTTTGAGGAGCAAGGATGAATCTTTTGCCTCTTTGGTCACCTTCTGGAATCAGTGAAACCCACTATAGATGCGTGTAGTAGTATTTCTCTCTCATACCCATAAACTAGGCAATTCTGTAACTCACAACTTGTTTAAGTATGTAAAACATGCTAAAGGTTTATCGGTGTGGATGGAGGATGTTCCTTCCCATCTTCATGATGTTCCTTCCCATCTTCATGATGTTCATTTGGCCAACAATGGCTAGTTATACAAAAGTTTTTTTGTTGTTATTTTATGTTATCCACTATTAACTTGTGTGATTAGAATGTTTTTTTTTTTTCCTTTAAAAACATATCTTGTAAATATTAGAATGTGAACCGGTTTAGTAATGTTTAGTTGACCACAAATATCTCTCATTGTGTACTTGTGTGTGTGTATATATATAACTTATATATTTGGTAAATGCTCAAATAAATTGTAACAAATATTTTACAATAGATAAATAAATTCTTTCAAAAGAATGTTTGAAAAATAAGTCTACAAACCAATAGCTAATAACACAAGTGGCATTAGATCTGCTATATAACAAAAAAAGAACAAAAAAAAAAAAAAAAAAAAAAACAATTGTAAGCTCATCTATGGAGAACATCAACAACAATAAAACTCCATCAGTTCTAAGAGAAGTGATGTGGGAAGCTTTGCACCTCTTCTTTTATCGCTGATTAGGGAAAAAAAGTGTTTGGTTTTTACTGTTTTCAAAACTGTCCCTGTTATTTTAGTTTAAAATGGTTTTCTCAAAAACACAAACTACATTCTCTCTCTTGTGTGAATTTGTTTCTTAAAAACAAAAAAGTTTTATGATAGATGATCAAAAAGACAAATTGAATTAAAATAAAGAGAAAAATGCAAAGAGAGCCCCTACAATTTGAGTCAGATGCAAATATTGACCCATTGTGTTATCAATTTTTATTTATTAACCTCTATGGTTTAAGAATTATCCAAAATAACCTCTTAGGGTCCGTTTGGATAGAGCTTATTGCTGAAAATTGAAAACACTGTAGCAAAATAATTTTTAAATGTGCGAATAGTGTTGCGGGACCCATTTTTAATAACAAAATGTTAAAAAAGTACATGAACAGTGCACGCACAGTGCGTGCACAGCACGCGCACAGTGCGCTCACAGGGCGTGCCTGCCTCTTGTCCCCCAGCTGAACTGAAAAAAAAAAAAAAAATGGCAAAATGTGAATGCAAAACGTGAAAGCTGGATCCAAACCCAGCCTTAATGTCAATTTTGTGCATATTATGTGACCATTTATATCCATCATTGAGAATTGTGTATTGAAAGTGAGGATTGACAACATGTTGGATAGATAATGGAGGAGAGTGTGAGATTCAAACCATAGATTTTAAACAATTATCACTTGAACCCAAAACTTCATATATGTTAAACATTTTATACCTTAAACGTATTGCATTTAAAATTGAAAAAAAAAAATCAAATATGTTCATTTATCTTATTAGGGGTGGTGTTAAACAAATCAAATTCTAACACATTAATCTAAAATTAAACATCTAAGTATTATTAAAACCATATCCAAGCATTTGTATGCAATTTTGTTCATGTTGTGAGAGAAAATAAAGAGAGACAAAAATATAGATAAGAAAATGTGGAATAAGAAACCTAAAAGGCATCTGTAAAATATTTAGAGAAAAAGTAATGCACATATATTTCAGATCAGATATGAAAACCCAATTATTCACAAAAAGCCTAAAGTAAGCAAAACCCATTATTGAAAAATTGGGTGAAAGTGTAAAACCCACTCTATATCTATCCATATTGAAAGTAGTATATAATAAACAATACTTGGAAAAGAGCAAAAAAAAAGAAAAAAAGCTTGAGGATGACCTCAAACTCTCAAAAGAGTAGGCAACCAATAAGAGAGAAGAGAAGACTCACAAATTAATTGGACAAAATAATAGGGGGACTACTCTAGACCTAGGAGGAGCAATCTAAAACCCCTTTTGGATGTTGGTCTCTCTCTCAAGGTCTCAACCCCTCATCTTTATTTTAAGCCCTTTTCTCTAAATTTTTGTCATTATGTCTTTCTCATAAGTCATATCCTATTACACAAAAACCCCTATTTTTTTTCCTTTACTCTTTTTTTCTTCTCCTTCTTCTTATACTCTCAACCTTGTTTGGACTTTGGACTAAAATTAAAATTCCACAAACACTCCCTCCTTCCCTCTTCTCTCTCTCTCTCTCTCTCTCTCTCTCTCTCTCTTCACAAAAGCGCTTTTTTCTGAAATTGGAATATAAACAACATCAAATACAAAACCCAAATCCAAAAAGAGAAGAAAAAAAAAAAAGAAAAAGAAGAAAAAAAAAAAAAAAACCCTAATAAGGTCATTGAAACCCTAATTCTCAAATTGGGAATTAATTTCTTCATATTTTTACAGAGAGCGGCATTTTTTATTTAAATAGGGGTGGGAATTGAAAATTGAGATAGTGAGAGAGAGCGAAGTTGAGAGCTTGGAAAAAAAAAAAAATGGAAGCAATACCACATCCAATACCCAGAACAGTGGAAGAGGTTTTTCAAGATTTCAAGGGCCGTCGAGCTGGTTTGATCAAAGCCCTCACTCTTGGTACACTCTATTCTTCGTGGGTCTTTCTCTAATTTCTGTTTTGTTTTTGAAATACTACGTTGCTAATTTTGAATTTTTGAAATTTTTTTTTTTCTGGGTTTCAATGTTGCAGACGTTGACAAGTTTTACCAGCAGTGCGATCCCGGTGCGTTTTTTTTTTTTGTTCTTTCTGTATTTTTGTTTTTCTAAAAATAAAAAAAAAAGTTTTTTTAATATTATGTGACATGGGTTTGTGGTGAATTTTATTGTGAGTCTGCAATTGATGACATACTCGGTGTTGACTGTACTTTTTGATTGTACAACTTGTGGGTTGTTATCTTTATTTGTAATTTTTGAGAGTTTGTCAAAATTTCTTTATTTTTTTGAGAAGGTTCTTAACTTTTGCTACATGTTGTTCTTGTTTTCAACAGTTGATACCGTATACATGTCCTCTTTTACTGTTGTTTGGGTTTTGTATTACTTTCTGCTTATGTTTGCTTTAGTGACAAGAAGGTCACAACTTGTTATTTAGGGAAAGGTCAATCTAAATTCAGGATTTCAAGGGACGAGGTACCTTGATAAATTTACCCTGTTTGGCCTATGGTACATTGGATATCATGGTTTCCTGTCCACAGCTTTGGCTTGATGAATAATTGTGAAACACTTTTGAGTCTACTAAGGGATATCAAGGATTATCACTTTATCAGTGCATTCTTGTTGTTTCTAGTGTGGAGAGATAAAGAAGACCTAACAGTGCTTTTCAATATATGCATATCTTCATTTGTAGCATAGATGGCTTACGTGTTTATATTTTGGAGGTCCCAATTTTGTACTTCATAAATCTAAAATATTTGGATTGTTCTACTATAGATGGTAGTATTTTATAATGGTTATTGGAAGTAATTTTTACAGCTGAAGCTGCTAATTTAAGGTGAGCTCACTCTCAATACATACAATTGGAGGCAGCTTTTCCTACTTA
Source organism: Castanopsis chinensis (assembly GCA_032878915.1). Taxonomy (NCBI): domain Eukaryota; kingdom Viridiplantae; phylum Streptophyta; class Magnoliopsida; order Fagales; family Fagaceae; genus Castanopsis; species Castanopsis chinensis. The sequence goes on along the minus strand of JAVQMG010000121.1, from coordinate 30,153,200 downwards.
TAGATGGACTAGGTTTTTGAGGGGTACAATCTCATTCTAGTTGTAATCTTTCAATATATATTTTTTTTCCTGTAATTGTTACAAAAGAGCTCTTTGACAGAATCAAATGTAATCTTAAGTTATTTTTTACTCTTGCGTCTTTGATCATTTCAGTTATAAAGAGAACCATAGCAATTAATACCATAACTAGGATTATATGTATTAAGTTTGATCACTTGCAGTAATATTTTTTTAGTAAGTGTATGTAAGATATCATTCTTTTGCTTCTGCTTTTTTGTCATTGAACATACATCCAAATGGACCTAGAAGCGTTACTATTGGTTTGAAATATCTGTCATTTATTTACACTCTCCTCATGCATTCTAAATATTTTTTTTGTTGCCATACGAAAAACCCCGGTGTGGTGGCACAGATGTGATTTTGATTACATTGGTAGTTGCGGAGAGTTGTGTCATGTTTCTTAAGGTATTAATGTTTTGCTTTTAGAGAAAGAGAACTTGTGTCTGTATGGACTTCCAAATGAGACCTGGGAGGTTAATCTGCCCGTTGAAGAAGTGCCTCCTGAGCTTCCTGAGCCAGCATTGGGTATCAACTTTGCAAGGGATGGGATGCAAGAAAAGGACTGGTTATCACTGGTTGCAGTTCACAGTGACTCGTGGTTGCTTGCTGTTGCTTTCTATTTTGGTGCACGCTTTGGGTTTGGTAAGAACGAAAGGTATGTAATTGTTTTCTCTACTTTTTGAAATTGTTATCACTGGTAGTTGCAGTGGCTGTGATTACTCTGGCTTTCTATAATATTGACTCAAGATTTTCTGGTTGCCAATTCTTATTATAGATTCTCTCATTTGTTTTCCTTTCATGTTATCCTGTCTTCTATACAATTATAAGAAAGAAAGAGAGGTTGTCTCAGGCAACACTTATTGAATAATTATGTTTTGTCTGAGCTCAAAACCGTCTTTGCATTTAAAGTTAACATTTTTTTGGATATGTCCGCATCAGCTATATTTTATTTTTACATGATTAATATGTCAAAGATCTGGAGAAGTAGTAACCAATTATTCTATATCTAATTCAAGCACAGAATAAGATTGTGGGTTCCATAAGCTCGAGTTAATTTATTTATATAATTTTTGGTATCATTCTGTAATGGTGCAAAGATATTTTATAAGTGCTAAGGAGAAAAGAATGAAGTGATATGTTTTCATCAGTACTTTATTCCCCCCACCCCCCCAAAAAAAATCCACTTAATTAGTTATGCTGAAGCACTGGTTGATACTGGCAATTTTAGCAAATTTTCCCACAGTGATTAACATGAGTTATGTTAACATCATTTTCCATAATTTGTGATTAGCTCTTATGGCAATGACTTTCTATATGATACAATGTATGTTAGATGGTTCTCTTTGTGGCCACTCCACAGAAGAAGCGCAAGGTTTCCCATTTTTCTGCTCTCTTGTTTTGCGATTTAATTATGTTGCTTAGTGATTTGTAGAAAATGGCCCTTCAATAGCAGGAAATGCTGATAGACTTGTCAGCATGTGTTGTTGTGTACTGGGGAAAGAATGGGAAATAAGACCCAAAGTCCTATTTCAGTTGTAGTACAGAAGAAGCTAAAGAGGTCTAAGGAGAAGGACAAGTAAGAGAGAGAATGCCTAAAGAGAGAGGAGTTTATATTGGTTGTACTCTTACTAGAGATGAGCAATAAAGCTGTTTTACTGTTTATCACTACCTATTTGAATGCAAAACTATGTCGCTTCTTCTTTGAGCTAATTTTGAACCGCAATCAACAATGGGCTCTTGTTTTTTTAGCTTTAATCAGTTCTTCCGAATTTTTTTGAGTTGATGAGCAGTTACTAGAGACAATTTTTTTTTTTTTTTCCCTTTGGATCAGTCATATGATCTGGATTAAAGTTAGATCATTTTTCCTTTTTCTTTGAATACAGGATGCTAGGATGAAATTGTTATGGATAAAATCAAATCGTTAAAAAATCCTAAGTATACAAGGAAAGGGTTGTGTTTCAAGTTCATAATTCAGAGTGCTTTAATGAGTTAAATTTTGCAACATGAGCTTAGTAACTTGTCCTATTTGAACTCTGGGTTCGTCAAATGGTATTCTGATGTTCTTTGACAAAAGAATGCTAGAAAAACTGGAAGAGGCAGTGGGAAATTACTCAGTATCATGAAAAAAAATGAGGAATGTTGCTGATTTTGCTGATGGCTTTGATTGAGATTTCTCTGGTGTATATGACCCCAATGCAGATATGGAAAGAAGACAATTGTGGAAGGAGTTGGCAGGAGTTCCTTGTTGCATGGGGTGGTTTCCAAAACATCACTCATTAGACATTTCCCTAGTGAACGAGTGGATGTAGAAAGGGTCTCCATAACCATGTGGGAAATTTATGTTTTCATTTCAGATCTTGGGCTGATGGATTTATCCTTGGAAGTTGGAAGGAGGTGCATTTACCTAGTCTATGAGCCACTATCTATGTCCAAACTAGACAGGTTTCTTATTATATTGAACTGGGAAGAAATATTTCTGCAATTTAACTGTCAGATCGCTTCCCGAATTTTTCTCGACTTTAATGGGATAAAAAGAACCGTTTAAATTTGAGAATATGTGGCTTAAAATGGAGGGCTTTGTGGAGGGACTCCTGATAGCACAACCATGGTATGGTTTGAAAAAAAAGTCCTCTTTGGAAGCTTAAGATTAAGGAAAAGTCCAAGAATAAGTGTCCATGGTAATTAAATATGTTAGGAGCATTTTATTTACTTTTTACTTGGTTTTTCTAGAGTTAGTGGTATTTTAGTAATTATGTAGTTATTGATTGAATCCAATTAGGGTTTAGTTTACTAATTAACCTAGAAGTCCTACTTCTATTAGGAAAAGTTAAGATGTAGGATCAACCAAAGAGAGGTTTTATTGAATGTTTTGAGTATTGAGGTATGTTGGCCTTGTTCTTCTTCCCTCTCTCTAATGTTGTTCAGGCTCTCAGTTCACAGAGTGTGGAGAAATTCAATTTTATAATTATTCTTACCTCTTTTCAACCCTAAATAAAATATTTTCTCTTCCCTACAAAACCTTACTTTTAAAATGTTCTAATCTTTAGATCCGCAAGTCCCCCTAAATATTAACCTACCATAAGAATGTCACCTTCTTTAGGGTCGTATGCTGGATGACAATAAATTTCATCTGGTAAATTGGCAAACTGTATGTGTTCTTGTCCAAGCTGGAGGATTAGATTTAAACACTTTTGTTTTTTAACCAAGCTCTACTTGGTAAATGGTTGTGGAGGTATGTCAAGGAGAGGGATGCATTATGGAGCAAGGTAATAGATATAAAATATGGCATTTTGTGGGGTGGATGATGTGTGTATGTAGTGAGGGGTCCTTATGGAGTATGTTTATGGAAGCACATTAGAGGTGGTTGGGAGAACTTTATTTGTTATGTGTGAGGCTTGAGGCAGGGAATGGTACCAGGATTCATTTCTAGCATGATTACTGGAATGGGAATTCTTTCTTTAAGGAAAGTTATCCTGAGCTTTTCATGATTGCTAGGGATAGAGATGCATGGGGAAAGTTATCATACATGTTTAGTTACATGTGCATTTATTTATGACTATTTTACTTTAGAAATAAATGTTAAATTTTCTTGCATTTTTTCCCTTATAAAAAACAAATGTTAGATTTTTCTGTTTTTTTTGGGGGGGGGGGGGGGGGGGGTTTTGTAATTTCTTATTCTATTTTATATTACTGAATTTCTTAAGGTAAAAAAAGTCACCATTGTTAGATTATCTTAGTTTTCTGTTTAATGCCTTCTGGATGTACCCTTGATATTGAAATTGACAGTGAACTATTTGAATATGCAAAAGAAAGTGAATGCTTGGTCTGATAAAAAATTACATTTGTTTACTAAGAAAAAGGTACTACTATTGTTTACTAAGAAAATGGGTATTACTATTGTTCTGGTCATGTACAATGTTAGAAGCCCTTCATAAAGCCAAGATTCATATTACGGGAAATGTTGTCCGCGGCCCCTTTCTATAAGGCCAAGATTCATATTATTATTTTTGCAGGAAGCCATAAAAGCCAAGAATTAGTGGCTACATTTCAACTGTAGTGTATAAGATCAAATAAAGGAGGTGGTTCTAATATTGTTTGGAATTGGATTTACAGGAAGAGGCTTTTTCAGATGATAAATGATTTGCCAACCATATTTGAAGTTGTGACAGGCAATGTCAAGCAACCAAAGGAGCAATCTGCTACTCAAAACAGTAGCAAAAGCAAATCAAGTGGAAAGACGGTAAGAAGGCACGGTTTCACAGAAGTTCTTATTTGCTTTATCCCCTTTGTATGGCTCCTTTGTGTAATGTTTTCACTGCTTTTATGTTGCCTATAAACAGTCCCGGCAATCTGAGCCCCAGACCAAGGGAGTGAAGATGTCTCCACCACCGAAAGAAGATGATGAGAGTGGGGAAGAAGAAGAAGAAGATGATGAACAGGGTGCAACTTGCGGGGCCTGTGGGGATAATTATGGTACTGACGAGTTCTGGATTTGCTGTGACATTTGCGAGAGATGGTTCCATGGCAAATGTGTAAAGATTACACCTGCAAAGGCTGAACATATCAAGCAGTATAAGTGCCCAAGTTGCAGTAACAAGAGGTCTAGAGTTTAAATCTAGGTTCTGAATTTGGAGACGAATACCAATCAAAAAAAGCTGAAGAGGTTTTTGCCTTTTTAGTTACAATTTGAAAGTAAAACAGAGTCTGTCTTATTTTAGTTGATGAATTTGAATAACTGCTGATGAATTTCGGATTTTTAGTTTTGCTACGTTTGGTAATTGTTCTGTCTAATTCTATGGGGAATTGTGTTTTTAAATAGTGAATGGCAACTAGAAATATTATGTCCAAGCAATTTTCTGGTTTGATCTTGGTGCTTATTAGCTTTGTTTCTACAGATTTCTACCTTAGTTTGGCAATTGGCAACCAATGAATTGCTTTGAACCTCATTATACTTTAATCTTCTTGATTGGATGTATCTCTATCTAAGCAGCCTCATATATGATCAAAAGTATAACATGTTAAGTCATTCCTACTGCAGTTTGTAGTTCTCGTTTTTGAGGGTGCAATTTGTGGCTAGATTTCTGAATTTCTTGTTTCATGGATGATTTGATTTTAATAAGAGGCAACCAAAGTTGGGAAAGAAACAGGTTCAAATTCAGCGAAAACAGGGAAGTGAAACTTCCAAAGTGCAAAGTTCTCTTGAGCAATTTAAAATCACGTTCTTCTCCTTTGGTGTTCAATTGAATTGCAAACGTTTCTATTTACTAAAAGAGGGAAAGAATTGGTGGACAGGACAAATAATCATGAAAAAATTGTACTGTTCTCTCTTTCTATAATCGAAACCTGTCCTGAAGAAGAAGAATTTCATCAAGCAATAAAATCAGCAAATTAAAAAAGTCTACCACCCTCTTCATTTCTATTTGTAAACATGGGGCGCGGAAAAATTGGATATATTAATGTTCCAATGGAGTAAAATTGAAATAGTATATCATGTATTTTGCCCTCTAAAAATTTAATGATTTATTTGAGATTGTGTTTATATAAACATAGTAGAGTAGATGTTATCCTTCACATCAACACTGAACATCTAGCTATTGATTAAGCTCAAAGGTTGTACAGAAACAATACTTAATAGTGACAAAATTGCAAATATCAACACTTAAATCTACAATTCAATAAAAGATGCTTGAAAAATTACAATAACAATAAGGATATTGATATTAGGCACAACCAAACATCTTTAAGTCTATTTTTAATTTTATAAATAACATCTTCAAGACCATCCAAAAAGAAAATGCACAAAGAAAAATAATTCTCAAAAAGATACTTTTAAAATTCATTAACAATAATTACAAACTCAGAAGTCCAAGAATAATGCACCTAAGCCCTATGTTCACTTACATCCAAAACAAAATTCCATATAAAAAAGTCAAATTATAATACAATTACAAAAAAACTAGGCGAATTTAGAAAGGTTTTAAAACCAAGCGATTCCATCTCTCTATTGGTTGCCATCTTTGAAGTGTAATGGTTTATGACAATTCACCAGTCAGTACCCATAATCTTTCCCAAATCATGACACATCAAACTTATTTGGTCTACAGATGGTATTTATTCATATTGTATTTGTATGGCCAAAAAAAAAATTGCCAATACTCAAGTTGCAATATTTGAATTGAATATAACGAAAAGCAGAGGAGTGAGGAGTCTCCACTCCCCTTTGATGGTACCAGATGTGTTGTCTCTCATTACCAGTAATCCTTGCAAGAACATTGCCCATTACTGAAATGGTGAAACCTATTATTGTCCCTCACAATTATCTCCCTTCCCTCTAACTTGGAGATAATCTTAATAGCTGTATGGCAGTCCCAACATACCCTTAAATTCTTCACCACCCTAATCACTGCCCCTACTTCACTAACCAGAAGAGCAAAACAAATAGCCAATTTCTCACTATGAGTTCCCACCATCTCTTCTTTCTCTTCCTCTTCAACATCTCTCAGCACACAGCTTTTGTCAGCCAAATACCCATTCCTCCTCATCTTCCTTCCCAGTTCTGACAATAGCTCATAGATGTCATCTGATCGTTCATGCATCCTGTCTCCTACGATAAACTTGTGTATTTCACCCTTATATTCTACCCAACTCCATCCAGTTGTCTTCTTCACTCCCACTTTTCTCATTTTTCCCCTGACCCTCTCAACATCTTCCCACCTTCCTGCTGAAGCATATATGTTGGAAAGTAAAATATAATTTCCAGAATTATATGGTTCAAGCTCAAAGAGCTTGCTTGCAGCCAGCTCCCCAAGTTCAACCCTTTTGTGAATCCGGCTAGCATTTAAAAGAGATCCATAAACTCCAGCGTGTGGTTTTATTGGCATGCTTTCAATCAACTTTGTAGCTTCATCCAGTTCACCTACCCGACCTAGCAAATCAATCATGCATGCATAATGATCTACAGCAGGAGCTTGGATTGATTTGAAGACCTTCCAACCTTCTTCCAGTAATCCAGCATGGCTGCATGCTGTCAGGACACCAATAAATGTCACGCGGTCTGGTTCAATACCTTCTCTTTTCATTGTTGACATCAGTTCAATGGCTTCCATTCCATGTCCATGACTTGCAAACCCTGCTATCAATGTGTTGTAGGAAACAACGTCTCTTGTTTCCATTTCTTGGAAAACTCTACTGGCATCTTCCACACTCCCACATCTTGAGTACATGAAAATCAAAGAGTTGTATCCAGAGATGCTGAGTTTGATATGGTTTTCATTAAGGATGTTCACAACCCAATTTCCCAATTTCAATGCCCCAAGATGTCCACAGGCTGAGAAAACACTCACCATCGTCACCTCATCTGGTTTCAAGTCTTTAGTAGCAGTCATATCTTTAAAGATCTCAATTGCCATGGCTGACTGCCCATTTTGAGCATAACCAGCAATCAATGAGTTCCATGAAACAACATTCTTTTCTGGCATCTTATCGAAGAGCTCTCTAGCTGAAGTCAAATCCCCAACCCTTGTGTATGCCGAAATCATGGCATTCCATGTAATAGAGTTCCTATACGCGCCCAGTTCATCAAAAATTATATGAGCAGTCTCAAGGTTTCCACACTTTGCATACATATCAAGCAGCGCAGTCTTGACAAAACAATTTAAATTGATCTTCTTCTGGTCAAGTGTTCTAACAAGTGAATCCGCTAGGCAAGGATCACCGTGCAACGATAATGATGAAATAACAGTAACCCAGGTCGTTTCATTTGGTTGAACCCCGGCATTAATCATGTCATCAAACAATCTTAAAGCCTTCTCTGCAAACCCATTCTGAGCATAACCTGATAGCATTGCATTCCATGAGACCACACTTTTCTCGGGCATCTCATCAAAATACCTTCTTGCACTCTCCAAATCCCCCTTCTTAGCATAACCAGTAATCATGCTGGTCCAAGTAACAATATTCCACTCAGGCATCACATTAAAGAGTCTACGTGCTTCAACTTCATCCCCCCACTTCCAGTAGCCAGAAATCATTGAATTCCAATCGGCAAGAGTCCTTTTAGGCATTTCATCAAACAGTTTTCTGGCAAACTTAACCGGGCCATATTTTGCGTACATACCCATGATTGCATTGCGTACATAACGATCCTGAAAATGACCCAATTTCACTACTTGGGCATGAAACACAATGCAGGTCTCCCCAGCCAATTTAATCAATACTGGGTACACAAATGTACCAGCAGGCCTTATACCACAATATTGCATTTGTTTAAACAGAGAAACCACTTCACTGTGAGCACCCAATTGGGAGTAATATCTAAGCATGGAAGTGATGACATAGCCATCAGGGCAAGGCAGAGAGTTAAAAATGAGATGAGTATAGGCCAATGGTGCGTGGAGGCGTGTACAGTGACTAAGGAGTAATGCCACCCAGTAGTTATGGTGGTGGAGGGAGTTTTGAATGAGGTTTGCATGAAGCTGTGTTAGATGTTTTAGGTTGGTTACTTTGCATGCTATGGACCCCAAATGTGACATTACAAAGTTGACATGCTTTGGCTCCCAAATAAAATTTGAGTATGCCTCAAAACAAAAGGCCAAATGACATTAGAAGCTTGTTCACTTCAGTTCAAAGTTCAAACTGTGTAATAATTAGGTAAACAGTAAAAGATAACTATCTGTCCAAAAATTGCACCTAAGATTTAACAGAGGACTCCTGTTGATACACATCATGAGGAAGGAAGGACCCCACTTTCAGTGTCATCACTGTACGGTCTGTCTATCCGAAACTTGCATAAAAGTTCATGTTTTGATTGGTACGGTTAAAAGTGATCTAGGTGATGTAAAATCAATCAATCAATCAAAATATATATAATATGAGAGACTTTGTGCGAAAGGACATGAAATTCTGTCAAGTAATGCTCTAATTTTACTATTAGCCTTTTTTTTTACCTCATTTATTAAGTTTTTTTTACTATTACTTAAAAGTTTACATTAACTTATTTTATTGTTTGTCAGGAGAGTTTTTGATATAAGGGCCGAAAATGCAAAAACGACCCAAATCTTCCATTAAGTTTTTTAGAAGTGTTTATTGTAGAGAATCAAGCCCAAAATTCTCATTGTATAATGAACAAAAGGCTCACGATGCTTTGACAAGAGAGAATCAAAATGCTAATAACAAAAATGCAAAAAAGCATAAAAATATAACAGGTCTAAAACTTTAACCCACAGTCAACGAGAAGAGGAAATTGAGAGAGGTTGTGAGGAAGAGGGTGAAGGTTTCTCCGTACCCATATTTCTACCCCTAAGGTTCAGAATTGTGAGAATGTTTTCTGGCTCATTGGGTTTTTGCTCTCAAGTTTTAACTCTATGGAGAAAACACGGTTCAACAGGTCTGAACTTCAACCCACACTCAGCTAGAAGAGGAAATTGAGAGAGGTTGTGAGGAAGAGAGGAAAGGTTCCCTTGTATCCATATTTCCACTCCCAAGCTTTGGAATTGTGAGATTGTTGACTGACTGAATGAGTTTTTGCTATGAAGTTTCAGATAGGTGGATAGAACGTGGTTGGTCCCTTTATGAGCTGAAGAGAGAGTTTTATATAGAGTTTGAGGTATTTCTCTTAACTAGTTTTTGAGTAGTGGAAGAGGCTTTTATCCCCCGCGATACTAATTTGGTGTTTTGGCTTGGGTTGTTTTTGTTTAGGGAAGAGTTTGACATGCTTTTAACATGATTTGAGAAATGCTTGACTAAACTCTTATTGGCTTTCCCTTTTTAGTTGTTTCAAATCATTGGGAGGCTCACTTATATGAGAGCTAGCAGTTGAAGTTGGCCAATGAGAGCCAACCATTTTTAAAGGAAAAAAAGGGTTTGGACAGAAACTTTAGGCCATAATCACCCAGAGCATAAAAACTATTTTGGAGTGGAAATTTTGGATATAAGACATCTTCCATGAGCTGAGGTGTTACCAATGTCCCTTACCCATTTGGTAAGGGACATTGGTAGCACACATAGGCTGGGCTTATACAAAAGGTCTGAAAGGAACCGACCAATACCCTCCAAACCACACTTCCTCAATTTTTTTCCATAAGTTGCACGGGCTTGGACTATGCTTAAAAGAATAAAATATAATATAATACATAAATTGAACCCACAAGAAAGTTGGGCTTGTAAAAAAATGTGTCGCGAAAATGGGTATCAACACTGTTATCTTATTAGTATCTCATTAACTGCTTAACCTTACACCACACATTTCTCTATTATTCATTTCTTTTAGCATACCCACTCTTTTAGTGTTTTAAAAAAATCAAAAATAAAATAAAAAAGTAAGGACTAATAGTAATAATTAATCAGATAAAGCCCTGGAGAGAGAATAAGAGATACAAAAATGTTGTGGATTGTTAAATAAAATGCACTATTTCACTATATCAAAATAAAATACTTGAAACTAACAAAAAATTTGTAAGAGAGAGAAAGAGAAATTTGAGAGGTTACCATCTCCATTATACTGGCCTCCCACAACCATCAAGGCACTGAAACTCCAACTGGTTTTTTTTTCCTTTTATCTTTTTTAAATTAGAGGATTAAATATGATTTAGGTTTAGGTGATTTGGTTGGATAATTTTTGTTTTGGGTATATAAGTAGAGAGAATATTTGATGCACAATGTAAAGTCACATTCTATCATAGTTTAATTTTAAATCATCTATAGACCCTAGAGAGATATAGATAGATACAAAAATGTTGTGAATTGTTAAATAAAATACACTATTTCACTATATATTACCAAATAAAAAGACTTGAAGCAAACAAAACATTTGAAAGAGAGAGAAAGAGGAATTTGAGGGGTCACCACCTCCGTTACACTGTCCTCCCACCACCATAAATAACCAAAACCCCTTCAAGTAATTTTTTTTTTAATTAGGGGCTTAAATATGATTTAGGTTTAGGTAATTTGGTTGGATAATCTTTTTTTTTGGGTATATAGGTAGAGATAATATTTAATGCTCAATGTATTCTACTATGGTTTAATTTTAAATCATCTATGAGACATATGTATACACACTTGCCATATCATATCTTAATGCCATACTATTGATGAGTGAAAGATGGCCAAAGAGTTGGGCATACTTTCATTTCACGGTATAAAATATGTGAACATAACACAAATTACTTGATTTTCATAGTCTTGTTACTCTTTTGCATTTATTTTTGGTTTCATGATCTAAAAAAAAAAAAAAAAAAATCTTACTTTAAGAAAGCTACAAATATGCAATGCAGCTACTAAACTAATTTTTAATATCTTAAAATGTATATATTTCTTTACTCTAATTTATTTTACTTTTTCTTTATAATATATGTACAACATTATCTAAAATTGTCTTACATAAAATATCACAAAATTATTCGTGCATCGCACCACAACTTACTAGTGATATTAATTTCAATCACAATTTATCTCGTAACAATTATTAAAAAAAAAAAGTATTTATTACACACGCGTTAAACTTGGAAATTGTCACAATTTCAATTACTTTTTTTTTATATGTGTGTAAAGGTAGAGTCTAAATCATCTATCCCACTCTTCGTGCTACAAATAAAAACATGTCACTTGTCCATCTAATTTATTAAATGTTAAATTTATACATTCTATTATTTCAATTACCTAAATATGATGAGTTATTTATTTATTTATTTTAGGAAATTGAAATAATAGAATGCATAAATTTAGTATTTAATAAATTAGATAGATAAATGGTATATTTTTATTTGTAAAGTATATAATAAAGTCAAAAGAGTGAGACAGAAGATTTAGACTCGTAAAGGTACGTGCATTATCTTGTGAGCAACAAGTTTTGCCTTTAAAAAATTTAAAATTAATTTCCTTAAAGTAGTGTCCTATTTTTACCCAAATGGAAATGAGTGTACTTGTGTTCTGGTAAAGATGCATGAGACAATCTTGGAACTGGACATCACTGAGTCAAAGTACAACTCTTGGTATGACTCAATCAAATTATGGGTTAACACAATCCATTAACGTAGCTCCAAGAACGGTGAGTACTGACTTAAGACAATTTTTTTTTTTTTTTAATAACATTAATCATCGTGAACAGGGAAAGTTTGGAAGAAAAAGGATGGATAATAGTTATTAAAAAACTGAAAAGGAAAATAATTGAATATTTTTACATGTCAGTAGATGTACATAAACCGCCTATAAATAAACTTGATCTGAATTGGGATTAAAGTGCGTATTGACCCAAAAGAACATGGACAAAACTAGTGGCGGAGCTAGAATTTAAGTTGAAGAGGGGCAAAATTTATATATGATATGCGCAATTACACAAATTTATGTGAATATATAATATTTGAAACCAATTTGAAAAATTAAAAGCTATTCATTTTGAAAGCTTGGATTTGTACAAAAAACACAAGAGCTGTTTATACTTCCAAATTAAAAATTACAACTCAATTGATTTTGATTTTACTTTAACTTAAACTAAGTATGGAATAGAGTAAATGCGAGCGAGCGAACAAATAATAGAACTACTCTAAGCCATATTCATCATATAAAAACAATAAAATGAAAGCTAAAAGAGTAGGGGAGAAAAATGCAAACACAAGATAACACGCCGATATGTTAACGAAGAGAAAACCGATGAACTTGACAAAAAATTTCTCTGCCGTCCTCCAAACGGTAAATCGATCTACTAGACAATAAGTTTGGATACGCAAATAGTAAGAGACCCTCTAAGTCTAATCTACTTAATGCACCTAAGCCTTCCAAGCTCCTACTCCAACAAGGCTTCTTAGAACCGTGTTTTGTCTAACTTTCCCAATCTCGCAATGCGCCCAATTACATCCACCAAAGCTTGGCTTCTTCCAATGCTTCCCAGCAGCACCAAAACCTCACTTTACACTCATAATGGGTGTGGTAAGTGTTTGGTCTATCAACCTCTCAAAAATATGGATATAGAGAGGTAGGAGCGCGAGGAAAACCATAAAGAATTGTGTAGATGATTGTGGGTATAACAATTTTTAACTCTCAAGTGTGTATGCTAGAGTTTTCTCTCTAAAAAACACTCATTCCAATATATGGATAATAAGGGTATATATAGTGTGGGTGAAGATGTAGTGGAGTAGATATGCAAAAATAGCAAAACAAAACGTTTCGCGGGTATTTTGTGGGAAGGCCTTACTCGCAAATTACTTGCAAAAACCAATTGTCATGACTCTTCGCATTCCTGTCATGTGCTCTGCACGTGGCTCATTTTGTAGGAAGGCTTCACGCGAAATTTCTCTCGAAATCTACTTTGTCTTCAATTAAGCTTGAGTCTTCACACTCTCTCTCATACACAACCCATATAATGAAATTCCACATAAAATACAAGGTAAAACATGATTGAACAGAATTACAATCAAATTTGGTACGAAATTAAAGCCAACACAAAATAGTTGTAAATAATAAATTTACACATTTAAATACTAACTGATATTTAATGTAATTAAAAAAAAATCTTATTCATAATATTGTATTTATCTATTGAGATATTTCCAACATGAGTGATCTATTTTTTAAATTTTTTTTAGAGCCAAAACTCAAGTTATGAACGAAACTATTAGTAGTTAGATAGATACTGAGTGTAATATATGTGAATTTCTATTATTTTGGTTAATGTGTTCTCATAAAATGTTCAAATTATATTATGGTAGGGTCAAGCTAAAAAAATTTCAGTACAGAACATGCTAGTGGAGGACTTAAGCTTCCTCAATAATTCATTTAAAAGTTATGCTTTATTTTAAGACCAAAAAATAAAGTGACATTTAATAAACCTAAAAACAAAAAGTAGGCAGGGATATTTAATAACTAAAGATATTTTTTGGGTTGGCCAGGGGCCGACTGCCCCCCCTTGACCCCTTCTGACTCCGCCTCTGGACAAAACAATAAGTTCATTTAGCTCAACGAAATAAAGTCTAATTAGCTCAGTTGATAAAGTTTTTTTTATACTATAGTACTATTAAAAAAGATAAGCATTCCCCTCTCTAGAAAACAACAAATTTGATTAGCATTTAGCATGCTGAAACAATGAGAAAAACTGGTTTGCATTTAGCAGCACACAGCCACACACCAATATACCATACCAAAGGTGAACTAATTTCTTAAACAACACCATGAAGTAATTTTTGGAATCAAACAGAGATGGATCAGCGCCAACACGCTTTTGGCAATACTGATTTAGCTAGTATGAAGGAATTAGGCAATGTAGATTACAGTACTAAAACCAGAGATAAATCCTAATTGTGTCTGGTTGGGAAATTTTTAATTGTTGAAGGGTTCAAATACAACACATAAGATTCTTTACAGCTACTTTCTCTCTTCACCAACAAAGTTAGCCCAGTGATTTCCAACTAGATGTGTATGTTGAAGTTACACTACCTAGCCTCAAGATACTGGAGAAGTGATCAGTAATCAAAGATTAAGCACTAGGAAAGTGAGACATATAAACCGAGCCTATTTGGTTTTAGAGCTTTTGGAGTAAAAACCACATTGACAGTTTCAAATCACCACTTTTAGGTGTTTGGTAGTCATTTGAATTCGTGCTTTTCAGTCTTGTAGTAAACATGAAAAGTGTGTTTTCACGTTGCATCATATGCCTTGAGGTTTCAAAAAGTTCAAAATAAAGAAGGTCACCAAACTCACCCTTAGCATATGAAGTGAGGAATGAGTATGTCCACAACTGATTGGAGCCACCTGACATCTACTTGTATGGTGAATTTTTTGAATACTCAGGCCAATAGTTAAGTTGAGATCATTTTTGAGGGCCCCAATTCAGCCCTCTACAATATTTATCAACCCAATGCTTTTGAAAAATCCTCTGATCCATGAACCTCGCCTTTCCCATATTCTCTTGCACCCCACAGTGATAAGCTACACTCTTGTTTTTTAATAGGTTGATAGACCACATTCAATACGACTTTCGTTCATCTGCAAGTAAAGTCATTATCATCCATTAAATCCTATGGTGATGGTGGGTCAACTACCTATGCTACATGGACCTAGTCTTTAATTAAATGTTTTTAACTCCTAAGACAGCTTTCTGTCAAATTGATAGCTCTCTCTGCTTTAACAAACGAACAAAACAATGTTCATAATTCATGGCTAACAAATGGAAGTGGACGAACCAAGAATGTCCTAATTAATAGTGGCTTTGGACAACTCCTACAAAGGGAGGAACATGTAGACTTGCCCAACAACCAATAATGCTAGTATCTCCCATTAAAGAAAAAAAATGCTAGCATTCCACATATTTATCATCACTGTCCTACATGTTAGACTATAAATTATTGAGAAAAAATGGTGATCTATATGATAATGACAGTGCTATGGGCTTGTGTCAGCCTACAAACTTGTGGCTCAACTAAAAAATTATTGTCATTTATAAAGTTGCTCATCTTCCTTGCCTAAATCACATGGTTAATAGTAATACGTTGTTATAGTAACTTGTAATTGGAGTAATATTACTTTTACATGATTTATCACTAACACAATTTTCATACTACGGTAATCATAATAGAAAGATATTTTATATATGTATATTTTATAAATAGGTAAATGTGAACTCTATTTATTCCAATAGCTACTATAGAAATTTCCTACCCTACATATTTATATGTTTTTACATCTATCTGACATTTCTTTTTATATATATAATTATATATATTTGCTAAAATGACATTTCTTGACATCACTGTGACGATATTTGGCATCTTTACATCCAAGGCAATTTTACATTATGATGATTGGTTTTACATTTATAGCAAATATTGGTACTGGACATGGACATGACATGTGGTTGCTTCTTATATTTCAAATAAAAAAATCTTGTGTAAAATCTTTTCTATTTGAACGAATTAAAGTGTTTTGGTTACTTGTCTTTTGCATTTAATCCCTTCTATCAATGAATAGGGACCTATAAAGTTATAGTCCCTCAATTAAATTATCCAAAGGATCACATGTCATCTGGCATTTGTTTTTGTTTGTAGAGTGCACATCCAATGAATTAGTTGAATTTAGAATGTCCCATCGCATTCTAATATGTGCAATGTTGTTTCAATTCTTATTATAGAATACCCATCTTTGACTAGTAATCACATGTTTGGATTCTATCCTGAGTGAGAGAGATGGAATACTTTTATTATTTAATTTCCTTTATATATGTTTGGAAACTTCATTTGGAAAATAAATTTAAAAAGTCGAATAATTGAAAGAGACTTGAGGAGGAGCTGGTCTTGTGGACTCTCTTATCACATGCATAATCAATGCATGTAAAGGGACAATAAGAAAGAGACTGCTCTCTAATATTGTTCTACCAAACTGCGCTTATTGTGACCACCACTTTTCTGCCTGTTATATATATATATATATATATATATATATATATTACAGAAACAGAAAATCAGATTTACAATAAAACAATTGTTTTGAAAGCACATGATTTCGTGTGTTTTTTTAAAATAAAAAATTGTGTTATTATTATTATTTATTTTAAATGGTCCGAGAACACATTATTCGTATATTTTGTTAGTGATATATTACAAATTTTTGCCCACTCCTACTTATACTAGTAGTCTAGGGTTTAGTCGCCTATATATATTCATGTTATAGTTTATTGTAATATAAGTTATCGTATTACACTTTTATACAATAAAGATAAAACTCTTAAAAGGTTTCCTCCATGGACATAGACTGATAAAGCTGAATCACGTAACCCTCATGTTTTCAGTGTTCTTATTCTACGATATCTCCTTCTACACATCGTGTTGCTAATATATTTTAACATCCTTGTAATACTAAAAAAAAAACTAATAATTAATCACAATTGGAACTTTTCCTAATAATTTGTAAAGCCCAAATATACTTAACACACATCTGAGTTTTTAACTTGAATAAGTAAACCAAATAGTGGGATGTTTAAGTTTTAACTCACCTGATGGACAACTTGTACAAGTGAAATTGAGTAATGAACATTTGATAAGATCTTATAGAAAGAGTCACAAGTTTCCCTCGGCTACATATCATTCTAAATAATATTTGACTAAAAAAATATCAATTTTAGAACTATACAAGAGATTTTCGTAATGAGAATAATATAAAGTAACAAAACAAACAAAATCAAAGTAGACTCCTCGTGAACTGAGTGAGATTGATATTTTAAAAAGAAATATTAGTTGGCCTTCTTGTAAAAGGGTTTTTTTTTTAAATAAAAAAATTCAATAGTTATAATAGAGAAAAGAAATTTGAACTTTGAATTTTGAATTTTTTTTGTTAGAAATATAAAGAGGTACTAGTTGAACTAAACTGTTCATGGCTGCTCAACTCAATATTGAACCATTTTGTTATACAATCCCATTATCCAAGTAACACTCAATTTATTTTAAAATCTTTCTCTCAAAATTTTTTTTAACCTTTATATAAAATTTCACAACAGGTTTAAAATTGAGTTGAATTAGAACATTTCATCAAAATATAAAGAATTAGAACAAGATCCAATTTAATTCCTCACTCCTGCCGACATTACATTATTGCTATCTTAAAAAGAAACGTTTTTAAATTGATATGAATTGTCAAAAAAAAAAAAAAAAAAAAAAGTAATGCTCTGAAAATAGTAGTCAATTATTTGTTATAAATTTTCTTCCCATAGTTTATAAGGTAGTTGAAAATGTGGGTGGCGCAAAAGGTAATTTGAAACTAATAACTAAATTCCCTATAAACAATAAAATACAGAGGGATAAAAAATTTGAAATGGTTTAACTAAACTCAAATTATTTTACATCTTGTAGTTAAGTGGCATAGTCTCCTCTTTTTTATCAGGGGAACCAAGGTTTAAATTCACCTTCTTCTTCCTTTTTTGAGAAAAAAAGTTTGAATTTAACCTCCCTCACCGTTGTAACTTGTAACTATCGGATTTTGAAAAAAAAATATTTAAACACCAACATTATATAAAGTTTTTTTAAACAATTAATACTTATTGTATGTCTCGTATAATAAATGAATATTTTGAAAAAGATAACAATATATACAACTCATAGGTTAATGCAACAATGTATTTGAATTTAATAAATGAACGGTAACTAAGTTATGTTCATTTTACAAAGAGAATTGCTACATTAGTAGTTATTATTGGTTCTAATTTGAACCTATTACTAAAATTATATTTTTTACCTACAAATAACAACTATTAACTACCTTCCACTTAAAATTTATTGTGAAAATATTGTGTATATAATATTTTTCTTTTACAAATCGATGCAACAATAAACATGATTAATATTGCATCAACAACATGGTAAATGCATTTGCATAATTAACTTTTTCATTTTATTTTTTGGAAGTTGACCTATTGATTTGTAATATATATATATATATATAGTAAAACTTGTAATAGGTGTAGCATCACTCAATGTTTTAAAGTTTTTTTTAGAGAGTTTTAATTTATGGCGTCCGCCCTTGATAGTAACTCTTTATCATCAGACCAAAAGTTCTTAAATTTTTGTTTCAAAAAAAAATTCTTAAATTTTTTTAAGTATTCATTATTAGCAATTAAATAAACATTGATTTTCTAAAAATAAATAAATAAACATTGAATAATAGTATTGTATATCATGATATTTATTTAAATGATTAAATTACGAAGACTAAAATTAATTATCAAGAAATTACTTCAAAACTTTGACAAAAATTCAATCTATTATGAGAGGTATTACGTTCATAACATTTTCACAACAAATCGTAAATGGTAAGTTGTTATTGATTCTAATTTTAATTCACAACTTAAATTACTTTTTTGCTCACTCATAATAGCAAATAACAACTTGCTAATTATGATTTGTTATGAAAGTATTGTAAAAATATTGTAAACAAAATATTTTTCAGTTATTATATATTGCATAATGTTTCATCCTCTTATATAATAGTAAGTAGTATTAAATATTAATTAAATTAATGCTGTAATCCACTAAAAAAATCCTTATTCTCTTGAGTACACGTTATTAAAAAAAATCTTGCCATCTCTTGGTATCAAATAATTTAGTGAGAAATTGAAAGGTAAAGTATAGAAACAAAATAAATAAAAGAAGAAGAAGAAGGAAAGTGTGTTTTTTTTTTGGGTTGAGAAGGAAAGAGTGTAAATCAAAATAAAAAGGAAAGAAAAAGGACATGATTGAAGGCGTAATCCCGGAGACACCGGGCCTGGAAGCCGTGTTTCCATTTTTCATCTTTTCATGATCATCATCATCATCATCCTCCTCCTCCTCCTCATTCTCATTTTTATATTTAAATATTAATTATATAATTAATTAACAAAAACACAACAAAACAAAATCCCATGTTCATTTCTTACACTCTTCAACGACACTCTCACTCACACAACACGCAACTCAAACAGTCATTCATTCAAGAAGAGGCGCCAATTAAAACCCACACAAAAAAACAAAACAAACCCTAACACACACACACTCACACGCAAAAAAAAAAAAAGACTGACAGAGAGAGAGAGAGAGTGTGTTTTTTGTCAAAGAAAAACACTGCCATTTCAGAAATTGTTTCTGGGTTTTGTGATTTATGGGTTTTTACTTGTGAAAGTTGATTTCTTGTTAGAAAAAAAAAATGGCAGAAATGAGAGTTGGTGATCCGAGCAAGCTCCATTTGAAGAAGAAGGAGCTAACTCAAATCCGAAAAGCAGCTCGTGTTTTACGCGATCCAGACACTACTTCTTCTTGGAAAAAATCCCCTCTCAATTCCTCAAGATCTGTACCATTGTCATTACCATTACCACCAAATGCTGTTTCTACTTCTTCTATGAATTTGTTACACTCTGATCACTTCCAGTATTCAGTAAACCACAATATCAATGGCAAGGACAAGGACAAGAAGGTCTTTCTCTACAACTGGAAGTCCAACAAATCATCGGTTAAGAATGAAGATCATGATGAAGATGAAGATGGGGATGAAGAGAATGATGGGTCTTCTTCCTTTCAGTGGAGTGTTGATGATAGCTTAAGCGATGCCAGGAATGGTGGGGACCTAAAGAGCGATACCCGTTCTTCCATTTTCAGACGCAGAGATGCAAATCTGGTTTCTTCAGCCAAAAGGGTTGCTGCCATTAAGAGGAAAAGTAAGAAAACTAATACCCATCTCGATGTTTTAGCTAGATATCAGCTTAAAGATGTTAACTTTGGTAGAAATTCAAAAAATTTGATAAAGGGTCATCCTTCTATGGCATTAAGCCAAGATGACTCAGTTGAGCAATCTGATGATACTGAATACAGTAATTCAGAAGATTTGAGGCCGATTTCCAGGGCTTCCCCATTGCTTTCGAAGCTTAAGAGTAGGAATTGGCCTCACTCCTCGGCTAAGTTCTTGAGAAGTAGTTTAAGAGAGGATAACTCTTCATATTCGTATAGTACACCTGCATTGTCGACTAGTTCTTTTAATAGGTATCTTAACCGAAACCCGAGTACTGTTGGGTCTTGGGATGGCACCACAACATCAATGAATGATGGGGATGACGAGGTGGATGATCATTTGGATTTGCCAGGTCGCCAGGGGTGTGGGATTCCTTGTTATTGGTCAAAGAGGACACCGAGACACCGTGGTGGTGATTGTGGGAGTTGTTACTCTCCTTCTCTTTCTGATACTATAAGGAGGAAAGGAAGTAGTATCTTGTGTGGCAGTCAAGCAATGTATCATAGTCGACGTCGATCATCATCACGTTCCAACAAGCGGAGTATTGCTGCGAAAAGTGCCCGGGGTGTTCTCCCATTGCTTTCCAATAGTGGTGATGGCAGAGGAGGCTCATCTATAGGAACTGGGAGGAGTGATGATGAACTCTCTACTAACTTTGGGGAGCTTGATTTGGAGGCTTTGAGTAGATTGGATGGAAGGAGGTGGTCGTCCAGCTGTAGGAGTCAAGAAGGATTAGAGATTGTGCCTCTTAATGAGGAAGGGGAGGAGGAAGGCTCACCAGAAAATATAAAGAGTTTTAGTCAGAAGTACAAACCCAGGTTCTTTGATGAATTGATAGGGCAGAATATTGTGGTTAAGTCACTTATAAATGCAATTACAAGGGGTCGGATTGCCCCTGTTTATCTTTTTCAAGGTCCCCGTGGGACTGGAAAAACATCAACAGCCAGGATTTTTGCTTCTGCCTTGAATTGTCTGGCTCCTGATGAAACTAAACCATGCGGCTACTGTAGGCAATGCACCGATTTCATCTCTGGCAAGAGTAGGGACCTATTGGAAGTTGATGGAACCAATAAGAAAGGAATTGATAGAGTTAGGTACCTATTGAAGAAACTATTGGTGAGGCCCCCCTTAAACTTCTCAGGATACAAGGTATTTGTTATTGATGAGTGTCACCTGTTATCCTCTAAGACATGGCTGGCATTTCTCAAATTTCTTGAAGACCCACCAAAGCGAGTTGTGTTCATACTAATAACGACTGATCTTGACAATGTACCCCGTACTGTACAATCGCGGTGTCAGAAGTACCTTTTTAACAAATTTAAAGATGATGATATTGTAGCCAGGTTGCGAAACATTTCTGCCAATGAGAACCTGGATGTTGAATCAGATGCTTTGGATTTGATTGCTTCGAATGCAGATGGTTCACTTCGAGATGCAGAAACTATGTTAGAACAGTTGAGTTTGCTGGGGAAAAGAATTACTACGTCTCTCGTTAATGAACTTGTGAGTTTGCTTTGCCAATGCTTCCTTGACATGGCCTTGAAGTCTTTTTTTATTT
This sequence comes from Castanopsis chinensis, assembly GCA_032878915.1. Taxonomy (NCBI): domain Eukaryota; kingdom Viridiplantae; phylum Streptophyta; class Magnoliopsida; order Fagales; family Fagaceae; genus Castanopsis; species Castanopsis chinensis. The sequence goes on along the minus strand of JAVQMG010000121.1, from coordinate 30,131,350 downwards.
TTTTTAACTTAAAAAAAAAAAAAAAAAAAAAAAAAAAAAAAAAAGAAACGCTTTTTTCAATTTTATGACTGGAAGATCAAATTGTATATGTTAGAAAATTTAGTTGGGTGAATGCTTTTGTTTTATGTTATTCTTTAATTGTGTAATCAAATGGTTCAGACCTATAATTTAGTGTGTACAATCTTCCACAGGTGGGAGTTGTTTCAGATGAAAAATTACTGGAACTTTTGGAGTTGGCAATGTCTTCAGATACTGCAGAAACAGTGAAAAGAGCCAGAGAGCTGATGGACTCTGGGGTTGATCCAATGGTTTTGATGTCTCAACTGGCCATTCTCATTATGGATATCATTGCTAGAAGTGCCGTTGATACCACATGTAGTGATTCATTCCTTGGTACACAAAGCTGTGAGTATCATTCCCTTCACTCTGGTGCCTGTAGTGCACTTCTTCATCACAAGTTTTGGTAGAGGTAATAGGAGACCATGTCATAAACAACAGGATAACATCAAATTTATGGTATTGATTGGAAATACCCTTGATTTAAGCAAATGTTTGGAGAACAAGTATAAACTTATATGGTGTACTGTTAAGCACAGCGGACAAAAAAATCTATATTTGATAATAACCCTTTGTTTTTTGTTTTCTTAAAAAACACAGATAAATATTTGATGGATCTAATATTGTTGGTAGATTTGGCCAATGAGCTTTGGCTCAAATGGCATTCTGCAATTGAACCCAACATTTACTGGGATCTTACGTAATTGATTTGGTGGCTTGGGATTCACTTTTTAAAATTCACTGGGGTACACCACTTCTTCTTTTTTTCCTCCCTTAGATACCGTTTAAGTATCCATTGCAAACCCCCCCCCCCCCCCCCCCCAAAAAAAAAAAGATAAAAACAAAAATTTGTTGCTGCCTCTTGTGATTGGCTGACTGTCATTTTTAAATAATCTTTTTAAGAAATTGAAAATTTCATGATTTTATCTTTTGATAATCATCGCAATTGATGGTTGCATTTTATGCTTCAGTGACTAAAGCAGAATTGGAGAGATTAAAGCATGCTTTGAAGCTTCTCTCAGAGGCCGAGAAACAGCTAAGGGTTTCAAGTGAACGCTCAACATGGTTCACAGCAACTCTATTACAGCTTGGTTCACTGCCTTCTCCAGACTTTGCTCACTCAGGTAGCAGCCGGAGGCAGAGCTGTAAGACAACTGAGGATGACCGATCTAGTGCTTCAAGAGAAGTTACTGCATCCAAACAGAAGTCAGTAGCTCAATATATGCCACGACAACCAGCTTCTCCTGCTTCCTTGCACAAAGCAGTAAGTAGCAGTCCCAACCATCTGGCTGAACTATTATCACGGATTGATGTTTTCAGTTCCAATTCCAAGCCATCACAAAGCCAGTCCGTTGATGCTGGAGCCTCAGCTTCCTCATGTGATGATGTTATGGTTGGAAATATTATCTTTAGATGCATTGACTCAGAAAAGTTGGATGATGTCTGGGCACGTTGTATTGAGAGGTGCCACTCAAAGACACTGAGGCAGCTGCTTGATGCTCATGGAAGGCTTGTATCTATATCTGAAGTTGAAGGTAAGCTCATAAATTTTACTCTCTTGTTTTATCTTTCTAACTGTAAAATTCTATATGAGTGCTTAAAAATCTGCTCAACTTACTATTAGGTTCAAGTTGCTTGCTGCTGATCCTGGTGAGGATTGGGGCTGGGAATCAAATAATATTAAAAGTCAGCTATGGCGTCAATGTATTAGTCCAATAACTAATTATTTAAACTGATGTTTATTTTAATTCCAGTTGGTGTAGTGATAGATTACCCTGATGTTTATTTCGATTCCAGCTGATGTAGTGATGGATTCGTACACTAAATTAGGTGTATATGGTGTTACTCTTTTCTTACTTGCTAGAGCAAGTTTCATGTAACTACTGAATGATTTGTGTTCTGAAAGTCTGATATGAAAAAACATGGATTCTTATAGTTGCTGTTAAGTGTGATTTGTTAGCTGATATGGACACTGGTGTTACTTAATCCATAGTTGTGCTGAGAGTCTGAATTATATTATATCACTTACCAAAAGAAAAGAATATTATATCATTCATTGTATTGGAAACAGAAACAAACTTTTGACCTTAATATATTGCGTTACATGGTTTGAAATTGTGGAGCATCCAACAATGATGATGTGAAGCAAATGAATCAACATCATCTTATGAGACAGTTGTTTAAATTTCTAATGAAAATTTTCAAACTGATTAGAAAGAGGTCTCATATCTGATTTATTCATTCTGATTTCTTTAACTCTTAGGATAAAATTCTATATTCTACTATTTTAACTTATGATGCTATACAGATCAATCATTCATATGTACTTTTGTATCCAAAACCCAACATCCCCCCCCCCCCCCCCCCCCCCCCCCCACACCCCCACATCCCCCCGCTTTTTTCTCAGTAATATCAGGCTGTGCTTGGGTTGGTAGAGCTTTAAGAAAATAAAGTTTCTTCTAAGCATAACATTGGACTAGTTTTCTTGAACCAATTGCTGATTGCCTTAGTTTTTCAACAAGTACAAGAGTTTAATTGGATCAATTTGTTTTAAAAGTTGATCTCATAGATGCCCTTTATGATGGGGGACCACACCTAGTGCTCTCTCGTTCTCCCCCTTTTGTTCTTTATTCTTATATGGTTCTGCATGCAGGTGTTCTCATTGCTTATATTGCATTTGGAGATGGAGATATTAAATCTAGAGCAGAAAGGTTTTTGAGCAGTATCACAAATGCGATGGAAATGGTTCTGAAATACAATGTTGAAGTTAGAATTATCCTTTTGCCAGATAATGAGGCTTCCATAAATGGTGTAAAGCTGCTTGAGTTACCAGAAGGTCTGAAGAAGGCAGAGACAGCTTTAGCGATTGACTGGGAAAGGAAGGTAGTTCACACAAATGCAGTTAATGGGTTTTTTAATCGTTCTCCATTGCTGGATGGAACCAATCAATCCACCTCTGGTTCATCAGAGTTACTGGCTAATGGCAACAGTCAAACCAGTGGTGTGAGAGAGAGGAAACAGGAGATTCCAATGCAGAGAATAGAATCCATTATTCGTGAGCAAAGGCTAGAGACTGCCTGGTTACAGGCTGCAGAGAAAGGCACACCTGGATCATTGAATCGTTTGAAACCTGAGAAGAATCAGGTTCTGCCTCAAGAAGATGGCATATTTTCTCAAGATCAATTGGACATTAATTCAACTGTGTTCTCCTCTCAGCACCGGGAAGATGAAGATGAATTAAATCGTGAACTCAAAGTTTTGAATATTAGCAATGAAATGGTCCTCCAGAAGAAAGAAAATGGTAGAAGGATTGATCATTTTCCCATGTCCCCAAGTTTATTGCATAATAACAGCTTAGCAAGCAATTCCAGTAGAGATAACCTGTGAGTCTCTCTCTCTCTCTCTCTCTCTCTCGATATATATATATATATAAATTTTTTTTCTTCATAACTTTCTTTGCATTTCACTTGATTGAAAACATAAAATTGCAGATTATATTGCAACACTAGTTTGCGACCTTATAAGATGCATGTTGAAATTTAAAATCACAATCCAGAATTCACATAACCTGTCAAACATTGGAGACGAGATTCAAGAATTTCTCATCATTGACAAATTTTGGGTTCCTTTTGGTCAACAATAATGAGATGAAAATGCTTGCAAAAAATATTATTTGGATGCTGATACAAATATAATTCCATTACTGTGCCAAACAACTGTATAAAACTCCATATTGAATATTCTATTTTGGAAAATTGTCTAAGGCTTTGATTTTCTGCATGAAATCATTCAAAGGTTTCATACAAAGTATTGATCTTTTAAAAGGAATTACAGGTCAGGCTTCTCTGCTTCTTGATGTTAATTCTGAATGAATAGAACTTATTAGTCAATATATAATTGTACTTCTTGTTCACTTTCCCTAATGAGATCACTGTTTGAATGGTCTCAAGTCTTGGGCCACAGAGAGTTTCAATCTAATACTGATTTAGTTGACACTCTCTCTTTTGTAGTTCTTTAGGGCTATTTCATGTTTTCACCAAGTGTAGATGAGATGGTTCCTTTTCTTCGATAAAAATGATTAGTTTTCCAGGGGAAAAAAATGGTTTGAATGATAGTGTTTAAACTGACAAGCCCTAATTCTCTGAACAAGGTCATCTTGTTAAGTAGTATATCTTAGTTTGATGTTTAATTCAGCCCCCTGGGTAACTCCTCGCGAAGCAAAGTTCACTGCTGTCCATGTAACATTCTGCAGGATCTTCTGTCCCCTGGTCTTATATCTGTCCTATTAACACCCATGCTCATTCCTGCTGTTTTTTCAGGGGTTATGAATCAGCATCAGGACCTAGAGGTTGTAGTGGATTTTTCTGTTGGAATGAGACCAAACCTCACAAGAGGGGAATGGTAGGCTGTTTCTTTATCTTCCCCCTTTTGTTTTTATATTTTTATGTAGGGAAACTTGTTTAACCTTGAAGAAACCTTTTGTCACTTTGTAAACAGGTTAAAGGGACCCTTGTTCGACCACACAAAGGTGGACGATTTTCGTTGTTTGGAAATTGCAGGAGGCCAAAGAAAACAGAGAGCAGATCTAGAACGATAAATGGGAGAATTTTGTAGTTTGGATTTTCAGATCCAATGTTTATTTTCGTTACATTTTTTTTTTTTTGTATTTATTTTTACACTTGAGAGCCATTCTTCAAGGGTGTGAGCGAGAAGGAAACATTCGATGTAAAGGTTTTGTGGTTGGCTTCTGCATTTTTCAGCTCCATCCAGATTGTATGCAATTAATAAAGGACAGTGGATGCTTAAATTATCTCTCTTCTTGTGCTTTTCAGTCGTTCCAGTTGCAGATGGTTAAGATACGGTTGATTCTTTTCTATTCTTCCCTTATTTCAAGTTTTGATCAAACAGTAATAGGGTGATACAAAAGGATGTATACTGCTCCCCTAATCTCAAATTCTGATGTTAAGAATGGTGGACGTCATTTAAAGTTGGGAGTATCACTTTGAATCCAATAATAATTGACCTCTTGTTGAATAAGATGATTTTGGTCTATAATTAATATTTTTGGACATAGGGGAGAATGGTAACATGCATTCATGTACCATAATTAGTACACATGCAAGTTCACTATTTCTATTTTACTTCTGAACGGAAATGTGCCACGGTTGTTGCTGCAGGTGGTAATCTGAAAGCTGTTTTTGATCCACTCATCTTTGCCTTTCACAGTTCACTTAGCAAAGGGTTCTGATTTTGTCTTATTTTCTAAAAACTGAAGCATAATATTTATTGTTGCAACACTTCTATTGAGTCACATCAACCTAGTATATGGATCCCTTTTGGTTTGCTTCAGTCCATGTCCATTCGAACAACTTTGGTGATGCTTTGAGATGAGAGATTCATGTATTAAAAACTATGTTACATTCTTTATTTTTTTTGTTTTTTGAGAGTTTCAACCTAGCATTTTTGGGCTCTGTTGATCCAGATTCGGCATCAAATTCCCTGTCTGAGACATTATTCACACCAAAAATAAAAAAATAAAAAATAAAACCCTAAATTGAAATTATGTCTCTTTTTGGAATTTACTTTCCCGGGAAACTTATAGAGAGAGAAAGAGAGAGCAGAGCATGCGAGTTAGAGAGAGAGAGAGAGAAGAAAAAAGTTTTTTTGTTTTTGTTTTTTACTGTTCTACTACTACTGGAGTCGTCTACATTTGCTGATTCTACTTAATATGATATAGATCATCGGTGCTTTGAGACTTGAGAGCTAGCGTCGAATTTACAACTATACCCTTTCTCTGCTTGGGTTTTTTAATTCCGAATTTTATATATGTTTTGGTTGAATAGTCCTTAGGTACACCCAAAACATGGTGAATATTGATCTCTCCTTTTACAATCACAGTAGAGTCCACTCATTAAATTCATAGTGAAGTTCATTATGAATGTGAGAGGAGGGAACACCATTTCATTATACTCTAAGACTACTTAAGTATTTTTCATTCTGGTTTATAGGTTTTGAGCAAATTTTTCGGATGACATTAGTTCTTATTATGTGTAATGAATATGTCTCATTTAACGTAATCAACTAAATAAGTCAGGTTTAGTGCATATGACAAAGCATTTGTCGTCAAGCCTTCGAACATGTTTGAAGCAAAACATTTTTCATGAAAATGTGGGATTGACTTTTTTAGTTTTTATAGTAACTAAAATTATGCAATTGACTCTCTCGTAGTAACACTTCCACCACATTTTATTGGATGTAAAATGATTATATAAACACACGTGTCATGGTGTGATACCTAGGGTAGATATTGCAATTGATGCAATAGTTCTCAACAGTTGAGATTGAGAATTGAAAAAAATAACTTTTCGTCTCAACCATTAAGTACCCGTTTGGATACAGTTGCCAGCGTCTGCATTTTGACTTTTTTTTTTGAGAAGCGTGTTTCACTTTATTATGCATTGTTCAGTGGGTCTTGTGTATTGTTCACGGAATCCACAAACATTTTTTTTCAGCAAAACTTTTGTTAAAAATAGGTCCCATGGCATTATTCAAACATTTAAAAATTATTTTCCTATAGTGTTTTCAGTTTTCAATTTTCAACAAAATAAACAGTATCTAAATACATCTTAAATAAATAAAAAAAGAGAAAAAAAAAAATCAAAGTGTTTATTTTTTTTTTTTTTTGGTGAGAGAAATGGTGTATTGCATCTAATGCAATACCTAGAGCATTGTAGGTATTGTACCGGATTCTAATCTTATATCATGAAGTTGTTGTCGGGACTAGCTCAAAGCGGCTTAAGGTGCTCTATTATTATTATTTTTAAGATGAATTTTATAAGTGCAGTTGAATAACTGGTTTAAGGCCCCCTATTATTAAAAAAAAAAGTTTCAAAATTTGTGGGACACTAATTAGTTTAAGGATTTAAGAAGTTATTTTCATAGCACAGGGTTGTGTTTGATAATGACCCCGTAGGGGATCTCTCTATCATTATTATTTTTAAGATGAATTTTATAAGTGCTGTTGAATAATTGGTTTAAGGCCCCCTATTATTAAAAAAAAAGTTTCAAAATTTGTGGGACACTAATTAGTTGAAGGATTTAAGAAGTCATTTTCATAACACAGGGTTGTGTTTGATAATGACCCCGTAGGGGATCTCTTTATATTTGACCAAAAAAAAAAAAAAAAAAATTATGAAATTTATTTCTTGTTAAAATTTCTATATCAATGCATGTGATTATGCTCAATTTTTTTTTCCTTCTTTCATGACAAATTATTTAAGAAATAGCTGCAATTAGCCTCCCATAAAACTTCCCAGTATAGCATCTGATTATATGTTTTTGCTTATTAAAGCCTATGGAAGCTGACGTGTGCAAGTTCCACAAGCAGAGGGGTGGAACTCAAAATAAATAAACAGAGGGGTGGACTTCTCATGACCCTAACAAACCCTTATTCGTTCTACTTTTGATTTGTAGGCTTTACTCTTCATTGCCATTTGCTAATTGGAACCCCAAAAGCGTCTCTTTGATGTCCTGAATGTAATGCCAAATATATGCCTTTTATTTTCCATAACTAATGATAGATGCGGAACCGACCAAGGTTGGTTTTCTTTATAAATTAAAAAAATAATAATAAAAAAAATTTGTTGGTTTCGGTTTGTTTTGGTTGAATCTTCAGTCACCCAACTTGGCACAACGTCCAGTGCTATACTTGTTTCATACAGCAAGGCCTTATTCAAGAGAACAAATGAGCATGTCAAAAGGGCATATAATGCCTGAAATAACTTAGCTCCTAGGAGAGTAAGATATTAGTCAAGCACATTCAATGAACAGCATCACCAGGATAACCACAAGTATGAGAGGGTTTGCCGTATTGAGAATTACTATTGTTTGAGGAGAGAACCGCTACAGAGAAGACAGAGCTTGCATCTTTAACAGGTACACAAAACGCTTACGTTAAGATGCATGAAGAAAATGCTAACAGGATTACAAACCACGACCACAGACAGCATACACTACGATGCACAACTGAAGAATAACAATAAATATTTTCATAACGTAGTTGTCTTGAAACCCCCACTACAAAATCCCTTAAAACTGGCCTCTTGACGATTTTGACAAGCACAACAGCACTTTCAACTCAAGTCCAGCTCAAACAATCTCCTAAGCAGTCACTAGAATGTAAATACTTATACAACATATCGGTAGGTGACATATCGACCAGCAGTTTCACTTGGCCGGATTATCTTCACAACTTGTCCACGCTTCAGCCCATAATATCTGGCAATTGGATCAGTCACTTGAATACGAGGCAGCTGCATTCCAATCACCCAAAACGTAATCAATAAAATATCAAAATTTGATGGTATTTGTAACAAACATGCAAATTGACATGCATTCAGAAGGGGCTGACATCCCAATCTTGAGGGATGTTAGAAAAAATTTACATGATCTACACAGATATCCCAGTAAGGAAAAAAACAAGGGAAGAAGAGATTGCACATTCAAATTCGCTCATGATCATGTGATTGAACCTTCATTAGAGCAAAAAAAAAATTGAAAAAGTTATGTTAACATTAGAGCAAAACATTTGGATAATTACAAAGTTGTCCAAGGTAACATAAAGAGGGCAATCTCATAGTAGCCTCATTGTCCGATTATGTAACTCTGAAATATTGTGGCAGTTCTGTGTAATTGCAATTAGTTTACAACTTTTTTTTTTTTTAGGAAACAATAATACTTATTAGAACACACGAACACGAAAGTAGTATATAGAGTTTTTAAAACAGTAATACTTATTAAAACACACGAATAGCAATTAGTTTACAACTTAAATTTGACTTACTACATTCAATTCTTAGATTGCACTTTGGAAAACCGAAAACCCCAAGAATTTGTCCACTGACATAGATCATATCCAGTGATACCAGACAGAAAAGCACACTGTAAATAACGGATAACCTGAGCCCAGCTGATTTGTTAGGACCCTAACAGGATTTAGAGAACAGCGCTACACTCAAAATCACTAGGATAAATTTTCCTCAGCTATGCTCATTAGCTCTCTTATGAACCTAGTCCTTCGAAGCTTTACCTTATTTCAACCTCAAATTTTTATTTTATTTTTTGTAGGGAGGGATTTCACCAAACAAACAAAAACGAAAGAGTTTGCCACAACAGGGTGATCCCAGTACAAATAAGGACTGTTGAAGGACATTAACAAAGCCACATCATCCAAGGATACACACTAATAGCAAAAGTCTTTCTGCTAAACACAGCAACATTTGGCCAAAGTTTTAGCATATTTAGAGACCAATCTATAATCATGGAGCAGACTAACAAGTTTCATGTTGTCTAGCACAAAAATGATGCTCTAATGATTGATTTTGCATAATAATAATCATTTCTTAAAACCAATATTTATGTGTGTGCACCTAAATAGTTAATTTTTGGAATGTTAAGGCATATTTTCTGTAGTATAAGCTTTCGGTCTCAGCAACATATCTCATAGATTCTAACAAAAGTTTAACTGCTATCAGTTTCCAAATATTTGCAACTGAAACGTTAACCTACACTGACCTGTGTTTCTTTTACGGTGTATCTCTCCAGCAAAGTTTTCTTCTCCTCAGTTGTAAGCACTTGATGCTCGGGAACAAGAACATGCTCTTTAATGTTTACCATCAGCTCTGCCTCCTGTATGAATGGATATAAGTAAGAATTTAAGAAGAAAAAAAAAATCTTATTTACACAAAGCTGCATTTGAATATGTTCCACAAATATCAAGCAAATTGAACGTCACCAATAACACCTCACACACAGACATAAAAGAAATGGTTCGTGTATCACAAAGATGTCCCAACATACTTATAAAAAAAAAGTCCCAAGATGATTACTTTGTCACTTTTAGAGTAAAATCTCTTCAAATTGATGATAAAGATGATAAATCGGTTTAAAAGGAAAGAAAAAATCACAAAAAAAATTTCTTTGGGAACATCTTTGACCAAAGTTCTTCAACCATCAAGTTGCAAGAATGGGTGACTGGTTGAATAAACATTCAAGCTCAGTAAACCATCAAAACCACCACTAAGAAGACAAACTTTCAAGTTCACCCAAATAGCTAAACCATCAGACCCACCAAGACCCTTGGGAGATGTGCATACTAAGCAGGCCATTACAACAGCCCTGTTGTCTACAATACTAAGATTCCTTGGGTAAGAAAATAATGGGTAAACTAGACAATAGACATAATTTAAGAGCCACAACTTTGTTCTTACAACATTATGAAGTCACTTTCACCTGGAAAACCTCCAAGTGGAACTTTGCAGATATCTCACTTATACAGGTCCTCGCAAAGGGGGTTAAATTTTGTTGAACAACCAAGATTGCTCTGAAAACATTCTCCGACTTCATGCGATTGGTGTAAGTCTTCATTGTCTTAACACCAACCTTTTGTTCCTCAGGGAAGAAAACATAGATCTGGTATACAAGGAACAACCAGTAAGAAAACCAACAAAAGAATGCATAGAAGTATACACAGGTACCATACGTCGTACATTCTGATCATATATATCAAAACATATAACCGGTTTTTTTTTTTTTTTTTTTGAATCCTAGATGTCTCTGTTGGAAACACGAGGAAGTGCCAACCAGTTGAGCTATAAGGCTCTTAACAGAAAAAATAAAGAAACTATGCACATAGAACTGTTATAACATATGAATTGATCTAGCTCCACTTTCCCTGATCCCAAAAGAATCATAGAATTAGTGATATCAATGACAATAAAAATGTAAATGCTAAAAGCACATACGAGGAAACTCTGCACAGGGAAGTACTAAACTATACTGGAAGCAAGAATAACTCAAAATGTAGGCAAGCAACATCAATCAAACCTTGGTCCCAAAATATTGGGGTTAGCTAGGACTCTCAACAAGCTAATCAGGGTCAGCCACATTTGTTCTTTTCCATCATTCTATTCTACCCAAAAGCATACTCCATGTTACCTTCTTATTTGACATGTCCCATTTTGATTGAAATTGGACAGTACAAGTTTGTCAATAGGTTCATATTATTGATGATATAAACAGTCTATTCGAAGTAAAAATTCATGGAATCGTGAAGATGTAAAACATTTTAGTCATGGTTTCACAATATATAGGAAAAGAATAAGTTAACCAAGAAGCTCGTGAACAAGCTCGAGCTTGCTTAGCAAGAAAATGAGTCAAAAGTTTGAACATAAAATCTTGTTTGGTGATGAACTCAAGCTCATTTAAAGCAAACCCGTGTCGCAAGACAAATTATGTGTTTTTTTGGTGAATTGGGTTTAGAAGTGAGGACCATTTAGAAGAAGGGTTAGGCTTCAAGAATCAATATGGGTTCAAAGATATAATAATTTAGGGTTTCTAAGTTTTTTTTTAACCAGCTTTAACTACAGCTCTGACACCAGACTTTCTATCAGTTATGTAAAAGTCAGTGGCGAACGTCTGTCAGGAGGAAAGACCAAGCAGAATATTATTAAATTCAACAATAATATCCACCTTTCCAAAAATACATAGAGGTGGCAAGGATTTTGAATTCTAATAAACCATTTATAAGGTGGCTAATCTACATCTGAATATAATTGTGATATGGTGGTAATTCTTTTGGACTAGAACATGAAATGAGCCTCTACATTAGCCTCATTTCATGTTCTATTTATGAACACATTTAATGTAACATGGTGATGCTTCAAGATAATAAAGCAATCCAAGGTAAAAACATGAGCATTATGGTACATATTGCCCAGCAGCCAAAAAAATACAAACACACAAAACATGAGAAAATAAAATACTGAGGTCAAGGTAAATCAGTCACAAGACATGGAAGGATAGAGATGAACTCATCTGCAAGAGGTTAGAGGTAGCTGATGCAGACATGGAAGATTGATATACAATTACTTTGCAAATTTTCCTATTCATTGTATTCAAGAACTAAAGAATTATTTTGTGGGGTCCATGAGTGAAGTCCAATGATCCAACTGAAGTAAAACTCTAACAGTTGAGCTGTTCTAAAGGTCTAGGTATGACTATTTTAGGGTTAAAACACTTTTTTATTTGAGTTTTTATCTTATTAGTTATGCTCAATTTTGGGCATATCTATAATTTTTATGATTCGGATATATTAAGGGTATCATGGTAGTTTGATTGAGTCTATAATTTATTAGGAGATCCCCAGTATATTAGGTTCTAGTACACTGGTAAACTAGGAGTCCTAACACTACTAATACAAAACATATTAGGTCCACAATAATTTCACAACAAATCCTAAGTGGCAGGTTTTTACTGGTGTTTGGAAATGTGTTTTTAGTGGTGGACCCAGTTTATAACCAGTAACAACCTGCCACCTAGTTTCTTTGTGAAAATGTTGTGGACTCTACATATATATGTGCTCAATGTATTCAAAAGAGATGGAGTTGATTAATAAGATAGTGACTATCTGAGTATTGAGGCACAGCACACTGGCCTTATTGTTCTTTACCTCCCTTTCTCTTGTCTTTTTACTTCTTCTCTTTCTTGTGGTACTGTTCATACAGCCCTCCAACGCCATGGAATTTTCTCTTTCCTTCTTCCTTACAACCCCAAATCAAGCCTTATTTCTTTTACCTATCAAACCCTAAAACCCCACATACTTTCTTTCTTCTACCAAAAAGCATAAAAGCTCATCAAAACCTAGCCAATTTTGAATTTTAACGCTTTATTCTACAATTCTAAACCATAAATCCAAAAATTCTCAACCCACCACAAACACACGTAGACAAATTCCCTAATTTGTCTTATTTCAGGAGCAAGAAGAAAAGTCAGCTAAAATAATTTTCTCTTAGGCAAACAACAAGCGAAGCGAAGAGTTAAACGAAGGAAGGAACCTGATCAGAGGAATCAGTACGCTTGGTTTTGTTGATGACAAGGTCTTCCCTTTTCATGCTCTCACCGTATTTCCTTCTGAACTGTTCTTTGGTCATGTCAACCTCAAAGTCTGCAACCAAATAACCCCGATCCTTAAGCATTTGCATCACCGTTTTTCGGATCCTAAATAACCTGTTTGTTTCATCATCCGACACCACCATTGCAAACCACACCACACCTCACCTTTTCTCTTCTCTTCCCAACAATAAGGTCTGGACGACACCAGACACACTACAAAACCAAAACCAAACAGCTGCTTTCTCCGCTTGGGTTTATCGTTTATGGGCTTTGTGGCCCATTTTAAAATAGGCTTTGTGGCCCATTTTAAATATCTCTCTCTCAAAACCCAATGGCAACACTTCTATTGTGCCGCATCAACCTAGTATATGGGTCCCTTTTGGTTCACTTCAGTCCATATTCATTCGATCCACTTTGGTGATACTTTGAGATGAAAGATTTATGTATAAAGAAGAGTTGTTTTATTAACAATTATGTTACATTCTTAAAGTAATGTAAGCTCTTGATAAAATTAGGTATTTCTTATTTTATTAAAGTCTTTTATATTTTTTTTCCTAATATAAGTAATAGATTTATTTATATTTGCTTCCTCTATAAGTCATTCAGAAGGGATAGAAAATGAACTGCTTGTAAGAAGTACTGAAACAATTTATAACCACATTACATTGTCTTATATAATAATTAAATGTAAAATGCATTATGTTTCTTTGAAGACAAAAAAATCTTTAAAAAATTTAAAACACTTTCAATTAACAAATATAGATAGCTTAATTTAAAAAATTTAATTTATTGTATCAACTACACTTTGTTAAAAAATAATCACATAATTTTTTGAGAAGAGTTTAGAATTAATACTTATAAATCTCATGACATTTACTATATTCATTTTTCACTCAACAAAAAAGCAATTCGTCAAATTTTTTTTTCTTTATTTTTTTGCTCATTGCACGAGTCTGTGACTATTTTTTTTTTTACAAGATAAAAATTTTACTTTAGCCAAATCTAAGTGTATATGTATTTGAAACTTTCTTCTGAAGATTTGAACCCTAGCTCTTGCCCCCCCACCTCACAAGTATTTATACTTGTGGAGTGACCATCGCGCCAAAAGTGCGCGGTGGTGTCTGTGACTAGTTTTAATAAGACCGGTGCATCTCATAAAGCCTTGGGATCTGAACACAATAGAACAGTCCTAGAATAGATTTCTTACTTCTAATTTATTATTCATTGCAGTGCTATTAGATCAGTAACGCTAAACGGTATTAAAGCTCTGAAGGAAATTTGAACCAAAGGATTATGTACCATTGCTAAAACATAATCAAGCCAAGTGATATCTTTGTTTTTAGGTTTTTGCTTCAGTGCCTCTCAACTTAGTCAATAAAATAGAAAATTGATATACAACAAAGGTTGCCCTCAGAATTGTACAACAATGAAATACAAAATTAAGCCCAAGTAGCAAGGACAACTAAGAAGACTCTCCAGGGCTCATACTCAATATTCTCTCTGCAAGCAATAAATCGTCTGGGGTTGTGACCTGAAAAACAATCTCGGCAAAATGATTTACAGTCCAAATAGATGAGATTGCCCTTCTCTCTTACATAGAACAAACTTTCAAATATATTAAGAAATAACTAAAGCTCAAAATGAGGTCAGTCACCTTTCAAGAATTTTTTATGATAAATCAATTTTGTAGATAAATATCATAATAGAAAGTTTCAGTACCTTGATGTTGGTATAAGAACCTTCAGTAATGTATACAGGATGCTTGAGGTGCTCTACAATCGATACGTCATCAGTGACTTCAAGTCCTTCTCTGTAAAATTCTTAGAATTTTATTACTTAGAATTTGACGATAAAATTATTACAATTAATGATCCCCTTGCCAAAGGTTGTTCTTGGAAAAGAAATGTTCAACATCAAGAAGCATTCATTGCATAGGTACAAACACACTATTGAAAAAATGATATGAAGTCATATTCACTGGACATGTAGGCACTTTGTAGTTACAGCAATGGTTTCTTACTAGCTAACATGTGTTCGAAGATTTTGAAGTACCCAAAAAAAATACAAATAGTAAGGAACTATTACTGTAACAATTAACTGGGAAGTGCACTTAAAATTCGATAATATTTCCCACTGAATAGATGTGCAGATCAGGAAGACTTGCAGTTTCAAAAGATCCATCTGGTATGAATTTTTTACTAAATAAAATTTGAAAATTATGTTCAAATGCAGAGTTGCACCAAAGGTTTGAAAAGCATCACAATGTCTTGTATTACACTAACAAACAGGTATGATTAAATTTTATGAACAGATAGTATACAACATACTTATGAAATGTGAACTATAAAATACATTTCAACTATGAGGGAAAAAATAATGATAACAAAATTAATTCTGAAGTACCTATTTACAAGCTCAAAACCTTTTTTAAGTAACTCAGGTTTAATCACCTGTAAAAAAAAGAGTAATTATGCAGCAATGTTATTAATTACCTAAATAAGCTCATTTAGAACTAAACAAATTATCAAAATATAGATATATGCTTTCGACATTAAACCTGTGGGGTTTGCATTTCCCAAAGTGTTTTCCTGTCCAGAGTTCTTACTACAAAAGATTCACTGTTGGCCTGCACAAAGATCAGGAAATAACTTTGAATCTTCACAAGGTCAATTGGTGGAGAAAACTTATTCCTAATCAAGTTGATAATATGCATAAATGTAGGGAACCATGTCAATAAAAGATATTAAAACTCACAGAAACATAATGTGAACTTCTATGTGTTAAATGAAGAACAGAAACATAATGGTTGGTACGAAGAGTTTGTTCTATACACCAAATTTTTTATATAATGCAAGAAACAATTCAGGGAATGACACCAAAATAGACTAAATTGAAGTACTCTTCTATCCACTATCTTCTACTAGCAATAATAAAAAGGTAAATTGAAATGGCGCACCCACAATAAATGTAAAAGGCCAAAAAGTTGCCCCGATTTCATCATCACAAGCAACCAATGGGACATAAGTACGTGTATCAGTCACAGCAGAGTAGGTATAACCTTGGTAAAACTAGATATAAACAAGAACATAGCGAGAATAATGGCTATGAGATACCTAGAGTACCATTTAGGAAAAGGAAGAGATCCAAACTCGTGTGAGTATGGCAAAGATATGGATGTTGACACTATAGGAGACAAGGCAAGAAACTAAATTTAGAAATATGTAATCCATGAGAAATTGAATTATAGATATAACAAATTAAGAACAAGATTAAGAAAGTACGCTACAGAATTAAGACATTATCTTTTTTGATAAGTAGGTTTGGCCCCAAAGTGCGGGGGTGGGGGAGATTCGAACTAATGACCTTGGCTCTACTGACATTAGGGCTACATTAAGACAATATCTTTTTAAATTGAATTACAAGATATGGAAAACAGAAATTCTACAACAAAATAGAGAAGAAAATGACAATAGCAGAGTGCTACAACTAGAAGAAAACACCATATAGGAAAAATTCATTCTGGGAAAAACAAAAATACATGAAACTCATTCAAAATCAGCTATACATTTATCTGAATCATAAATACAATTCAACAGAACTTCGTAAATAATGAAAGTTTAACAGAATTATCAGTTTTTATGGAAAAATGTAATTTTAAATTGATCTTTGTTCTAAAAATTTAAGAGCCTCAAATAAATTATCTTCATTACACTTTTTTTTTTTTTTTTTTTTTTGGGGGGGGGGGAGGAGGGGGGGGTATGTATCAAAAAACAGGGGGGGGAAAAAGGAATGAAGGCCCAGGGGCAATCTACAGTTAATCGGTACCTCTTTGATTGTAGCTTTTACAGGAACACCAAGTACAGCTGCTCCATTCAGCCAACCATCTTTAAGAACCTAAAAACAAACAATTGACCAGTCATCCTCTATCTTTAAAGGCCATATTTTGGAACAAAAGATATCAAAATTGTAAGGTTATAGCTGGAAAAGTGAGAGTGGGAGGGAGAGCAGGAGATATAAACTGAAGCAATTCTAGAAAACCCAATAGGTACTCTTAAATATTATCAGAATAGTGTGCATTTGAGACCTGTCAATTTTGTACATGATATCTTTTGACATCTACTCTATAGATCTACAAGGTAGTCTAGGTCTCATTTTTTCTTCCACTCAATGCATTGAGATTAATCTTTTCTACAGACCCTCAAAAGCTGTTCAAATTTGGGCCATCAGTCAAGTTAGAAACTACCTTCTAGTATTCACACTATATCCTCTTTTCTTTTTTCCCCCAATTAGTTGCATCTGCATGTGATCCTTCAGATAATAAGAGTTGGATATAATGATGATAAATTATCGATTCTCCCAAATATTTAAGCTGTTAGGGTATAATAATGGGAACCAGTCATTGTAATTCCCTTGGAACATATGCAAGTTGTAGATCATTTCTACACTTAGCATATTTGATCAAGTTTTGACTTCTTCATAACTGTGACTTCAAATTCTTTCATCTATATTATTGTAGTGGTTGTAAGCAAGGCAAATGGCAAGGGTAACAATATTTCTTAATGGGTAAACAGTATAAATGTAAGAGAAATTGCCTGTAAGCTATTGAAGTGGAATCCTCAATTCAAAAAAAAAAAAAAAAATCCAACCTCCAAGAGAAATTGCCTGTTAAGTTTAAGATTTGGGAATTATCCAGATTGTAGGCATAGATCTCCTAGAAAATAGTGCATTTGATTACCACTACTGATTTTAACAACTAAAGTTAGTGCGCTAGATAAGCATAGAACAAAGTCAAACCTTTTCTGTATCTCCTGATGATACCAAAGGTCTGGCAGAATCATGGACACAAACAAGCTCTGAGTTCAAATCAACCGCCTGAAAACAGAAGCAGCATCATTGATAATCAAACAAATTCAACGTAAAATGAAAGGGGTCATCAAATAACATAACCATTTATTAAATATGTTCACAGTATCAGCTTACAAATTTATGATATTATTAGGAGTTAATGTGGGCTTATTGAAGAATTCACAACATGTAAACCAACATCAACAACCTCGCCCTCAATCCTATTTTTATGGAAGGAGAAAGTGGCATTTGACAAACTTAAAAGTAAAAAAGCTGCGCCAGTAACTAAAATCTTCTTGTGTGAGTGTGAGTGTGTGTGTGTGTGTGTGTGTGGGGGGGGGGGGGGGGAGTCTGAAGTACCTGAAGTCCACTGTAGACAGAATCTTGTCTTTCCTTTCCAGGGAGAGTGAATTTAAGTTCCACATGAATATTCTCTTTGGTTCCTAAGAAAACAAAAAACTTTAGTTTGAATATCACCTCCAGTACTAGAACCAACAGGATAAACACAGTCAAGTAGCAGCAATGCTATACAAACGAAGTCTGCTAAAATCCAAAAGGTGAGAGAGTGAGAGGAGAAGAGAAGAGAGGAAAGAGATCTGAAACCTTCAAAAATGTCCTTGTAGGAGGGATCACAAACTACAATGATTTCTTTCACTTCAATCAATCGTGAGAAAGTGTAAAAACTGTAAGAAGTCAGAATATAATTACTTCATAAGAAAATGAATCAATGAACAATGAGTGTAAAAGCACACAAATAATACTTAAGGTAACCATCCTAAAGTTGCCTTGGGAGACAAACCTACATCTGTGTCACACCTAGGAGGTCTTACACCTAGAACTATAAAAACATGAATCAGGTCAAATCTTTAGTCACTAGATATTGATTGCAACGATAAGTTCTAGAATAAAAACTTGCATTTATGGTCTGACTGAAAGTTTAAAGCAAGCTTTCACATTGTGCATTTTTTTTTCTTCCCCAAATGACTAAATTGATAGTCAACTAGAATAATGCATATGGCCATTCAATAAATGAAACATAAACAGCATATTGATATGACCAAATACTGGTTGTCCATTCAATTGTCATGAGAGGATAACTTTCCACAAGTCCTCTAGAAGAATTTGAAGCCAACCCCATGTGATGGGAATAAGACATTCATATAGAAATTGAGTTGTTTCCATTTACCTATACAAAGCAATTGGTTGGCCTAAAAGTGGAAGATACTGCTTTGGCATGCTCGCCTATTTGCAAAAACATAATAGATCCATCATGTGGCAGATGAGGAATAGAAAAACTATTGATAATAAAGAAAATGGAAGTACATATGTGAGATGTGTAGTGTGCTACATATAAACACCATACACACACAGGCGTGTATGTATGTATGTATATGCAAAAAGATACAAAACCATACATCATCTCAAAGATAACAATGACACAATTAACAGTATGACTAATATAAAGTGTGAAGGCAATGCATTTCTATGGAACTATATATTCTTGAAATTGATGTTGATTATCTAGTCGGGCAGATTTAAGATGACAGAAGAATAAAATTTAAAATGAAGCAAACCACAAAAGGCTATGCGTTAGATCAAACAGAAGCCTAATGCTAACAGCATTGCATTGGCTGATAAATCAAATCAATGTAAGCTTGCTCGTCTAAGCAGTTGTTTATCATGGCATTAGAGCAAGTGGTTTTGAGTTCGAACCTTCTCTCCACTCAAACCACTTATTTAAAAAAATCCCATTCCCACGTATGGAGATGGAGCCAAGTGGTAAATTATCAAGGACTACTGATGACACCACTGAGGAGTATTACAGTTCAATTTCAAAACTCAAAAATAGTTGAAAGGAATTGAGAACATGAGGGATATAAGTGGAGGTAGATTGTAATATCAAGGATTGCCCGAATTGGTATATAAGCAATTTAACACAATTCCTTTCAACAAAGACCAAATTTTTTTATAAGTATTCAACAAAAAGATGAACTGGGGATGGCTAAATAAAACGAATTGAATAGAGATAAATGGAGTGAGATGAAGAAGGTGAATTGAAAAGGAAAAAGACATACTCCCATCCTTTTGCCCTTCCCTCCAGCCAATAAAATCACCGAAACGCTCTTCTCTTTCACAATTCTAGTTCTAGTCTTTTGGTTCTCAGTCTCAGACTCAGGCTTTGAAGAGCAGCGAGCGATTCTTGATGATTTGCCACCACGTCTCGCCAGCTTTTCCACGAAACTGGGTTTAGGACCTGAAAACAAGTACAAAGTACAAAGACCCACCACCCAAAAATCAAACTTTTTACAATTTAAAATAAAAGTAAAGTTGCATGCAAACTTTTTTCTTTTTCTTTTAACTTTCTTGGGAAGCAAACAGTGGATTAAGGAGGGAAAGAGCGTTGACTTCACCTGGAAATATGAGGTTGGGGATTGAATGTGAATGTGAGTGTGAGAGTGAGGGTGAGAGTGAGAGTGGCGGGAAGGTTTTGAGGGGAATTAGGTGATTGGTGGGAGGGAAGCTGAAGACAACTGGAAGAAGTGCCATTTCTCTCCCTCCCTACCTGATGCAACAATGCAGAGCACCCGCCCTGCTTCTATAAATTCAACCATATCACTATAAAGTCACAGCCTTTTTCTAGAAATGTAAAAAGTTATTTTATCAATAATAATAATAATAATAAGACAAGTCTTGTTTGGTAAAGGAAGGGGCGGACAAATTGAACTTTTGCCTTTTTTTTTTTTTTTTTTTTTTTTAATATCCAGTAATATGCCTTTGTTTTGAAATTATTTTTGTCTGTGTTTTTATTTTGAGACACAATTTTTTAAAAATTGAGTTTCAAAACCGAAACATGAATTTAAATAGTTTCAAAACATGACATATTGCTAGAATTTTTGCAAAATAAGGGCAAAAGCCTAATTTTCCCAAAAAAAGAAGACAATTTTTTTTTTTTTTAACTTATTTTTTGAGAAGGAAAGAATACTACAGTTTAGTTGCACATACCTTAGGTTTCCACTTTCCAAAGAGAAACTCAAAACTCACCTTTTATGCATTGATCAATATTGGGCCGTAATATCCTGTACTTCTCAGGTGGCTTGGTATCTCTCCTAGCATAAAGGTAATACCTTTTTTTTTTTTAATACATTGATTAATATTTTCATGGTTGGTAATGGGCTAGGTTGGCTAGTCTGCCTTGTTTTTACTTAGCCCATGGGTCTAGCGAGTTGGGTCAAACAGGCCATTAACTAGTCAACGAGTTCGAAGAGAAAACTCTAATCTATGTCTCTGTTCCACTAGGCTATCCACATGCCTCTAAAATATCGGGTTGGGTCACCTATTAGCCTAGTGGGCTACTGGGTTGGTCTGTGGGTCATAAGTTACCTGATTACTCTTATATCAATATTAATTATACCTCATCAATTTTCAATTACATTAAATACGATTGAATTAATCTACTATTTATATCTTATTATTATTTTTTTTAAAACCACTATTTATATCTTTAAACACTCCACCTAAGGATATGTCTTGTAGTTGACTTAGGGGAACGACCCTCATCATGCTCAAAGGCCGAATTTTGGGTGATCATCCATTCCTACCAAAAAGCATCCTCATCCTTCCTATTTATGCTTACCAAGGTACGTCATCTCTATACTGTTTAAAAGCGTATTAGTACTTGTTTAACCATTGAAGTATCCTTGACCAACAACCAGAGGTCAACATAAGTTGCACTAAGGGTTTGTCTCTCCTTGACACAAATGAACATAGCTCCTTGAAATGGATCAAATCTTGTTCAATTGAGCTAGAAAATCTTTATACAATGTATCAAGGGGACCATTTGAGTAACAAATAAATTCCCAAGAGCCTATTTCCAAAATTAAATAAATCTCCAAGTATGTTGGAGGCAAATGGAATTAAGGTTGAAGTTCAAATAATAACTTAATAGCAATAACATTATTTATGGTAGCTTATGTAGGTAATTCGAACTGTATATCCTTCTATCTATTGTCTTTTTATCGCTAAAAAAGGTTAAGGCTAGCTAAATAAAAGGACTAATTGAAAACACTTTAAATTTAAATTATAAAGTGAAAAAAATAAATAAAATTTTAAGAGCCATTTGAAAAACATATCACAATTTAATGGTATAATTCGCAAATTATGCAAATAAATAAATAAAAAGAATTCATTGGGTTGGTTCAGCCCAATCAGGTAAGCACAGCCCAAAACCAAACCAACAAAACCAAATGCTAGCTTGTAGCTAGTATATTGATGTCATCATCGTCCACTAACAATTCTCATCTCCATTCTCAAAGAAAGAAGAAGAAGAAGAACAAACAGTGTAGAGACTAGAGGGAGAGAGAGAGAGAGAGGAATGGCGAAGAAGCCACTGGGACCCACGGGAGAGTTCTTCAAGAGGAGGGACGAGTGGAGGAAGCACCCGATGCTGACGAATCAGTTCCGGCACGCCACGCCTGGCCTCGGCATCGCTCTCGTTGCCTTCGGCGTCTACCTCGTCGGCGAGCAGGTCTACAAAAGGATCCTCGCTCCCTCTCCTTCTCATCACCACCACCATCAATCTACTTCCGCTGCTTCTCACTGAGGTCAGTCCCCATCCCACTCATTCCCATATCTCTCATCTCTGATATATTTCTTCGATCCTCTACTTTATGTTGATTTTGACACCAACCCATTTGAGCTTATGCTTTTTGGTGAAATGGGTTTCCTTTATTGTGATTGGTTTTGGCGAATTGGGTCTCAAACCCCTGAAATTGTTTAGGTGTTTGTTCTGTTAAAATTGGTTTTGGTGAAATGGGTCTGCCTCCATATTGTACTTTATGCTGATATTGACGTCGAATCATTTGAGCTCATGCATTTTGGTGACTTGGGTTTCTTGTATAATGACTGGTTTTGGAAAAATGGGTCCGAAATCTCTGAAACTGTTGGGTTTTGTTCTGTTATAGATTGGTTTATGCGAAATGGGTCTGCTTCGATTTTGTGCTTTGTGCCGATAATGACGTTGACCCATTTGAGCTTATGCTAATTGTGAAATGGGTCTCCTTTGATATCGTCCTAATATTGTATCTCCACATCACTTTGATGAAATGATGATTTTACAAGCTAACCCTCGATTGATTCAATATTTTGTTTAATTTAAGGTAATTGATTGATAATTTTTAAGAGGTATCTTTTTTTTTTCCATGTAATGGAGAGAAGATGCTGTTACTCATTTGTGTAAGAAGGTCTGAGATGGTGCCTTGTACTCTTTTCTGCTAAATGAATGTGGGGTTGAGTTTTTACCATTGGGATAGATGTCAGCAATTCGTTACTAGTTGATAGTTCTGTAGCAGCATTAGGGAGCCTCAAGTTATCATCCATCAACTTACATTACATACTTAAGCTCAAAGTTTTAATTGGTATTGCAACATGATTGAAGCACTTGTGAGGCTGGACATGATTCTAATTTCAAGAATGTCATTGACCTCAATGTGCTCATGTTTTTAATTTCAATTGATATTGTAGTTGCAGAAGAGCACCTGTAACTTAGAGTTGATCATAACAGTAATTGACAGGGCACTGGGCGACTGAAGTCACTTGACTAAATAATTATAGAATGTCTAGCTTGCTGTGGTTTTGTGTAACTATAGTAATGTTAATAGATGATTTAGCATTAAAGTTTATAATCAGCACATCATACGGTGATTTGGCTACTAATAAATGAAATGTCATGATATATCATCAACATTGTTATCATAAAGATTTTTTTTTGTTTTTGTTTGGTGTGTCTATCTTTCCTTATTATCATCTTCATTATGTAGTTGAAATAGTATTCTCCTGGCATGGTTTTTCCCAATGTAAATGAACTTTTACCTTGTAGTTGAGTCTTGCTTTTATTTATTTATTGATTGGTGAGTTACACTTGCAGCTAGTGGGTTCAGCACCTCACCTTCCTCTCTTTTTTATAGGAGAAGGAAGTGCCATTTCAGTTAGAACTCATTTGCTGGTTGAGATTCACTTTTCTATAATCAAATAATTAATGTACTTGTATGTTGTACCTCTTTTATGCTAAAAAGCTCTGGCTGAAATGGCAGCTATTTCCCCCCATAAGAAAGGGTGGAGTGCAAGTTTGTGGATTCAAAACCAACTACCAATGCATAAAACAGAAATAAAAATCTTGTACATGTTTTCTGTTGGCGGTGCCTTCTATGCATGAACTGAATTATAGTATTCCTAGAATCAAAGAGAGCCCTGTGTGCTAGAAGCTTTGAGGGATGTGAACGCTCCATGTTAGAGATTAAGTCTTTTTTTTTACACACTCTCCTTGATTGGAGTGTAGTTTTTTGTCATTTTTCTTGTTCTTCCCTTACTATTCTTATTGATCGTTGTAATCTTGGTTCTTGATTTTAGCCCCCATAGTATATTCCCAATGTACTCAGGTTGGCTGCTTTTCTTTGTTTAATAAAATTTTCGTTACTTATCAAAGAAAAAAAGAAGAGAGCCCCATTGTAATATGATGGTATCGATGATGAAAATTAACCATAGAGTTTGACAGAGTGAATGTCATTTTTCTGGTTGTGAATTGTGTTTTGCAAGAATCCAGTTTGTCACATGCCCTTGCAAGCAGCACTGCAAGAGCATCTCAAAAGAGAAAAAAAGAGGGGTTGGGGGGGAGTCTCATTTGACAGAGTGAATGTCATATTACGCTCATTTGGTACACACCATACACGCACACCACTTTTGCAGATAAATCGTGAGTTGAAGTCATGATTTCCAAGTTAGAAATCATGACTTCAACTCACAATTTTAGTTGAAAAAGGTATGTAACAGGCTTGTGTGTAAGAAACATTTCCCTTTTAGTTAATATCTTAATAAGATGGCCAAGTTATTTGCTACCTGAAAAAGCTGGTTGCAAACAAGAGATAACCAAACTGCTCTTACTTTTGTTTTGGTGTTTTAAAAATAATTTATGTTCTTTGTAAATTGATTATTTGACAAATAGCTGATCTTGCAGATGGGCTCTTGGTGAAAGGAAGCCTGGGCGTTCTTGTATTTCAGCATTCCCCTTTCTGGTTTGGTGTTCAATAAAAAGTATCTTAATTGTCATGGGACTTGAAGCATGTAATTTTTATTTTGTTTCATAACTTGGAACGTGGAACTTCTAGCAGCATGTTGAATCTACCAAAGTCTTATTTTTTTGATAATCTCTACCAAAGTTATATTGAACGCACGCTTCTAGAGAGTTGAATCTGCCGCAGCAGAAGCATATTTTTGGGTTAAGCCCGTTTGGTAGAGTTGTCAAACAATTCATTTTCAGTTTTTAAACAACATTATACACATTTTCACAAGTGTTTTTATCCACATGTATTTCAAAAATCTAAAAATAATATTACTTAAACTCTTCTGCCAAAAACGGGAAATCTCTAATTTAACTGTGTCCATTACTTTAAACTTTGTTTATCAAGAATCAAGAAGATCACTCTCATTTTATCCAAAGAACTTGATTTCAGTAATCAAAGCCTGAATTCAAAAACTCAAGAACCAACATCCTTCCTGCACAGGTGAGAGGCTTCAGCCTCGTGTACTAGCCCCGATCTTCATAACCCCAAAAACAAAAGAACACAACCCATCCCATTTTCCAATCCAAGCCACACGACAAGATTTCTCAGAACTAATATTAGATGGGCTTGAATGGCAATCCAGTGGAATGGTAGTTCCCTAACTCAAAATTCATCATAAACTTTTCTTGACTCACCTGTCACGTTGGAGTTCGTTGGTTGGTTAGTTGGTTCTGTTGCTTACAAGGCACTCAATTTTCTTGCCACATGGCAAGACAACCACATGGCAATCAAGTGGTTGTCTTTTGTCACCGAGCTCCATTGTCATCCTATTGCCATGTGGTTGTCTTTTGTCACCGAGCTCCATTGTCATCCTAATAATGCCTTTTTTAAAATAAAAAAAAAAACAGGAATGAGATCACCTTGATTGGGAGAAAATCCTCCACAATGCATTAGAAACTGTTATTTAGAATTCTTCTATGGTAGGATTCACTTTTCCAATGCAAAAATTTGGTGCATCTATAGTATATATGGTGTACCAGATGCTTGAATTTCATAATACGAGCAATTTAAGCTAGTGCAATCAAGTGTGGAAATCTTTTTTTTTTTTTTAACCTTGATTTGGGAATTATATTGTATGGCATGCCTAAATGGGTTTAGGAAAAATGCTTTTTCTTTTAGATGACAAATGCATATTTTTTTGTTAAAAAAAAAAAAAAAACTTACTTTGTTACTATAGATATAAAACAGTTGTTGATAATTAATAAATAGTTATAATTTCAAGTAGTTTATTAGACTTTTGAGGCTTTTGAATGATGGTAGATGTCAATTACTTTCGGCTCTTAAATAAAAATTTTCAATTCATCTGTCCAAACTCTACCAAACTTTGTATAATACTTCTACGTTGTATCCAATTAATTCAAAATTTGATGGGAGTCTATACAATTGTAAGATGGTGAATTTATATGAGTAAGAGCATTCCCATCCAGAAATTCTATCATATTCTATTTTACCATCTCATAAAACAACTCTATTAATTATACCGTACCATTTTACAATACACCCAACATCCAAATTTTTATTTTAAAATACAACACATTAAAATAATATATTTATACAATAAAATAATATATTTCAAAACATAAATAAAAGCCAGAAATGAGACACGGAGAGAGAGACAGAGATTGAGATGTGAGACTAGGAGTGGCAAAGTAAACCCAAACCCATTTGCCCACCCAAATCCACCCACTCTAATTAAACTCAAACCCACTCAATTATTAGTTGGGTTAAATGGACATCAACCCAATTAGATCCAGTAATTATTGGGTTTTAACTAAAAACTCATTTATCCCAAAAACAATATACCCAAATTCAACCTACCCCTTACCACAAAAAAGGAAAAAAAAAAAGAGAGAAAAAAAAAAAAAAAGAAACCTAGCCCCAACCCAAAATATATAATTACTTTATTAGTTAGCCATGCAATGAAACGAGTCTCTTCAGCTCAATTTCAGTTCAGCCACGTGTCCATCACAGAAACCCAGTCACTCTCACTCTCACTTTCAGTCCTTCTCGATCCGTCTCCGCCTCGCAGGGCCGGCTGAAGCTATAGGCCACTTAGGCCACCGCCTAAGGCCCCCACTTGTAAGAGGGACCCTAATAGTAGAAATATATTATATAATATTGCTTTCTCATATGAAAAAAAAAAAAAAAAAATTAGGCTCGTTTCTCGACTGAACTGACATGAAGGCTATTCACAGGTCATAGCACCAAATCTTTAGCTTTCTCAGGAAAAAAAAAAAAATCATCACATCCAAATATCCTTTGGATCAAACCTTTGTACCACATTTCATTAAGAAAACCAATGTTTATTACTTGAAATGTAGGGAGGGAGAGAAAGAGAGACACTGATTTTCCCAATATACAAGTAACAAAATGCACAAGAAAATATTACAAAAGGTAGAAAAAAAGGAGAGACAAATAAGAAAAGGCATAACAGAAAAGAGAAAGAAAAAAAAAAAAAAAACACTCGCTCTCTCCATCTTGATTCTAAAAAAACCACTCTTTTTAGTTGGCTTACGCATCAATTGGTCTTGGCAATAGACTTAGTGTGTTCACATATCTTCATCTCAGGTTCGTTTTTGTTCTCTTCCTTTGCCTCTTTCATCTTCTTCATGGTTTGCTGCTAGGTTTTCTCCTTTTTGAAAAGGAATTTGCAGCTGAGTTTTTTTGAAGACGGTACCGACTACTAAGTTCTCTTTACAGATTTTTGTTTGTTCTCTTATTGACTCTTTAGATTCTGTAGAACTAGAAGGCTATGGAATGGTTCGAATGGACCCACTTAAAGTATTGATATCATGATATGATTCTAGACTTCTCTAGTCTTACACGTTTTTTTTTTTTTTTTTTAAAGAAATCAGTTGTAGGACTTTTTTTTTTAAGAAATCAAATCCAATGAAAGTGATCTAGTCCTACACGTTTTTTATATTGATCATCCACTCATCCAGTGATCCTATCATCCTAGTTGTACACATTTTTTTTTAAGAAATCAGATTTAGTGGGATGGAGCCATTGAGGGATAGTGGGCTGGTCTTAAAAGTTGAGTCACACACATTGGGCTAGTGGGCTGGTCTTAGACTCTTAGTTTAATGGATTCAATCAAGTTAAGTCCTACACATTTTGCTAAAAAAAAAAAAAAAAAAAAAAGGTTTACTGCTACGTGGAAAAAAAAGTTTTGCAAACAAATGAAAACTCTCTAATTAATGTACTAAATTATATAAAGAGGCTAGAATCTTTTCCAAATGCATGTATTGTTTACATAATATTACTAACTATACCTGTTACAGTTGCTTCTGCAGAAAGAAGTTTTTCAAAATTAAAATTAATAAAATCCTATTTAAGATTGACTATGTCATAAGAAAGATTAAGTATATTAGCCATATTATCAATTGAAAAGGAAATGTTAGTGGAGCTTGAATGCAAAAATTTAATTAATAATTTTGCCCCTCAAAAAGCAAGAAAAATAAATTTTAATTGAAAAAAAAAATATGAATTTATAATTAAATATAATAAAAGGCCTCGTATAAAGCTTTCGCCTAGGGCACCCAAATTCGTTGAGCCGGCCCTGTCGCCTTACCCCGTCGTTTTCTCCCTCAGACATTGATTTTGGGTGGCTCCGCTGGTAGGGACTCCATGTCTATCACAAGTAAGGACTCTCTTCGTTGGTGTTTGAAACTTTTTGTTTTCTTAGTGCTATTTGTTGGTTTGTTTGTGATTTTGGGTTTCTGATTTTGCTGGTCATTTTTTTAGAAAATATGTTGAATTATAGAATCTGGGTGTTTTAGATTGCTGGTCATCAATAAAATCTACAAGATATTTTCAGAGAAAAGGATAAATTCAGGTGATTCATATTTATGGCCATCATGTGTAGAGAGACTAAATTCCTTGTCCCTGAGTTTTAGGGTGAACACAATGAACAGGATACAATTAGCCATTATTGCTCAAAAATTTAACCCAAAGGTACTTTAGATAATGTCCTGTCTAATGAACAAATGAGATTAGTTAACTCATTCATCGCAGCATTATACTAAATTAGGAACTTTGAGTATGCTTGAAAAGTTGCAGATGCCACATAGGAATCCACCACTTTGTTACATTGGAAATATCCAGAACACGTATAACATGACCAAACATATAACAATAATCTGGTCATATCAGAAGGTTTTAAACCTATTCCACACAAAAATCATATTTCAAAAAACACTATATAAGAATTTTCCAATATTCTCCTTAGCCTATGAGGTTTTGTGTGTGTGTGTGTAGTGAAGTTGTGATTCATTTGAGAGCCAATCATTATAAATTCATGATAATTTTCTTTCATGAAATGTTTGCATTTGGATTGCCTATGTGAACTGGTTTTCCTTCATTGTTCGTTGTTTGGAGTTGTGGGATATGGTTTTTGGTTTATTTGTTTGTGGGTGCCAATGTCTGTTGTGGGCTATTTGCTTGCTGGCGAGGTCAATTTGGTCATCATCGTAATGGAGATATTTAGATGGTTGTTTCTCAGTGTTTGATGTGGTGTATTTGAAAAGAGAGGAATAGTAGGTGTTTTGAAGACTTAGAGCGTTCCATGCCTGATCTCAAGCTTCTTTTTTTAAGAACCTTATTGGACTGGTTCTCCGATTGGAGAAACCATCCTTTTTTTTTCCATTTTGGATTCACTTGATATTTGTAATATTCGTCTTTGATTTGTTCCCCTCCCCCCCCCCCCTGTATACTCCCTGTGTACTTGGGGGCCTCTCTCTTTTTGATTTCAATAAACCTTTGTTACTTATCAAAAAAATATTTTCTTTCATGATAAAATGTTCCATTTGATATTTTGGGGTTTTTAAATAAAATTTTCTCTACAATTTTTGCTTGCACTTTTTTTCTTCTTTAGGGAATTAATTGCTTAGGACTTTTGATCGAATTTCTAGCTTGGGTGGTCTTTCAATTTGCGAGTTTGTGAATATTGGTTCAGGCTTATATTGGAATGGAATTATATGGGGTTTCTTGTAGGAGGTTTTTTGTAGTTGCATTTTGGGCTTCATAGTAGCTAGGCTAGTCATGAACATTGTATGGGGTTGTGTGGATATCTAAATCTCATAGATTTCATCAATTTTCTTTTGGGCAATCACCTACTGTGTATGTTATGAGATAAAGGCTTATAGATTACCCGTTAGTCATTTAAGTGGTATTTCTGATATATCTAAGTGTGTATTTACTGAGTATCTGCAGAAGAATGCTTTGAAAATATGGTAATCTTTCCATCAGGAAAATGTTCCCCCCCTGATTTAGTTTCTAATGCAATACAGTGTCACTTTTTGCTGAGTTCACATTCAATATCTAAAGACTATTCATGAGTAGTATTGGGTGCTCATCTGTATAGAGGGTTGGGACCAAGTTGTGTGAAATTGGCCCCTGCTGCTGGGATATCTTTCATGTGCTATGAGGCATGCAAGAGGATACTGGTTGAGAAAGAAGAAGGTGATTAACCTTAGAAGAGGCAGACTTTTATTTTCACCTTTTTGAATAAACAATAGATGGTTTGAGTTCTAACAGTTTCTAGGTAGGGAAAACTAAGGTTTACTTTCAGTGAAATTGGTTCACAGGTCACATATTACATCCATTTTGCATTTCTTTTTATTACAAGGATGTAGCTCAAGAATCTCCATTTAAGAAAACCTCTAAGATGTCTTCACCCGATCGCACAGGAAGAGTTGTTGGTGTTACTTTTCTGTTAAATCATTTCAGCACAGAATTACTTGATCACCACAAAGAGAATTCAATCTGGAATTTGCAATTAATCTATGCTCTATGTAACTTTTTGTTAAGAGCCTTTTCCCCTCAAGCTGCATTACATTTCTAAAAGATGTGTGCCTTATTGCTTACACTATCTTATAGAATGTTTTTGCTTTTCTTTATATTAAAATGACTTATGCTATTCAGCTGCTGTTTTTGAATATATTTGTAAAATTATGTTTTCTGAAAATTCAGTGACATATTCATCATGACATATCCTGTATTTTAAATTTTAATGCATGAATATCTTTGTTTGTGTATACTTCAAATAAATCTAGTTGATAACATTTGAATTCTACTCATTCTCTTTTTTCGTTATGGTTTTCAGAAAGTAGTTTTTAATTATAAATTGTTTGTAACCTATCAAAAAATAATTATATATTGTTTGTATTTATGCTTATATATGTCTAAACCATGCAGAAGTACTAGGTTATTTCTAGAGTTTCTCCAAAAAGTATGCTGTTAAGTGAGATTGAGTTTCAAGTAAATACTCGAAAAATTGAAAATGGAAGAGTGAGAGGTGAATTAGTTAATTATTATTATTCTTTACTTTATAACATACAGATCCTTTTCAAAGTAGAGCCCTTTGGAGTTTGGAATCACCTCTAGCCAATAAAACCTATGGGCAACTAACCCCACCCACCATAACTAGTTTCCGGGTAATCCAGGGCATTCACTCCTAATGGGCTAAGCAATTTATGCTCATGCCCACAAGCTTCTTTTTTTTAACACATATGTTTAATTTTTATTCGAAATTTGTGAATTTTAGAGATTAACTCTGCATTGTTGTGCTCTGAAAGCATTTTCTCAGAGTGCCATCAAGTCCTCAAAGTTTGACCAAATCTTTTCTTTTTGACTTAGCAAGGTGAAGTGAGGATGGCTACTGGCAGCCTAAAGAATATTCTGGCTACGGCAGTCACTAGAGGAGTGACCGAAGCAAGGGCAAGGATATTTGGGCACATACTTAACCCAACAGGCCATTGGTGAAAAGGTTACGCAAGAAGCTGATTGGTGAAAAGGTTTCCGAATGGTACCCACATGACATCATGAAAGATGATCCTCTAATCATGGCTCGTCGAGAACAAGAGTAATCTCTCTCTCTCTCTCTGGTGCCCATAAAATATTTGCTTAGGTTTCTCACTTAATCTCTTCTTCATGGAACTTATTACGAATGTCAAGGATAGGAAAATCATGAGCTTCCTCTTCATCTTAAAATTATTATTTGCCTATTATAAAAGAAAAAGGGATCTTTATGGGCAAGGGCTTTTGTAGCTCAACTGGTTAGCATCTCCTAATGTTTCCAAATGGAGACATACAGGGTTTAAATCCCCTCACCCCAACTACGGAATTATCAAAAAAAGAAAAAGGGATCTGTAAGCAGTTTTGTGTCTTTTATTTGTGAGGATTTTGCCAATCATTAAAGTGTCTGTTATGGTTGCCTGTTTTGTACGGACAAGCAACACCTTAAGAGCATAGTAGTTGAGCAACTCAATGGGCATGCCACTATGATTAATACTAAATATGGTTTCTCAATGTTCTGTTGATCAAATAGGGCGATTGTACACAGTAGCATGGATTTTAATGAATGAGAGAAACAAACAATTACCTTTAGATTTCATACAATTTAACAAGTGAGAAACTGGTCAGTTTCTGGTTAATTTTCTACATTAACTACTGAATCATGTTCTAGCACTATTCTTCTAGTTAGGCCTTTTCTGCTATGTCTAATCTTTGAGGGTTCTCTGCAATCTACTATTGATTCTCTAATTAGAAAGTTTGAAATCAGCTTACCTCAGATTTGAAAATGCTCATCTCTCTTGGAGTTGTTCTACCATATGTTAGCTTGATATTAGAAGTGTATTTGGAGGGATCTATTCCATTGCCAATGTTTGCTCTACAGCTTTTTGTATTAATTTATTTCTATTGGCAAGTTATACATATATTCAACTGGTCACCCGAACTTTACCCTTCATCACATTCTGATGAGAGGAGGAGATGCCATTTGAGACTTTAAGCTCCTTAAACTATACCAACTAAAAGGGTGTGCTCTATCTTGAACTTCCATTAGAGCCACATTCCCTACTGAATTTCTTAAAATATCCATGCAATGCATTGATCATTTTAGCATATCATCATTTCCTCCCACACCTTCCCCCCCCCCCCCCCTCCCTTCTCATCTGTCTGGAAGTAACTATATAATGAAATTGCTTGTGTTTCTCTAATTGTATGAAAAATATTCTGGCGAAGCAATTTCTTTAAGAAAATTTTCACCCGAGTATTTTTGTGAAGGTTGATGATTAGTACGATAGGAATGGTTTGTAGCTTTAAATGATCGTGTGGAACTGATTCATGTAAATTTAAAAAGTCTGACACATACACACATTGTGCTTTGCCCAGGCGCTTATCCAAGCTTGAAATGCTGAAGCGCCGTGGAAAGGGACCACCCAAGAAGGGCCAAGGAAAGCAAGCTGCCAAACGTAAAAAGAATTGATGTCTTCTTGTGTTCTTAGAATTAGATTATCTTTTGAACAAAAAGGCTGTTAGCCTGTGGAATTCTTGTGACAACTTTCCAGGATATTTTCCTGACTTATTTTTGCCTAAAAGAAGGTTTGAGGAATCAATGCATTTGCTTTTGAGTTACTGCACTTTAGCCCTGGATGTAGTAGAAAATTGCGACTAAATTGAGTGGTTACTTTCAAATTTACATGTGTGTTGTTACATGCCATGCGTCTTTTACATTTTGCCTTAAATCAAGATCGGTGACTTCTATTAAAATAAAAAAAAAATCAGTGGGTGATACACTGTTTGTTTTGCTACTAAAGGAGACACTAAGGAATAATTGCAACTTTATAACACCCGTCATTTTCTTAGTAAGCAAAGGCACCATAATTAATGCTATTCCAATAATGTCAAACTAAGACAACATCATGTACAAGCAAATCCAGGTCTTTAGTAGTCCGATCTCTGTCTGAGACTACAGATTATCTGTTTTGAGTCCGTCAAAAGCTCTTCAGACATTTTCATATATGCTTTAGCTGCAATCACTTTAAAGATCAAATGCAGGTTTTTATCATTACGTTTTTGTCCAGAGGTTTCTAGTGAACTCAGTTTTATTATGTGTGATCTTCAATCGACTGTGTTACCTCTGGGGACCAAAATTTGCTTCTACATTTTTTTTTTGAGTTTGCTTCTACATATATATATATATATATATATATATATATAAAGAAAAAGAAAAAAGTGAGGCTTTTTATTATTTCAGCATTCCCCTTTCTGGTTTGGTGTTCAATAAAAAGTATCTTAATTGTCATGGGACTTGAAGAATGTAATTTTTATTTTGTTTCATAACTTGGAACGTGGAATTTCTAGCAGCATGTTGAATCTACCAAAGTTTTATTTTTTTGATAAGCACTACCAAAATTTTATTGAACGCACGCCTCTAGAGGGTTGAATCTGCCACAGCAGAAGCATATAAAGGCATAGTTTTGGGGTTAATTGCTTCTGTGCTTGCGTCACTATGAACGTAGAAGTAATAGAAGTTAAAGGTTTGTTTGGATAAGACTTATTTTATTGAAAATTTGCTGCTGAACACATTGTAGTAAAATAATTTTTAAACTATAGATAGTGCTGTGGAACCCAGGATTTACTGCTTATTGTTGTATTTTTCAGTATTTGATTAGTTTGTGAACAATATCATGAGACCCAGTAAAAAAACGCAAAAAGCAAAATCATTGCTGGGCAAACGCATGCTTAATGTGAAAAATATGTAACCCATTTAGCCGTGATTTTTTACTTTTCCGCACTCCAGTGGGTCCTGTGCATTGTTTACAGGACTCACAAACTTTACTTTTTAGCAATTTTTTCATTAAAAATGGGTCTAACGGTACTATTCACACATTTAAAAATTATTTTCTTAAAGTGTTTTCAGTTTTCAATTTTCAACTGTATCCAAATGTTAATGTGAAAATACTATAGTAAAATAATTTTTAAACTATGGATAGTGCTGCGGGACCCAAGATTTACTGGTTATTGTTGTATTTTTCAGTATTTGATTGGTTTGTGAACAGCATCATGAGATTCAGTAAAAAAACGCAAAAAGAAAAGTCATTCTGTGCAAATGCACGCTTAATGTTTGGATTCAGATGAACGTGTCCATGTTTTGTTAAAATGCGTTTCAGCCTTTTTTTTCCTTAATGTTTGGATTCAGATGAACGTGTCCATGTTTTGTTAAAATGCGTTTCAGCCTTTTTTTTCCTAGACAGCGCCTTTTGCACTGTTCATTGTCCATGAACAGTGCAAGAGGCTCATGGACAGTGCAGATTGGCGTTTCACGCCTTTCTGTTTTTTAAGCCGTGATTTTTGACTTTTCCGCACTCCAGTGGGTCTCATATAGTGTTTATAGGACCTACAAACTTTACTTTTCAATAATTCTTTTATTAAAAATGGACCTCATAAGATTATTCAGACATTTAAAAAATTATTTTCTTACCGTGTTTTCAATTTTTTGTTTCCAATTCTCAGCTTTATCTAAACTTTAACGTGAAAAACATGTAACCCATTTATACTTTCCCCTGGCTCCCAACAATAAAAAATCCACTGATGTTAAGCGAGAGGTTCACACTTCATTGTCATCCGCTTTGTTGACAAGACCTTGTGGTATATTCTGGATTCCCTTTATATTTTATCATACATAAATTGACTAAATAAACTGCCCCACATCTTATCAAATATCTCAAAACATCCCTGGTCTACGAAATCTCTAATTTTAACTGTCCATTACTTTAAACTTTGTTTATCAAGAATCAATAAGATCACTCTCATTATATCCAAAGAACACAACCCATCCCATTTTCCAAGCCAAGCCACACAACGAGATTATACACAGTAACACTGTCTAGCTACAAAAGCTTGAGAACCAGGAGTACCCACTTTGCTAAAGCTCAAAGCTTGGAGTGCCACACAATCCTTTTCCTTAGTTGTCCCTTTGTTTGTTCTACTTCTATATATAGTTATTCTCAGAAGCTACCACTTTTTCCATTTTCTTCCAGTGCTCTCCCAAAGGATGATGGAACAACAACTAGGGACTTGAATCCTTGACTAACATACTCAATTCCCATTGTATTAGGTCTTGTTGCAAAAACTGCATCATGTTTTTCCAAGAACTCCGTGGCAATTTCTGGTGAAGTCATTGGGTTAAGATGAATGTTTCCTAGACGGATACAAACGACTTCAGTGGCT
Organism: Castanopsis chinensis; assembly: GCA_032878915.1. Classification (NCBI taxonomy): domain Eukaryota; kingdom Viridiplantae; phylum Streptophyta; class Magnoliopsida; order Fagales; family Fagaceae; genus Castanopsis; species Castanopsis chinensis. The sequence goes on along the minus strand of JAVQMG010000121.1, from coordinate 30,095,369 downwards.
CTTGCTTGGTTTTTGTATCTAATTTTGACTTGAGCATGATGAGAATAATGAATGTAATGAGAAAAACCAATACAATGGTTTAATGAACAGAAATAATATTTTCTGGGTGGCATGGCCCCAAGAACCCCAATTATTTTAGTAACACCATGGATGAGATAGATTGGAGCATTTATCTACTTTTTCTGTTCACCTTATGCTTCAACAATCATAACTTATTATATTTTTATTTAATGCAACCAAAGTTCAAGATGGAAAAAAAAAAATTAATAATCAAACACATGGCATGCCATGATTAGTTGAGTATAAAATAGAATACAAAAAGTGGGATTGGACTCATAAGATTTGTATTTGGCTTTAAAATTGAGGGACACAATATTGTCCATCCATTAGTGTGTGTGTGTGTATATATATATATATACTTTTTTTTTTTTTTTTTGAAAAGACCATCCATTAGTAACTTGAAGAGATGTGATTTTATCTTGACAATTAATTACGAACACAAAATTAACCCATCCAATCAACCATAAAAATAAAAATAAAAGTGATAAAAGTCTAAAACAAGTTATATTAATCATAGGAGAAAGTTAATGAATATTTTAAGGGCATTGACTTATAAAAATTTTTAAAAACTTTTCTACGGGAAAATGAGAAAGATAACTATTTTTTTTCTACAAATTTTTATATTTTCATAAAAGTAATTTCAAAATTTTCCTAAAATTATTTATTAATAAATGCTCTAAAAGCACCTATTAACTGGCCGTTAATCCTTATATATATATATATATATATATACAATATAAAATTTATACTCTAATCTAATCTAAGTGCATATGTGTGTGAAATTTCTTGTTAAAAACTTGAACTCCAGCTCTTACCTCTCACATCCCACAAGCATTAATATTTGTAAAGTGACCACCGCACCAAGGGTGTGCGGTGGTGGCCATTAATCCTAGTATCACATGTTTAACCATATTCAAACACGTGATATTAATCCTAATTATTGCACATCATTGTACCCATGACTCTTTTTTTTAAAAAAATTTTGGGGTTGATATCATGTGCTCTTCTTGCTTTTGTGAACTAATTATGTGCAATAATTAGATTATCGAATTAAATTCAAGTACATAATACCAAAAGTCTTGTAATTTATTGGTCTAACTTGGTTTTCTTTATAAGAAAAACTACTATTCAAATCTCACTCCCGCGCTTATAATAATAAAAAAATAAAACACATGGTTACATGAGTTGTGATGTCACTTGAAATCCTTATTGGTTTTGAGCCAAATCTAAATCATTGTCCTTTTAAATTATATAGATAATCAAATCCAAATTGCCTAAATCTTGCCTATAATCAAACCATAAAATGACTAATCAAATTGCATTTAAGTATGAATTAAAAAACAAAATTTACAATTAGGACTCATCATAATCATTTATATACTTAAAATTCATATATTAAACACTCAATGTAGGATTCCTTACATACCCACAAAACATATAGACATACAATCCAATCCAATCCAATAAAATCCACACAATTTGGAATATCATCTACAAGTTTTGGACCTTTGACTACGTTTTGCAAAATTTGGGTCTTAGGTCAATTGTCAGTGCATTGGTTAACCAACACACGTTGTTTAAGAACCAATAAGATTGGTTGTAGTTTTTTTCTCTATTTGCCTTTCGCTTTCGATTATGTCATTTGGAATGACTTCCATGGTTCTACTTACCAATCTATCTGCAGGAACCACCGTTCGTCCAAAGTTTTCACTTTTTCCTTCCTAAATATCAAACCAAAAGTGCCCATAGCAATCATTTCTTTTCTTTTTTTTTTTTTTATTTTGGCAAAAGCAATCATTTCTTTTCTTGAATCAGGATGCCAACAAAATTAAAGTATATAGTGTTTAATTTGTGGGTCCGAATCTTTCTTATAATATTTGTCAATGAACCATTTATGAAAAAATTTTAATATCACTCGTGAGAAATATAAACAATTATTAAAAAAATAATTTACTGTTATCATTTTTCATAAAATAATTTAAAAAATATATTCTAAACTAATGTAATATTTTCTTAATTTGTTACCGGCTATAAAATTATATAAATAGTTTATTTGAATACTGTTTATTTTGTTAAAAACTAAAAATTTATTATTAAAAATATTATAATATAATAATTTTAAAATAACAAAATACTGTCCCTAAATTTTTTTTTTTTGTGTTTTTCACTACATGGCTAGTCCATAATCAGTACCTCTCCCATACGCAAAACGTGCAAGCATCATCTCCCAAACCCACGCAAAATATTGATTATTGTGTGAATTTTAAGAAAATAATAATATAAATGAATTATCTTAGTCAAAGTCAATCCCAAACAAATATTTTAATTCCATAAAACACAGAAATTGAAAGCTATATATAGAACCATAGATACAGAGACCAAAACAAGGAATCAGCAACACCTATCAGTTGGAACCTTCCCTGTCTCTCTCTCTCTCTCTCTCTCTCTCATTCTCTTTCTTTTCTTGGAAAGGAAAAAGCCAAAGCTCACTACTATTTCACAGCACACAAATTAGTCCACAAACCAGACCTCTTTTTCTATCTATCAGAGTGTTTGTGTGTGAGTCTCTCTCTCTCTCTCTCTCTCTCTTTCTGTGTCTCGGCATTGAAATGGGATCGGTGGATGAGTTCTTGAAGGAGTGTTCAAAGTCCGGAGACGCTGCATACGGAGCGTTCAGATCGGTCTTGGAGCGTCTCGAGGATCCGAATACCCGTGTCCAAGCTCGGATCTTCCTCTCCGATCTCCAGAAACGCTTTCCTTCCAAAGACGATTCTCTTCAATGCTTCCACACTAACCATTTTCGCATCGAGGACATCTACCTCGACCAATTCCAAGGTCACCCATTTTCTTTTTTTCTTTTTCTTTCCATTCAGTTTCTGTTTGGTTACTCTGAAAACAGAGCTAACACGTATATATGTTCTTTGCTTTTTCTTTTACCATTTTCGGATCCAACCCGATTTCCCTTTTTCTGTTTGGTTACTAAGAAAACAGAGCTAAAAGAACGTAATGGACATCAGGACATGTTTTGTTTATTTGGGTCAGTTTTATTTATCATAAAGACTAGTTCTTTGATTTTGGTTACTTACTCAGAAGATACATTACTTTCGTTTGTTTTCTTTTCTTCTTTTGGGTTTCTCATTGACCAATCATTGTGTGGGAAAGTTCGATTTTTTGTTGTTGTTGTTTTTTTTAAAGAAAAACTATTTGGGGTTGGTTCGTTTCCCAAGATAACTAAAATGAAGTCAGTCTCTGGTAATCCAATAATTGAAATTTGTCCTTTTCCTCAAGATTTTTTTTTGCACAAAGTTTTCCTCCAAACGGGTCTCCTTCAACCCATCACATAAAGAGAAATTCTGGTATCGCACCCCATTACACAACTTTGAGTGAGTTGTGGTAGGTGGAGGGGTGTTCCCACGTGGACCCTTCATCATTATTCCATCAACCACAAGGCAAAGTTTTGTAATTGGTTGTGGCACAAGAAATTTTCTTACATAAACTATGACTTGTTAAAATATTTAAACAACATGGGAAAGTACATGTGGGTGCTCTTTTTCGTCATTTTACTAAGAGAGTTGGAGAGAATTCTGCCATTTTTTTAAGCCCCGTTCTTTTCTTCTTCTTTTCCTAGAAACCAAACAGAACACAACCTTCTAACTGAATAACTGATGAAAGGAAGGCTATAGTTAACTTTAACACAATGAAAGAATAGTATAACTGTCGGTTCAAATCATTTGAGAGAATGTGATTCTGTGCTTGTAGTAGCCGGTTGAAAACTTGAAATAGTGAAATTATCAATTCATGTCAAATATTTTCTTATTTTCATTGATCGAAATTGATTGCCTCCAAATGTTTTGTGGTTAGAAGCATGTGTCTAGTGATTCCTGCCTCCAGGTCTTTTAAGCTGCTCATCTCTAAGTCAAGTTAGGCAGAAAAGTTTTCATCTTGCCTGTCTGATAACACAGATCATAGGTTAAAATGCACTCGCTTCTAAATCGGTCATGCTTCCAAAATTTGCAATTTACACATCGACTATTGCAACAGTAGCAATATGCCCCTTTCCATTATGGTCTGTCACAGTTTTGCCAATAGCTCACTTAAATATTGTTCTGATACTCAATGGTGTAAATTGCAACTTTTCATTATCTGAGGGACTGATTTAGAAGTAATCTAAAACTTAGAGGGTGTAATTAGCATTTTATCATCGAACTTATTGTGTCACCATCATGTTCTAAAATATGTCATAGCAGTCACTTGCAGTCAGCAAAACAGATTTTGCCACTGCGCTCTTATTCAAGTTGCGCTTCCTCCTCCCATAAAAGTGGGTGGAGTGTGAGGTTATGGGTTCAAAACCTATTGCATGCGTGTGTGACTTGCCAATAGCTTCCAATGTACTGGGTTTGCACCCTTTTTGCACAGTAATGAATACATTATTTACTTGTATTTTATAAACTGTCAGTAAAACAGATTTCAGTCCAGTAATGACTTCGTGCTTTCCTTCTTTAATGGGCCATTCTCTGTCTAACCTTTAGTTTGCTAGAGGTAAGTCCCTTTATTATTCTGCTTTCTAAGCCAGGATACAAGAGAGTCCTGTGCTTTTGAGCACCTTCAGCTTGTGCTGAATTGCATTTCTCTCAAGAAATTATTTGATAATGTATAAACATTAAAACCCTCCTGAATTGGTGTTCGCTCTGTTTTATTAGCTCATGGGCTATTTCACTGTGTGTTAAGCTGCATTACTTATGATTTTCTCTTTCACAGTATATTAACTTAGTCATGTTGACTTAACATTTCACTAATTTATCATGGGCGTCTATATCCTTTTTTTCCCTATACATAAATCATAGTTCATTATACCCCTTTGTAATATCAAGTCATCAATGGCATCTAGCATGCCTGGCCAATGAGCTATGGATCAAATGGAACTTCCACCCCCAACAAGAATGGATAAAGTGTGAGGTCATGGGTGTGTGTAACTTCCCAATAAGAAAAATGCCTCTGACACACTGACTTAGCATGCTTCTTGACACTTTTTTTCCCCTCTCTCTCTTGGGGGCCAAATGCAGGCTATCGGGGAAGGAAGAAATTGACAACAATGGTGATCCCCAGCATTTTTGTTCCAGAAGACTGGTCCTTCACTTTCTATGAAGGACTGAATCGACACCCAGATTCTATCTTCAAGGACAAGGCAGTTGCTGAACTTGGTTGTGGAAATGGATGGATATCCATTGCCATTGCTGAGAAGTGGTTGCCATCAAAGGTTGGTTCTTTGTCTTTTTTTATCCTCTGTTGTAAAAATCCCCTTTGTATATTTCATCTTCATATCTGCAAATATTAGCCAATTGGCCATGGTGTGGTGTTTTATAACATATCACTTCATCTCTATTTAAATGAACATAGTGTATTTATACACAGTTGCACATGGATATGCATGTAACAATTGAAGTTTGCTTCCATCTTTAATGTTACATATGCCTGCTAGATATGATATAACCATTTTGTTGTGTTCTCTAAGTGATGCTTAAACAACCTGTACAGGTGTATGGCCTTGATATCAATCCTCGAGCAGTAAAGGTTTCTTGGATAAACTTATACTTGAATGCTTTGGATGAGAAAGGTCAACCCGTTTATGATGAAGAGAAGAAAACATTGCTGGACAGGGTGGAGTTTCATGAATCTGATCTACTCTCTTATTGTAAAGATAATGGCATTCAACTTGAACGAATTGTTGGATGCATACCTCAGGTATTGCCTAGGGTGTTATATTTGATGAAGTTAGTTCATACATTGGAATGCTAATTTACTTAGTTTGCCCTTATTTGTGTTCTTCCTGCAGATTCTTAACCCAAATCCTGATGCAATGTCTAAGATGATTACTGAAAATGCGAGCGAGGAATTTCTGTATTCGTTGAGTAACTACTGTGCACTTCAGGTTGGGAGAGATCTTTAATAATTTAATGTTAATGTGTACCTGAAAATTGCTCGTAAGTTAGCATTGTATGCTGCAAGGTCATATCTCACATTGCTTCCTAAACATGTAGCTATAAGTCATTTGTCCTTGGCTAACAAAGTTGTATGGCCAGTGAAACTAAGAATGAAAAATAAAAATATGATGCACTATTGTTTGGTATGATCACTGATTGAAAAGCAGTAAGTCTTGTTTTGGTACTTAATGCTATTGTGGTTCACACCTTTACAATCCTAGGGAGGAACAAACAGTTCTAGCAGCTCCTGATTTGGATCCAGATTCACTCCATTTTCTTTGAAATGAACAGGGTCCATTTGATAGCCGAGAAAATATTTCATTGTTGAGTTCTTTATTGTAGGGCAGTTGGTTGAATGGATAAAAATTAGAGAAACATTTTTGACATAGGATTTTGCTTCTCCTAACATGCTATGGTTGCAGCATCATTTTTTAATTAAAACTATTACTTTGTATTCTTTCTTAAATCATGCAAACTGATTCCATAATCAGACATGCTTAGCCATGAAAATGATTGATAAAATACTATATCTTATAGATACCTCCTGTTTAAAAGAGGATTGAAAAAATTTCCTATAATTTTGTTGCACTTCTTGTGTACTTTATTGCTTCTTTTTCATGATAATAAATTTTATTCAATTATCAAAAAAAGAAAAAGGAGAGGATTGAAAAAAATTCATAACCTTGATTAAGTAGCTGTTACCTTTATAATTTATATATTATTTTCTATATAGGGTTTTGTTGAGGACCAGTTTGGCTTAGGTCTAATTGCAAGGGCAGTTGAGGAAGGAATAGCTGTCATTAAACCTTTGGGGATTTTAATCTTCAATATGGGAGGCCGTCCAGGACAAGCTGTTTGTAAACGCTTGTTTGAGCGTCGTGGTTTCTGTGTTAACAAGATTTGGCAGACTAAAGTTATTCAGGCAAGTAAAACCCATTTCGCTGGATTTTATTTTCTTTTCCATCCAAAATGCACTACCCTTGAAATGCTCTGTTACAGGCTGCTGATACAGATATTTCAGCCTTGGTTGAAATTGAGAAGAACAGTCCACACCGTTTTGAGTTCTTCATGGGGCTTTCTGGAGATCGGCCTATTTGTGCTCGAACAGCATGGGCCTATGGGAAGGCTGGGGGCAGTATTTCTCATGCTTTATCAGTTTACAGTTGCCAGCTTCGTCAACCAAGTCAGGTGATCACTTTGATTTAAGTTTGCATTTTTACAAAGTAGAACTTTATTGCACTTGATGGGAAAGGGAAACCATAAGTACAAAAATTTTAATTGACAGGTCAAGACAATTTTTGAGTTCCTTAAAAATGGCTTCCACGATATCAGCAGTTCTTTAGACTTATCTTTTGAAGATGATTCTGTTGCTGATGAGAAGATTCCATTCCTAGCTTATCTTGCCAGGATCTTGAAAGAGAATTCCTTTTTCCCATACGAGCCACCAGCTGGAAGCAAACTATTTCGTAATCTCATTGCAGGCTTTATGAAAACATATCACCATGTTCCACTGAATGCTGATGTAAGAAAAATTTTCTTATATTTGTTAATTTCCAGTCATCTTGCTTCTTTCACAATCCCCCTCCTCCCCTCTCTTCCTCTTGCCTCCAGATTAAAAAAAATTTGCTGTGCATATTTTTTTGCCTTTCTGGTTGGTCTGTTTTTCTAAATGCTATTATCTCTCATTATGACTTGCAGTCCTGACTTGTTTTTTAACTTCAATTCTTGTGTAGAACATTGTTGTCTTTCCTTCAAGGGCAGTGGCAATTGAGAATGCTCTTAGGTTGTTCTCACCCCGTCTTGCAGTTGTTGACGAACATCTGACCCGGCACCTCCCTAGGCCATGGCTAACATCTTTGGTGATTGAGGTAAATTAGTTTGTGATGATTTTTCAACTTCAAATGTCAATTTTATCTAATTGCCTAGCTAAAGTTTCTAGTATTATGTACTTTAAAAAAAAAAAAAAAAAAATCTAATATTATGCACTCATAAGTCGTAACATCTTTGTTTAATTGATCTAGGGCTTGGGGATTCACTAGATGTGAGTCCCTCCCGATGTTTATGGATTCTAATCTCTATTATACGGGATCTTTTGGTTTCCTTTGTATTTCTTTTGGCTTTTTGCATGAAGTAGACTTTTCTCAATATTTTTTTTTTCTTACCTATAAAAAAGGAAAGCGTTTTGCAACCATTCCTGCACACATGAGCAGAAATATTCTCCAATCAATTTAAAAAACTTATAAGATCTTGCTACCAATAGCCCATGGTGGTGGTATGGTTGCTGGTGTTCAGGTGCCAAGGATAGGTTAATTTCCTTCTGTAATATGCGGCTTTGGACATGCGAAAATATTCTGTGTTATTTTTAAAATCATCCAAATATTTGTGTGCACGATGCAGAAATACCCACATCAAAGTATAAGAGTCTGTGTGTAGGCACCTCCAGGGGGGGGAGGGGGGTGTTGTGTTTGTTATATAAATTCTAGTTATGGCTAACCAGCTGATAATGATTTGATCTTTTGCTCCAAATTAGTAGCCTTAAAATGCAAGGCTTTATATGTCAGGATGTGTATTCAGTGTTTTTTTTTTTTTTTAATGAATAGAAATCTGTGTATAGTCCCCTTCATCATTGTCATTGTTGTCATCACCTTTATGGATTATGATGAATGGTATGAAAATTCAACATTTTTTTTGGTTATGCTAAAAATTCACTGATTTATGTTATCTGGAACTTGGTTTGTATAGAGCTAAACAGTGTTGTCATCAATTCTAGTAATTTCTTATTATATCTCATCATTCTTGTCTAATGTTGATAATAATATTCAAGAAAATGGACTCAAATAATTATGTAAAACCATACTTTTTTATTATTTTTTACATGTACATATATGTATCTGACACATTTATCAGTATATGTCATCGTTCATTCAGTTTGGACTTTGTTGAGTTTTTTATTTTTGATAGGTAATAGATATTTTCATTAATAAAAAATTACATCATGTTCACGATGATGAACAGACTATACTTGAAACAAATACAAAAAAAAAAAATCATGGAGAAACAGAAATAGATTGCAGGAAATCAAATTTGGAAATATATTGCATAAAACCCCTAATACGAGACCACCCAAACAATGTCCCAACTAGCGTAGACTTCAAAAGATTAATAGATTTCTCAACATCCACAAAAGTGCGGGTATTTTGTTCTCTCCAAATTAGCCATATCAAACAGGCTGGCACCATATTCCAAACCGAAGAAGAGTATATCCCCAAATAATTCTCCCATGCACAAAGAAGAGAAACAATCGTCCTTGGCATCACCCACTATATACCAAACATCAAAAAAACTTCACTCCATAAGGCATGTGTCATGTGTGAACTTACAATGAAGTAAAAGATGATCCACTATTTTTCCATCATAGCGGCACAAACAACACCAATTAATCAAAGGCAGGTTCCTTTTTACAAGGTTATCAATAGTAAAAATACTATCCCGAGCTGTTGTCCAAAAAAGAAAGAAACTCTTCTAGGTATCTTAACACTCCAAATACACTTCCAAGGTAAAGGAATGGTAAGAGGAGCAGATAAGGAATTATAGAACGAGCGCACATCAAAAACCCCATTCGGGTTAACTTCCAAAACAAACTATCAACCCCCCTCACCCCTTGTCATTTTGGAATAAATATGCTCGTAAAAAGCATCACTCTCCCCTTGTCAAGTATCTTCTTCTTCTTTTTCTTTCAACATATATGTGGACAGAGATGTTGCCAGCATGTTTACCATGGTGTAGTGACATGTCATTGACATGAAGTCAATTCATTCCCTGCATCTTGCATTGCACATAAATGCATATTTTTCTTTTATAACCTACAAAGACTTTATTTGTTATAATAAATTTGGACAAGTTTGTAGATTTTCAAGGATAGAAAAAATTATTTGGTCACTCCATGTTTTTTTTAATGGTGTCATTTCTGGTTCTTTAATGACTGGTGCCTCCAAATGCTTCAAAATATAATAGAAACTTTACTGTATATATGTGTATATGGATGTCAAAACCCCATTTGATGTTTTGTTGTTGAGTTCTTAAATTGAGGGTTGTTATTAACTCTGTATTTCTTTATGGTAGAATACAGGAATTGATAACCCTTCGCAGGATATACTTACAGTCATTGAAGCACCACGTCAATCAGATTTGATGATAGAGGTGATCAAGAAGTTAAAACCACAGGTGGTGGTCACTGGGACAGCTCATTTTGAGGCCGTTACCAGTTCAGCATTTGAGCAACTTTTAAGTATTACGAGAGAAATTGGATGTCGTCTTTTCTTAGACATATCTGATAATTTTGAGCTATCCAGCCTCCCAGGTTCCAGTGGTGTCCTCAAATATCTTGCACGAACTCGTCTACCCTCACATGCAGCAATTATCTGTGGCCTAGTAAAAAATCGGGTATTTTTCTCTTTTCATATAATCCGTTGATTAACTTAGTCTAGCTTTCATATATGAAGGTTAACAAGTATCTAATCAAGCTAACAAGCCGTATTATTGAACTTCAGATTCTATCTTATCATCTTATTGTTAGATTATTGTTCTTTCTTTTAATTAATGGAAGTCAAATCACCTTTTCCCAGGTTTATTCAGATCTGGAAGCAGCTTTCATCATTTCAGAAGAAGAGGCCATCTTCAAGGCATTGTCCAAGACTGTAGAACTACTAGAGGGGATCACTGCACCAATTAATCAATATTACTATGGTTGTCTTTTCCACGAGCTTCTATCTTTTCAACTGGCTGACCGACGTCCATCTGTTGAGGTTTGTTAGTCATTAAATTAATTCTTAAGATCATTCCCATTAAATGCACTTGAATATGTTATTTCGTGAAAACATGGTCTTTGATGAAGTAGCTCTTCCATTCATGGCATGAAGGTTATCTGGAAATTTAATCATATAATGTGGTATGTAATAAGTTTAACAGGCAAACCAGGAAATATTGCTTTTATGATTTTTTTTTTTTTTGATAGATAATCAGGAAATTTTTATAAATGATAGAAAAATGAGGATATTCCTTTTATGATAAAAAAGGATTAAAAAAAATGATACATTCAATTATTTTATGGTGAAAAAAAAATCCAGTGAAGAGTTATTAAAAAAGCCCTTGATTGCAGCACTCACCTGCCTCCAGAAAAAGACATATAGCAGGAAATTTTGATTCATGTGCATCATTTCATTATCCAAGGCTACCATGATCTCTAGAGCTTATCTTATTTTTTCCCTGACTACTTGGGAGCCTTGAACATGAAATCCTCTGGAGACTCGGGATTCACCACTAGAAAAGCAATCACTTTCCCCTTTTAGGATGTGATCTTTCTTTAATTTAATTAATTTTTTAATGTTCTCTGAATGTTCAGAACTCCACAATTAGTGTTATAATGTCACGTTGAAGTAGGTCACATGGTTGTCTTGATTTGCTACTTTAAATGCTCAATAGATGTGCATTATGTTTTCACTGGAGGCAAGTTTGCTCGTCAAATTGATGTTTGATGCATGTCCTTCAGAGGGAAAGTCAAAAATGCGACTCGGTCGAGATGATTGGATTTGCCAGTTCAGCCATCTCAGTCTTAAATAACTCAGAGTTGTCAATCAATGAGGCAGAGAACACGGCCCTTATTCACATGGATGTCGATCAAAGCTTTTTGCCCATACCATCTGCTGTAAAGGCTGCGATCTTCGAAAGTTTTGCAAGGCAAAACATGGCTGATTCAGAAATTGATGTCACCTCTAGCATCAAACATTTTATCAAGAGAAATTATGGGTTTTCAACTGATAGCAGCACAGAATTTGTATTTGCTGACAGCTCGCTAGCTCTGTTTAATAAGGTGGTCCTCTGCTGTATTCAAGAAGGTGGAACTTTATGCTTCCCAGCAGGCTCAAATGGAAACTATGTTTCTGCCGCCAAATTTTTAAAAGCAAACATTGCAAATATACCTACTAAGTGTGAAGATGGATTTAAGCTGACAGAGAAGATACTTTCTGAAGTACTTGATACTGTAAATAAGCCATGGGTATATATTTCTGGACCAACAGTCAACCCAACTGGCTTGCTTTATAACAACAAAGAGATAGGAAATGTTTTATCTACTTGTGCTAAATTCGGGGCAAGAGTTGTAATTGATACTTCATTTTCGGGTTTGGAATTTGATTCTGAAAGTTGGGGTGGCTGGGATTTGGATGGAAGCTTGTCAAAGCTTTCATCTTCTGCAAATCCCTCTTTTGGTGTCTCTCTGCTTGGAGGACTGTCTCTTAATATGCTGACTGGAGCACTCAAATTCGGGTTCCTTGTTCTTAACCAAACTCCCTTGGTTGACACATTTCATAATTTCCCTGGATTTAGCAAACCTCATAGTACTGTTAAATATGCTATAAAGAAGCTGTTGGGTTTGGCGGAGCAGAAATCAGGATACTTATTGGATGGTGTTGCTGAACAGATAAGGAATTTGAGAAGTAGATCTAAACGATTAAAAGAGGTAATTATCTTTTGTGCTAAAAACTTTCCTTTGTGTCTATTAAAAAAAAAATTCTGAGTATTGTTCCTAATGCCAAACGGAAAGCTAAATTCAAACTACTTGTTTTAGTACTCTTCCTCTTTTTTCTTTTTTTCCCTTAACACATTTTGTCTTAACTTCTTTTCTCATCATGTAAATGCTATAGACACTTGAAAACTGTGGGTGGGATGTTCTTGAATCCTGCGCTGGTGTTTCCATGGTGGCCAAGCCCTCTGCCTATCTCAACAAGATTTTTAAGCTCAAGAAATCGCCTAAAGATGGAGGAAGCACAGAAAATGATGCAACTTATGAAGTCAAGCTTGATGACATAAATATCAGGGAAGCCATCTTCAAAGCCACTGGTTTGTGCATCAACAGCAGCTCATGGACTGGGATTCCTGGCTATTGCAGGTTGACAATTGCTTTAGAAGAAAGCGAATTTGAACGGGCATTGGATTGCATTATCAAATTCAAAGAATCAGTGCCTGGATCACTTTGATATTGTCTCCAAGTTCATTGTTTTCACAAATTAAGCATCATAAAATAAACCAATCTTGTTGTCAGTTCCAATTCCACAGAACTTAAGTTGAGCTTTCTTTCCTCAAGTCAGCTCCAATTGGGTTTGTTGCAAGTTCTGCAGAGCTCAGGTCAAGCATTATTTCGTTGACTTGGCTTCAACTAAAATTTTCTGTCTATATGAAAATTATACCAGTCAATCTTGTTCTTATTTGATTGACTGATGTGGCTTTATAATACCAATCTTCTCAGTTTCCCTGCAGTATGTGAAATCCTTTTATAATACATGTAAGTTTTCTCTCTATTTATTATTATTATTATTATTAGTTTTTTTTTTTTCCTTTGGTTTCATTATGTGGATGCTGAGTTTAATGAAGCATGTTAGTGCCTATATATTGTACAGCTGCCATATGCATAGTTAAAATTGAAATTTAAAACCTTAATAGATGTTTAATTGATGAAAAAGTATCATTTCAAATGGCTGAAGTTAAACGATTCTAATAATTGGACTCAATGCAGTAATAAGTGTTTTTTTCCTGAAGGTTGACGATGAGACAGCAGCAATCATAGGAAGTTCATATATTGTCTTCATATTCTAAATTCGATTAGTTATGTTCATGTTAAGATAAGGTAAAGAGATTTTTTAAAAAAAAAAAAATCTATTGCTAATATTATCAGAAGGGAGTAAATTAAAAAAAAAAAAAAAAAAAATCTAATCAAGAGGCTTGTTTTTTCCCTTCATATTAGGGGTAGGCCGGGTAGCCCATCCTCTTCATTTTTGGAATTTATATTTTTATAAGTAAACAAAGCTTTAATTGAATAAAACAATAGAAAAAAAGAATTCCAATTAGTCATCATATATACTACATACAATATATATGAACTTGGCACCAATTTTGTTCATAAACATTCAAATCAAAACAGAAGCAGAAAGGAATTTACCTTTTGTACAGCATGTACCAAATTCCCTCTCAAAGCGCAACCAAGAATGGCAAATGTCCTTAATGATTCTGTTTTTTAGGAAGGGAAGATATCATCTAATCCAAAATGTACTACATAGCAAGTGAACTAAACCTATATAGGATTCATATGCCCAAAATAACATCAACAAACACCATGCCAATACAATTTTTTAACTTAGAAAGTGACAGTATCTACTTACCAAATTAGGACGGCCGTTCAAGAAATTTTAAGTTGGAACAAATTAAGGTATATGACAAACAACTACAATGAATGATGAAAACAAGGAAAATCAAGCTAAAGGTCTATATGAAAGTAAACAGATACCTCCATCAATATTTTTAAAAATAGATAAATAAATAAAACACTCATACACAAGTAATATGAAAATAAAATAAAATGATGATATAAGACAGGAATGGCTTGAGGTGTAATCCACCAAAAGCAAAGTTTTACTTAGAAACTCAGTCTAAACCTTTAGGATATTGCCTTCTCTATGTAAGTTATTCATTAAACTTTTGCTTTTATGTTGTTTTTCCTTTTACTCATTATTTCACTTAACCTTTGAGAAAACTGCATTTCCACTATTAAGTTTAAATCTATTACCCTTGTAGTCCAGTCAATCTTGTCCTGAAACCTTTTGTTTGTAGAAACCAATTCATTTTCTAACTTTGCATATGATCGCGCCTAGATTTCATCACTTAATATAATTCTCAACAAATAAAATACACCTGTAATCTAGGAAGTATGGACACGAACATGTTTACGGGTACGACAGAGATCTGAGTAATTACTAAAAAGTTATAACATGACACGGCAGGTACGATGTTGGTACAACATGGATACACAACCCAAATTAAGTGTTTGTGCTCCATAGGGCCTAGGTAGTAATGTATATTACGTAAACCTTCTGCCACAACCATAAAAGCAGATTAATCCCAAGCAAACAAACAATCAAGTAAAAATGTGATGAAAAGCTTTCGTTTGACAAAAGAAAATTAACTATACCTCTGAGCCAGTCCCAGCGAATATTTTACTGTAGCACCTCTTATAGTTATAGATGGACCAGCTTCATTTGTATGACCCGATTCAATTTCCATTTCTATATAACCTTTCCAGGTTTCCAACATTGAACCACTGCAAAATCAAAACAGCAAGTTGCTGGCAAACTAGAAAAGAAGTTACAGAAAAATCAAATAATTCTATCTTCTTCGTGCAAGCTCAGAAACTTGAAAAGTTTCAATTTTTACGAATTCACTTTTTATTTCCCTTGAATTAAGAGAGTTTGAGTTTAAGTTTAGTATTGATTTTACTTTTTAATGACACTCTTATGAAGATAGTTTGCTTGAGTTTAAACTTTATTAGCTAAAATTTATCAGTATAAAATTCTATTTCCACTAATAATCAATTTCAACTAAATCCAGTAATTTTACAACTTTTAAACTGTTGCTATATTAATTTTTGGATAGATACAAATGCTTAATTGTTGAAATCAATTTTTTTTCCTCTTTATCACTATATGAATTATCTACAATTTTTATTTTGTCAATACACGTTTTTCAGTCATCAATTTTAATTTAAGTGTTAATTTATCTACTTTTAAAATTTTCAATCCATACACTTGAAAATCTTTAAGTTTTTACAATTTCAGTTTTTTTCTTGTGAGTTAAGAGTTTTAGTTTAGTATTTATTTTTCCTTTTAATGACACCATTATGAAGAGCTTGTTTGTCAATTTGGTTACAAAGCATGTGAAGATCTCATATATAATCATCTCAAGCAACTTTACTCCACGTATAAGGTTAACACTTGTTCTTTCTTTTCTTACATTATGCATTAGGAAAGTCAAAATAATGCTCATAAGTCAAAATATGTTATACTACTAAATGCATAAAGATAGTTAATTGTTATTAATTACTAATATAGTGACAATAGATAGTTAATGTAGATCAAACTCTTTTACCAATAATTTACTAAGAATAACAATCTATTTTCTAAAATATAAGAAATTAAAAATTCTACTTCATTTAAAATTCTATGAGCAAAAGTTTCAAGTATATAATTAAAATAAATTTAAAATTTATTTTGATCGTATATCATTATTTTATGTTTTAATATGTGAAATTTATATATTACACACCATGCTCCTAAAAAGTGACTCAAATGTATGTATTAATTATATGTCATAACATTAATATGTTTTATAATGTGACTAACTAATTATTAGTATAGTTTTGAATATTTTAATTTATTTACATATATCTTTTTAAGTAAATTATGCAACACACGGGCGTTTAACTAGTATTACATATATGTGTTGCCTTTGCAAGTTTAAGAGAGGTGTTAGAGACACCGAATTTTTCACAGCCCCTCATATATAATTTCAACTGGCTACCATAAAACAAGGGTAATTCTATAACTTTTTCAAAAAAAAAAGTGCAATTCTATAAATTAATAAAAAAAAGGTGAAATTGTTATATCTTTGTACTTTCTTCAAATCTTCTCCAAAAATAAATATATACTTTCTTCAAAGAGAAAATCTAACATAACAGCCACAATTTTGTTATGACTTTAACTTGATAGATTATAAGTGGTAAAAAAAATAGTAAGTATATGTTAAAGTAACAAGCAATCTGTTATATAAAATAATCCTAAAAAGTGGTGTGGTTCTTAAAATAACTCTTCTTCCAAAATTTAAAGAGAAATGATATGTCCACAATATTTTTACAACAAATTTTAAGTGGAAGGTTATTACTGGTTATTGTTGTTAGGGTAAAAAAAATAATCTTAATGTTAGGTTTAAATTTGAACTAATAACAATCAACTACCTATAATTTATTGTAAAAATATTATAAACTTAATATCTTTCAAATGTAAAGAGTAAGAGTTGCCACCAACACCCACCTAAATCTAACATGATTTATATATTCAATAACCGGCACATAGCCTCCGACAGAAAAGAAGCTACATTAGCCAAGATTCTGTAGGTCTTACAAATGTCATATGAACCAATCTAAAGATATGTAGGTGGTTGTTGTTGTTGTTTTTACAAAGGTATGTGAAGCTTACACATGGATTAACTCATTCTCTTAAAAAAAAAAAAAAAAAAATACAATCAAAGTATCCTACTTTCTGTGACGAACGTATAATCTGCAAAGAGTAATTGATGATACAGCTAGTGACAAAAAAGCGATTGTATCTTTTAACTTTCTTTTTTTGATGAACGTATCTTTTAACTTTCTAAACCATGAGAAGAAGCTTGTTCGCATTTGTAATTATTCAAATGGATACATGATCTCATCATCCACTTTGAACCCCAAAAAAAATATATTAAATAGACTTCAAGTCTACTTTGTCGACCTCAGTTTTGGTTTGTCGACAAAAATTTCCTTTTTGAATTAGAAAATAGACTTCAAGTCTTATTATTTAAAAAGAAAGAGTGATTCATGTAATAAAAATGCAAAAGCGAATTATGCTTAAACTTAATAAACTAAAACCTAATAATTTCTCGAGTACTACATCATGTATTTAAATTTTTTTTTTTTTTTACAAGAGCATTCACAGCAGTGAAATTAAATAGCTATATAAATATTTTAACTTTACCAAAATACAAAAATCAACACTATAGTAGTGGAGTTAAAGGTATTTTTTTTACCTTCATAGATATAAGCTGTGCACTATAACTGGGTGCTAAAAAAAAAAATTATTCCAAGCCTGGATTAAAATAATATACATTGGTCTATTTTTTTACATTCATTTATTCTCACCATGCCTCTCTTTCAGTGTTACTCTCATCTGAAGCTCTCATCTCTCAAAACTCTCTCAAGCTCACTCTCTTAAACTCTCACCTCTTTGTTTCACTGCTACTAGCCTAACTCATCTTCAACATCACTGCCACCGAAGCTCGACATCACCAACTCACCAGCCATCTCAAGCCGCCGATCAGCCTCAGACCCACGCCGCCATCCATCTCAAACCCACTTCTCTTCTGCCGATTCACTTCAGGTCAGTTATCTCTGTCTTCTTCATGTGGATGCTTGGGATTTTTGATTTTGGTATAACATCAAAGAATGTGGGATTTTTTTTTTTTATTTCTTTTTCTTGTTCTTTCAGTTTATTATTTTAGATGCAATAATTTTTTTGCTGTTTTTGCTCAATGAAAAGTTCTGTCATTTGATCTCAGAGCATCCATTCGTTTTGATTCAGAGCATCCATGAATGGACAAAATGTATTTATATTAGAATGTATAGGGAATTTTCTGTTTGCAGGAATTTGTTGTGTGGTTTTCTTGTAATAGAAGTTCTTGTCCTAGTTTTATGTTCAGTTGCACAAAACCAGAAACAGAAGCACACAAAAAGGATTGTCATTTTAATGAGAAATTGTTAATTTGGTTTTGAGATGCTCAAAAATGAATTTGTTGTTTTCCTTATTAGTGGGATTAAGCTACATGTCAAATTAAGTATTTATGCATAATTATGTTCGATTGTTATAATTCTATGTATTTTAAGTTTTGATATAAATGTTAGTTTGGGTTGCGTGTGGCAGCGGTAGCGGTTGCGGGTGGTTGTGATTGTTGTTTATTGTAGTGAATATATTATTTTATTACAGTAGATATATTATTTTATTGTGTTGAAAGCTAAAATGGATTCATTGTTGTATCATGTGAGTAGGTAAAATAGATAAAGTAACTTTTTGTAGTGCCAAATAGCTAAATTTTTAGCTCCATTGCTGTTTGATTGAACGATTCATACAAATTACCAAAAAAAAAAAAAAAAAACTCCTAAACAGCTTTAGGGCCTTAACTCATATCAATATATCATATTATTAACTTGAAAGTATTGGCAAATTACAATTTATCTACCTATGTGATTTGACTGAAATTTAAGTTGCTTACGATTTGATATTTGACACTTTATCCACTTAATGTTAGCTTAGTTAGATTTGTATAATTCATCTCTATTAAAAACAGAGCTAAATACGTAATTTTACTCTACTTTTATGTCTCTCCTCCAAAAACACAAAAAAAATAAAAATAAAAATATAAGATAAAAAAATATTAATCAAAACACTTGCATCATGAAATTTCAAATTATAGATAACTATATTAAATTTTGGTCAAACTTTAGGTAGAGTAAAATATAAATTTTAAACTATAGTTAGATAACTTAAATTATAACCCAACCACAAATAGATCATTTGTAATTTACACCGAACCGAAAGAATTAAACGACGTAAGATTGGTTTTAAAAATGTTTGTATGTGTGCATGAATGAGAAGGCCAGCATTACAAATCAAAACGTCGATCCTGAGACACTTTAATGAACCAAAAATATCAACCTTTTTATTAGCTATACGTCGTTTCCTTCTAGTTCTGAAGGACATATCAATTTTCACATAATAATGGTAGCAGCTGGCATGGTTCTTTATTTAGGACCAGGTGTGGTGGTCATCTACGCCCTACACGTTTCTCGACGGCTTTAATTGCAGCAGGAACAAAGAAAGAAAAGCAAGTATGGTTTCGATTTTTGAAAAACATGCTTTTTGATCGATGGACAAATTGCTTCGAGTCAACTAAATGCATTACGTATGTTGCCGACATCTCCTATTTGCCGACACCTGACTGACTTTCATGTCTTTTTTACCTTTATGTTCTGGCTTCATTAGGCACCCTTGTATATTGGTTTCTATTCGAACCCAAAATATCCTACCATTGCTTCGAGACCCACTTACTCTCACTGACAGTACAAACAAATCCCAGAAATACAGCAAGCTAAAACCACTCTCTCTTTACTTTCTCACATGCTCTGTTTCTCTCAGAACCAGAACCAGAGCATGGAGCGCCTAGCTTTCTCTTGCCTCTTCTTGTTCATTTCTCTCCTCGCAGTCGCAGATGCGGGTTCCATAGGAGTGAACTATGGAAGAATCGCAAACAACCTTCCCTCAGCATCAAAGGTTGTGCCGCTTCTCAAATCTCAGGGTCTAAATCGGGTCAAGGTCTTCGACTCCGACCCTGCAGTTCTCAAAGCCTTATCCGGATCCGGCATCAAAGTCACCGTAGGCCTCCCAAACGAGCTCCTTTTCGCCGCCGCCAGAAGCAAATCCTTCGCCTCCACATGGGTCCAGAAGAATGTCGCTGCCTACCACCCTTCAACACAAATCGAAGCCATTGCTGTAGGCAACGAAGTCTTCGTCGACCCAAATAACAAAACCCAGTACCTCATACCCGCAATGAAAAACCTCCATGACGCTCTCGTTAAGAACAACTTCAATAATGACATCAAAATCTCTACCCCTATAGCTTTCAGCGCACTTCAAAACTCTTACCCTTCTTCAGCCGGGTCTTTCCGACCCGAACTAGTAGAATCCGTTTTCAAACCCTTGTTGGATTTCCTTCGCCAAACCAGGTCGTTCCTCATGGTTAATGCCTACCCATTTTTCGCTTACAAGTCAAATCCCCACGACATTTCCTTAGACTACGCTTTGTTCACTGAAAACCCGGGTGTAGTGGATGCGGGTAACGGGTTGAGATATTTTAGCTTATTCGACGCTCAAATCGACGCCGTTTTTGCTGCCATGTCAGCTTTGAAATACGACGATATTCAGGTTGTTGTAACGGAAACGGGCTGGCCTTCGAAAGGAGACGAAAACGAAGTGGGCGCGTCGATTCCAAACGCTGCTGCTTACAACGGAAATCTGGTCCGTCGGATTTTGACTGGAGGTGGGACACCGTTGAGACCTAAAGCAGATCTGACCGTTTATTTGTTCGCTCTTTTCAACGAGAACAAGAAGAACGGTTCCACATCGGAGCGTAACTACGGGCTGTTTTACCCTACCGAGGAGAAAGTGTACGACATACCGTTTACGGTGGAGGGATTGAAGAATTACCACGACACGCCGCGGACGCCGGTGAACGGTGGCGGAGTGTCGAAGAGTTCGTCGTCAGGGAACACGTGGTGCGTGGCGAAGGGTGATGTGGGGAAAGAGAAGCTGCAGTCGGCTCTAGATTATGCTTGTGGTGAGGGTGGTGCTGACTGCCATCCGATCCAGCCAGGTGGCACGTGTTATAATCCTAATACTGTTGAGGCCCACGCTTCGTTCGCGTTCAACAGTTTTTATCAGAAGAAGAGTCGTGCCATGGGTACTTGTTATTTCGGAGGAGCGGCTTATGTGGTCTCTCAACCCCCTAGATATGGAAGTTGCCAGTTCCCCGCGGGATACTACTGAAGCCCAAAAAAAAAAGGACGTGCATGGGATTGGTTGGTTTTGAAAGACAGATAATATAAGAGAGATTATTATTTACTGTATTGTCTGTCGTATCAAAATGTTATAATTTTACCAATCTATTCTTAAACTATGGTTGTTCCAGGTTTTGTTTTCGTACTACTTGTATAATGTAAATGCCTTGAAAAACAACTCTTATAATTAAATTTTGGAAATAGATGCTATCCATAGTATGTTCTTAGATCTTGCCCGCATGCAAGAAACAAAATCCTAATAGCTGGCGTTCTGGAGGCATTTCCCATAAACCAGCATTCGTATGGTCCATGCTTAGATACTGGAAGAAAGTCTGAAAAAAAAAAAAAAATTTGCATCATAGACTAGTAATAATTAATTAAATTAAAACAACTATATTATGTCATTTACCAATCCCGCAATAAGAACGTGAAAATGGAATGCATATGGAAGACGAGGTGGGTTTCTACTGAAATTGTTGTTAAATTCTTAGAGTCCGCTCAGGTTCATCAAAATATCAATATCAGGTAATTGATTGGCTTGATTGTTGGCTTGCATTATATTGTATCGGTGAGATCGAGATCTTACAGATGCAGCAGGTTTGCTCTTGCAGATGTAGCGGGTTTGCTCTTACAGGTAGCTGTAAGAGCATTCTTATCAAACATTGTAAAAAATTTAACATTTACTCTCTCAAAACCTATATTTATAACATATAACATACCACTTTATAATACAACCTATATCTAAACTTCTATTTTTTTTACAATTTCATTTAAATATTTTTTCTTTATTATTTTTTATTAATTTTTTATTTTTCCACTCTCTCCTCTTTCTCTCTCTTTCCCAGCTTTTATTAAACAAGTATATTTTTTTTTACAATCTTGCTACAGTGGACTGCTATGTCTAGTAGTAGTCCACTGTAGCTGGATTGTAAACAAAGTAAAATTTGAAAGGATTGATGGAGGGTGATTTTTTGTAATGATAGCATATTGTATCTCAAATTTTAAATCAATAGCATTTGCTCTCCTTGATGAGAATGCTTTAACATATATAGAAAAAACTTAAAAGACTGTTTGCGTGTGTCAGAGTAGAGTCATCAATTTAAAGACTGTTTGCGTGTGAGTTGGCAAAGATGGAAATGCAATATGACGATAAGTGAATTAAGTCGTTGCAAGAGCAATGGCTGAATGTTGTTAGGGAAAAGCTAGATGGGGTTGTGGTGAATGGGAGTGAGGAGAGGAGGTATGATTGGAATTTGAATCTTTCGTTTGCTTATGTAGAAGGGGAGAGCTTGTTGATGGGGTTGAAGGAGGTGGCAGTGGCGAGTGGTAGCACGTGCACTAGTGCTAGCTTGGAGCCTTCCTTTGTGTTGAGGGCATTGGGTGTTGATGAGTATATGGCTCACACGTCGATTTGGTTTGGGATTGGGAGGTTTACTACTGAGGCTGAGATTGACCGGGCGGTTGAGCTCACGGTGCATCAGGTGGAGAAGTTGAGGGAAATGAGTCCCCTTTATGAGATGGTGAAAGAAGTGATCAACATTAAGGATATTCAATGGTCACAACACTGATGGGATTTATGTGCTAGTGCTGGCATGGTATATTTGGATTAGCAAAAGAGTCTGTGTTGCATTTGCAGGTTATATGTAAAATGGGGATGGACATGTAAGTTGGAGCTGCTCAACTAGCTGGAGAATTCATATGGTTCGTCCAGGTTTTGTTTTCGTGCTACTTCTATAATGTAGATGCCTTGAAAAACAACTCTTATAATTGAATTTTGGAAATAGATGCTGTCTATAATATCTGCTTTATATTGATGTGGACTTCTATGAGTTCTCTTGGTCCGGAAATGGGTAAATTTGATAATAATGAGAAAAACAAGGGGATGCCTTTTTTTTTTTTTAATAGTCGGAATGTAGCATTTGTTTTGTTACCTCATTGGTCTTTTCAGTGTTTTCTGCAAAACTACTTGCTAATTACTTGTGATATATGTGCGGTTAAGGATTATTTTGAATTATCTTAAATAGTTGTTTGCCACTTTATTTAAAAAGGTTTTCTTTGTATTTCTTTCTGTTTTTTTGGTTAGAACTGACACCATAGTATTTTTGAGGATGCTGGACAATAGACGTTTCTAGTGGAATTTTTTCCTTAGGTAGTCTCAACTGTATAGAAATTTTAGTTTGCATTTGGTTTTGATACCATTTTTGTTGCAACTAATTCTTTGGCAGTTTAAGTTACTGGGTGCTGAGTGACCGGTTTTTTTATTTAAAAAAATAGAAATGTGATTTTAATCTATGCAGCATTATAAATGCCTTATCATGTTTATAGTATCATTTTGGTAGTTTTGCTACGCCACAATGAAAGGCAGGGTGCAAAAGGTATGCCATCATGACCTGTGTTAGAGTAGGGATTTGTCTTAATTCAAATGGGTCAACTGTGCATTGGCATTAAAAAATTGTTAATTAAATCCTAGCTAGTTAGTTTAGTTATTCTGTTTTTTTTTTTTTGGTAGCACACTGCCTGTGTGCCTTTTTACAAAGTGGAAGTTTATTGCACTTGATGGGAAAGGGCAACCATAAGTACAAAAAAAAAAATTTAATTGACAGGTCAGGACAATTTTTGAGTTCCTTAAAAATGGCTTCCACAATATCAGCAGTTCTTTAGACTTGTCTTTTGAAGATGATTCTGTTGTGATGAGAAGATTCTGTTCCTAGCTTATCTTGCCAGGATCTTGAAAGAAAATTCCTTTTTCCCATGCGAGCCACCAGCAGGAAGCAAACTATTTTGTAATCTCATTGCAGGCTTTATGAAAACATATCACCATGTTCCACAGAATGCTGATGTAAGGAAATTTAACCATATTTGTTAATTTCTAGTCATCCTGCTTCTTTCACAATCTCTTCCCCCCCCCCCCCCCCCCCCGGCCCCCTTCAACCTTTCTTCCTCTTGCCTCCAGATTAAAAAAAAGTAGTTGTGCATAATCTTTTGCCCTTTCTGGTCGGTCTGTTTTTCTAAATGCTAGTATCTCTCATTATGACCTGCAGTCCTGACTTGTTTTTTTAACTTCAATTCTTGCGCAGACCATTGTTGTCTTTCCTTCAAGGGCAGTGGCAATTGAGAATGCTCTTAGGTTGTTCTCACCCCGTCTTGCAGTTGTTGATGAACATCTGACCCGGCACATACCTAGGCAATGGCTAACATCTTTGGTAATTGAGGTATGTTAGTTTGTGATGATGTTTCAACTTCAAATGTCAATTTTACCTAATAGCCTAGCTGAAGTTTCTAGTATTAAGTAACCCTCCTGATGTTTATGGATTCCCATCTCTTTTGTACATGATCTTCTGGTTTCCTTTGTATTTCTTTTGGCTACTTCGTGCCTTTTTGCATGAAAGTAGACTTTTCTCAATAAATTTTTTTTCTTACCTATGAAAAAAGAAAAGCATTTTGCAACCATTCCTGCACACATGAGCAGAAATATTCTCCAATCAATGTAAAAAACTTTTAAGATCCTGCTACCAATAGCCCATGGCTAGTGGTATGGGTTCACTATGTTATATGTATCTGACACATTTATTAGTATATGTCATCAATCATTCAGTTTGGACTTTGTCAAGTATCTTCTATTTTCAACAGATACGTTGCCAGCATGTTTACCATGGTGGAGTGACATGTAATTGACATGAAGTCAATTCATTCCCTGCATCTTGCATTACACATAAATGCATATTTTCTTTTATAACCTAAAAAGACTTTATTTGTTATAATAAATTTGGACAAAAAGGTTTGTAGATTTCTAGGCCAGAAAAAGTTATTTGGTCGCTCCATGTTTTTTAATGATGTTATTTCTGGTTCTTTAACGACTGGTGCCTCCAAATGCATCAAAATCTAATAGACAATTTACTGTATAAGTGTATATGGATGTCAAAACACCATTTGGAGTTTTGTTGATGAGTACTTAAATTGAGGGATGTTATTATCTCTATTTATTTCTTTATGGTAGAATACTGGAAGTGATAACCCTTCACAGGATATACTAACAGTCATTGAAGCACTGCGTCAATCAGATTTGATGATAGAGGTGATTACGAAGTTAAAACCACAGGTGGTGGTCACTGGGATAGCTCATTTTGAGGCCATTACCAGTTCAGCATTTGAGCACCTTTTAAGTATTACGAGTAATATTGGATGTCGTCTTTTCTTAGACATATCTGATAATTTTGAGCTATCCAGCCTACCGGGTTCCAGTGGTGTCCTCAAATATCTTGCAGGAACTCGTCTACCCTCACATGCAGCAATTATCTGTGGCCTAGTAAAAAATATGGTATTTTTCTCTTTTCATATAATCCATTGAATAACTTAGTCTAGCTTTCATAGATGAAGGTTAATAAGTATCTAATCAAGCTAACAAGCCATATCATTGAACTTCAGATTGAATCTTATCATCTTATCCTTAGATTATTGTTCTTTCTTCTTTTAATTAACGGTAGTCAAATCACCTTTTCCCAGGTTTATTCAGATCTGGAAGTAGATTTCATCATTTCAGAAGAAGAGGCCATCTTCAAGGCATTGTTCAAGCCTGTAGGACTACTAGAGGGGATCACTGCCTCTCAGTCTTAAATAACTCAGAGAGTTGTCAATCAATGAGGCGGAGTACACGGCCCTGATTCACATGGATGTCGATCAAAGCTTTTTGCCCATACCATCTGCTGTAAGGCTGCGATCTTTGAAAGTTTTGCAAGGCAAAACATGGCTGATTCAGAAATAGATGTCACCTCTAGCATCAAACATTTTATCAAGAGAAATTATGGGTTTCTGATAGCAGCACAGAATTTGTTATTGCTGACAGCTTGCTAGCTCTGTTTAATAAGGTGGTCCTCTGCTGTATTCAAGAAGGTGGAACTTTATGCTTCCCAGCAGGCTCGAATGGAAACTACGTTTCTGCTGCCAAATTTTTAAAAGAAAACATTGCAAATATACCTAGTAAGTGTGAAGATGGATATAAGCTGACAGAGCAGATACTTTCTGAAGTACTTGATACTGTAAATAAGCCATGGGTATACATTTCTGGACCAACAGTCAACCCAACATTAGCAATTTTACATCTAGAAAAACGAGTAAAACGCAAGAAACATAGACTTTAAGTAATTATTTTAATATTTAAATATATAAAAAGGTTCATTGTTGCATTATTGAGCCTCAAAATGCATAGAGTTGGCTGTAATAGAAAAGATTACGTTTCTCTTGACAAGATACTAACATTAGAAATGTTATTACCATGCTATATCTTCCATTCAAAGAAAGAAAAAGAAATGTTATTACCATGCAAAAGTTTCAGCCTTGAAGGCCACACTATCCTAGTATGCTATGAATATAAAACTTTCCTGACTTTTTGGATGAATTATATAGAAAAAATTTAGTACCACAAATTAATTCACAATTTCTTGCCATAACTATAACATGGTAGTGTGAGTGACTGATAGTTTTCCTTGTTTTTTAGTATTTGGTAGCATAAAAAAAGATGAGTTAAAGAAAATTATCTTTCGCCAATGTAAAAAATATAACTTATTTTTAGAGATAATATTTCATTAATGGTTTTTTGGGAAACAAGTCTATTTCACAGTTAGTTAAATGAAAGAATTTAAGAGGTTTTTATAACTCATTTAAAGTTGCTATCAAACATTTGAAAATGAGATAGTTTTATAAAAAATACTTCTTAAAAAATGACTCATTTTTTAGAATTCGTCTCATTTTTTAGAATTCATCATTGTTGAAACATGACGTATATGTAGATGCTATGAAATAGTTTGCTTTTCTAAAACAACTTGAATTATATATTGTGTCGTCAAGAAATTTTTTTGCAGTTTGCTAAGAGTTGTGATAAAGAAAATGTGAAATAGTTTGCCTTCCTAAAACATCTTGTATTATATATAGTGTCGTCAAGAAATTTTTTTTTTTTTTTTTTTAAAAACAAAAACACATCTCCGGTGGCACTTCATAAGGTACCTGTAGACTCTGCAGTAATGACAGCATCCCCAGAATCCTTTGCGAAGAGAGTAAGCCTAGTGCGATAGTTATGATTCACTGCATAAAAGTCAGAGCGAGCCATGGACATGTAGCTCTCTGCCACCCTTCCCACGGGGTACTTCAAATCAAGAACCACGCCTACTGGTATGACCTCCTTTGCCAACACTAAAGGCTCATGACCCCAGAGGCAGAGGGAGAGGGAGAGGGTGAGTAAGAGAAATGATAGGAAAGAGAACAGGTGCTTCTGGATTGCCATTGTCAATGTTTAACTGAGATCAAGCTAACCTTGCCAAATGATAACTAGAAAAAGCAGAGGGGACTACACGTTAGCATTTTGCAGAGTGTTTGAATTAAGTTTAGAAAAGTTGGTCTACACGTTAAGTCGTTAACTGTGAATTGTTTGAATTAAGTTTAGAAATTTCCATTCGATGTTGAAAATTTTGGGCAGCTGACAGTTGACCGGCTTACTTTGCGCGGCCCAAATTTACAGGCACAGCTAGCCTTCATTTTGTTTGCCTTATTAAGAGGCTCAGATAGCTACGGTCGGACACATAACACACGACATGAATGCAACAAGAGCAGTTGGACCACCGGAATTTGGTAATGACTTTCCAATTAATGGTAAACGTGGTTGTTATGCGTAAAAAAAGAGAAACAATTTATATAATAAAAATTTGATATTTTAATGAAAAATAGCATAAAATAGTCTGATGTAAAATATTTTGAAAATTATGTAGGTAAAGTAGAAAAAAGTAATTTCTTATACTAAAATAGACATGAATTTTTGCTCAAGCTGATATGAATGCTCTAATATGAAGGAAATAAGGGTGTAGTGCATTTGAGACCAGGGAGTCGCAATACCAAAACGCAGGAGCCACAATTATGGAAGAAAGTAAGGAAATGAGATACCTTTAAATATCTCCCTAAATTACCCACACTTTTATTTTATTTTTTTTAATTTAATTTTAATTTTTTTTATACAAGATAGAAATTCTACTCTAACTTAATCTAAATTACCTTCACTTTTATCTTCAAATCTCATTCTTCTTGCTCTTCAACTTAAAGCATTTACATTGGTCATCCTAAAATATTTAGTAACTTTTAGCACCCAAAAAAATACTTTATCTATTTTAACTCACTATTTTATAACTTATCCAACATCTCAACTCTTATTTTTCATATCACAGTCTAACTCACTATTTTATAACTTATCCAACATCTCAACTCTTATTTTTCATATCACAGTCAAACAATATTAACTCTCTCTCTCTCTCTCTCTCTCTCTCTCAGACCCATCAAACAGATGCACACCCACCAACCACCACCACTACAAATCGAAACCCACCCATCAAACAATATTGTGTGCTTCCTTTTTTTTTTGCCAAGTGTCATTGTAGTATGTTTTGAGAATGAAAGCGTGTCATCGTTGCATGCATCCACCAATTTGAAGATCCATCCAACTTTTGTAATATACATGGAGTGCGAGTTTCTTGAGAGGTCCGGGGAAGAACAGGATGAGCTTCAACGGAGCACTAAGAGAGTTAAGGAGGTTTCAAACAGTGGGGACCAAGTTGAAAAGAGTCATGGTCTGGAAGACATCAGGACTAAGTCCTACAAGGAAAAACTCGTGGGTGACTTCCCAGGAGCCCATGCTCAAATGTGCTTAGCAAATAGTGACCAAGCTGGCGATGAGGAATCGGATAGTGATATGGATGAGGTTACTAAAGGGTTTGCCGCTGTGATGCTTTCAAAAGAGACCAAAACAAGGATTAGAGGTGCATGGTCCAACGCCCTCATTGTCAAGGTTTTTGGTAGAACGGTGGGGTACCATTACCTACACAAAATGGCCATGAGTCTGTGGAAACCGCAGTGGAGAGTAGACTGCTTGGACCTAGGAAGCGATTTTTTCCTTTTCAGGTTTGAAGCCAGAGACGACGTGGATAAGGTGCTGGAAGGGGGTCCGTGGTTCTTTGGAGGACATTTTGTAGCTGTGAGATTATGGGAGCCAAATTTTAAGGCATCCACTGCAAAGTTGAACTCCATAGCGGTATGGGTGAGACTCAATGAACTCCCCGTTGAATACTATGACGCGTATGTGTTAAGGGAAATCGGAAGCGCAATCGGTCCGGTGCTAAAGGTGGATGTAAACACAGCGACAAGAACGAGAGGAAGGTACGCTCGTATCTGTGTTCAAATCGATGTTTCGAAACCATTAATCAAAACAGTGCTCATTGGTCGTTTGGCGCAAGAGGTGGTGTATGAAGGCATAGGGGCTTTATGCTTTGGGTGTGGTAGAGTCGGGCACAAGAAGGAAGGGTGTCCCTATGTTGTTCGAAGTCCAGCCCCTGCCGTGGATAGCCAACAGGGACATGAGAATGCCATTTTTGCACATGTGGAGGAAGGTGACAGTAAGGTGGAAGATAGCTGTGGTCCATGGATGGTTGTCAGTCGGAGAAAGGCAGGGACTAAACGAGCTATGACAGAGAAAGGGAAGCTAAGGAGGACCAACTAGGTTGGTTCCTCTAGTTTGGTTAGGCCATCTAAGCATGCGAAGGAAGATCAAGTGGGGCGGTACCATGTGAGCAGCCCACGTTATGATTCAAATGGGCAACCTGACTCAAACGGCCATATTGTGGGGCCCAAGGAAAATGCAGACAAGACTGTGGAGGTGCAAATAGCTAGTCAATAGATAGAGGCGGTAGGTGTTAGTCCCAATAGCAACACGTGTCTGGTGATTAAGGCACAAGAGTGTGTTGGAAGTTATGAGCCCATTCTTTTATCTGTTGGGCAAGAGGGTGGCAGAGATACTGAGCCTGATTTTTTATCTGATAAACAAGGAAAAGGTTTAACTAAAAGTTTTGGCGATAACTTTTGGCGAGGGATCAAAATAAAGTGAATTCAATGGCAGGTGTGAATGTTTATAATTTTGATCAAAATGTATCAAGAAATGAACTTGCTTGTATGATCATCTTGCATGAGTATTCCCTCTCTATAGTTGACCACATTGGTTTTAGAAAATATTCATCTTCTCTTCAACCATTGTTTAGGATGGTTTCTAGGAATACAATCAAGAAGGACATTTTGAGCATCTATGAGAAAGAAAGGGAGAAATCAAAGCATGAAATTGATAAGAATCAGGGTAGAATTTCTATTACCACTGATATGTGGACTTCACAAAACAAAAAGCGAGGGTTTATGGTTATAACAGCACACTTCATTGATGGTTTGTGGAGATTACAAAGCCGAGTCATGAGGTGCTTTTTTTAAAGTATATATTCATATTTATGTTTCAATTAAATTCTTTTCAAATTTTTTATAAACTTATATCATTGTTGGTTCTAATTATTTAAATTTCTCATTTAAGGTTTATTTATGTGCCATCTCCACATACGAAAGAAGTACTTTCTAGTGTCCTTCTAGATACTTTGTTGGAGTGGAATATTGATAGGAAGTTATCTACTGTGACTATGGACAATTGCAGTACCAATGATGCAGTTATAAAAATTATCTTAGATAAGCTTCAACGTGGTGCACTTATTATGCGTGGATCAATGTTGCATATGCGTTGTGCAGCACATATTCTTAATTTGATTGTTCAGGATGGTTTGGATGTAATTGGATCATGCATTGAAAAGGTTCGAGAAAGTGTGGGATTTTGGACTGCATCAACAAAGAGAAGGCAGAAGTTTGAAGAGACAGCCCGACAAGCACATGTTGAATGTACCAAAGAACTAGCCCTTGATTGTAAGACTCGTTGGAACTGTACCTATCTCATGCTTTCTACTGCTATAAAGTATCAAAATGTCTTTTATCGATTGAACATATGTGAGTCATCTTATAAGTGCATTCCCACGGAGGAAGAATGGGAGATGGCAAGTAATATATGTGAGAGATTGGCAGTGTTTCACAAGATTACAGAGCTATTTTCAGGTATCTCATACCCTACAGCTAATCTTTTCTTTCCTAAGGTGTGTGAAATAAAAATAGTTTTGAATTCTTGGTTTACAAGTGCAAATGATGTGATTAGGAGTATGGCATTTAAAATGTTGGAAAAATTTGATTGTTATTGGAATGTGATCCATGGTGTTATGGCCGTGGCAACCATTTTAGACCCAAGATATAAGATTGAACTGTTAGAATATTATTTTCCAATAATTTATGGTGATGAAACTGATAATGAAATTCAAAGGGTTAGAGATATTTGTTATGAAATGATTCGTGACTATAGTTCTAGGAGAATGGGTAGGGAAGGTACTCATGGCCCTTGTGTGGGAGAGGATCTGCAAGTTGATGACTCCCTAATGGACTTTGAAAGATATCTTAGTCAGAAAAAAAGGGGTGGGAATATTAAATTGGAGTTGGACCATTACCTTGAAGATGATTTAATGCCAAGAACTGTGGATTTTGATATTTTGGCATGGTGGAAATCTAATGGGCCAAAGTATCCTACTTTGCAACGCATTGCACGGGATATCCTTGCCATTCCAGTGTCAACTGTTGCCTCAGAGTCATCATTTAGCACAAGTGGTCGATTGTTAAGTCCGCATCGCAGTAAACTTCATCAAAAGACTGTGGAGGCATTAATGTGTGCTCAAAATTGGTTATGGGCTGAAATTAATGGTAATTAAATTTACTAGTTTAATTATGCAATGATTTATGTTGCTGCAGTCTTTATTATATTTTTCAATAGTTTGATTGAATTTATTTTATCTTTTTTTTTAGGTTCTTCATCTATCATAGATGGAATTGAAGATACATTCCAAAATATCTTGGATGATTATGATGATGAAGAAGAAGAAAGTTGTGTCACAATGATGGAAGAAAGTGGAGATTTTTTTTGAAGATCTAGGCAATTTTTATTTTGTTATGTATTAGGAGTTTGGATTATTTTATTGTGTCATACTATGAGATTTTTTTTTTGTGACATTGTCTTGTTAAACATTTAGATAATATTATTTAGTTTTTGGTAAAAATTTGTTTGATTTGATAGGATAAATTTATTTATAATTTCAAGTATATTTTTAATATTGAAACATGTCATTTTGTTTGAAAAAATGATAATAGTTGTAGGGAAAATTAACAAGAAATAAAGTTTTACTGTGTAGGGCGGGGCTTTGCGGGTCTTCGCGGGGCCTTAAGGGGCGGGGATGAGGTAAGAAATTTTCCCCATCATGCGGGGCGGGGCGGGGATGGGGCAAGAAAAATCTATGCGGGGCGGGGGCGAAGATCCCATCCTTCGGCTTCAACTTGGACTCGTGGAAACCTAATTGATTTATTAGCATCACCTTGATAGAGGAATCCTTTTGATATCCAACAAAATAACCATTCTTTTTAATCTCCTTAACATCAACAAATGTAGGCTGCAATCTTTGTATTGTCAACATTGAGGTTAAGCTTGCTGTATAACTTTGACTAAGGATGAGTACCACAAAAATCCATATGATTAGCACAAATCTTGACCAATTATTTACGACTTTCTCCCCTGTAGGCACCAGTAAAGTATTATTAATACACATATGCATAATGAATATCCATGTTTTGCGTCGAAACTAACTACAAAGAGAGAATAAAATCTTGGAAAAAATGCACACAATTTTTTGTGGTTTTCCCATCAAACACAGAAAGCCCTATTTATGAGTGTAACACTTAAGCCTATGTGGTATTTTATTATTATTATTATTTTATTATATGTGTAACACTTAAGCCTAATTTATTTTAATCCTCTTGAAGTTTTTGAGTGTACCAAAAGAAACCCATAAAGTTTTTGAGTGCAACTCAAAACCATCATTTAGTAGTATTTCATGTGAAAATGCATTTCTAAATATGGACATGTGGAGTTAAGTGTTACATTCGAAATTTTAGGGGCTTTCTTTGATTTGCGAAGAAGCCACATGGAGGGCTTTATATACTTTTCCCTAAAGTCTTTCTATTGGGTTGAAGAAATTTACTTTGAGCAAAGACAAGTGTTGAAAAGGAGAACCAGAAAATCAAGCCAAGTTGTTGCTTTGGGGAGCCTCTAAACACAGAGTTTACACGGTGTTCAAGAACCCATACTACCAAACCTGTAAAAATGAAAGCTGCACCAGTTGTTAACCATAAATTCAAGCTTAGTGGCTTTAAGAAAATCCACAAGTTTTTGCTTTCATCATCTTTCACCAAAACCGCCATTGATAATCCTGATTCTGTATAAGGCAAAGTGAAATCTATATATACGGAGCGATGAGGCATAATTGTTATGTCTCCAACAGCTGCATCATACTTCTGCATTGAGAGAGAGAGAGATAGTTACCAATTTATGGACTTTGAAAAAGTTAAATGAAGTAACTAACTAACACAACTTAAAGTAAATAAAAATCTTATGTCTTATGTTGAGTGTTTTACATTATACTCCATCAATCATAATCTAGCACACATCATTTTGCTTTCTTTATAAAGTAACCAAAATTTAAAATGGAAAAAATTAGATACATATTACATATTACAATTGGTGGAGTATAAAATAGAACACCCAAAGTGCTAAAGATTTTTATTTACCTATATTCAAGAAAAAAAATCATATAAAAAGAAAAGAAGAAACCCCACATGAGTTTTAATTTGGTAGAGTAGTTCATCGTATGTCCCATTACTCTGCCTATGTTTATTTGTGTAGGGAATAAACTCATAAGGAAGGGGGAATGGTAATGCATCTAGTACAGCATGGAACACTTCAATGGCAAACCCTGATATGCTAGGCTTATCACTAGTAGGAGAATTCCAATCCACTTTCAAGAATTCTTGAAAACATTTTTTCACTGGAATTCCAGTTCTTAAATTCGTAGGTTGGTCTATTGTGTATCCTGGCCAGATCAGTGGTTTAAGTCTCTCCTTTGAAGTTGAGTATGCCTCTTCACCAGTATGATTCAAATCTTTTGAAAATCCTCTCTGTTGAGTCCAATATCCAATAACAATCTCAGTTTTTTCTATTATATTGAACAATTCAAAGGCTAAAGGCTCCAACTCTCCCTTAACCAAATTGAAATTCCCACTAAGGCCTTGAAATTTAGTAGTTAGAATTATGTTGCGAAGCCTTGTACCCATTTCAAAAATTCCTAAGGCTCCAAGATCAACATTACTGTCACTAGCATTTTTCTTCAAGAAGCTAGAATGCACTATGCCAATCTTCTCCACCGCCATAGCCAATGCCCAAACCATATCATATGCGCATAATCCAAATAGGTTTAAGCTAGTAGTGCTCTTTGTTTTTGTTTTGATTGAGGTTAAATTTCTCTTCCATTTTCTTTCAAAATCTTTAAGTTGTTTTGATGGAAATAAGAACTGGCCTTATTCCCAATACACCTTGCATCGAGTCCATGACCTTTGAGCCCATAGGATCTAGCAAAGATGATAATCCTTGTGTGATGATCCATGCATATCCTTCGCTCATCATTTCTGCATTCTTTGCAAGTACAAAGAGCTTGGAGCCAAGTGAAGCAGTCATGTGCACAAGAAATATTCTTGTATGATTTGCCTTTAACTTGTTAAGCTCTTCACTAATTTCAGTATTATTAGAAGATGGAGGAATGACACTTCTGTAAGGTACTCGAGTGTCGATCTCTTGTAACGCGTCCATTAAATATGGAATTAAACCATTGCCATACTCTGTGTCTTCATAGATAGGGACAATTTCCCGCCAACCAAAGGCTTGAACAATGTCTGCAATGGCTTTAACCTGTGCGGACTCATCTTGAGTTGTTCGTATGAAAAATGGGTTTTGGGATGGAGAGAGAAAGGGACTTGTGGCTGAAAAGGAAATTATGGGAACCCGAGATTTGCGGCCAAGTTCTATCAAAAACCTTGCTTGTGCTGACCTTTGAGGTCCTATAATAGCTTGCACTTCTTCATTCTTTATTAAATCCAATGCTGAATAACATTTCAACATTGAAATGTTAGATTTAGAAAATGGAAAATTAACTGGCAATGTTCAATAACGAGGACAACAAAAACAATTACAACAACATACTTATTATTTGAAAGATATTCATAAGATGATGGAAAATGTTTGTTAGAATATAAGCCCAATAGATCCAAGAGTACACTATACTACCTATGTAGAACATACTTTGTGCTTCATACGACAGTATTTGACTTTTGTATTTGTATGTGCCTATATAAAGGTAATCTTTGTACGGTTTTACACAATCCATTACGCAAAATTCAATCTTTTCAATGTTACATGCTGGAGCACCAACATGCCAATAATTGATTGTGAATGGTGCAAATGTTAAATCAAAGGGTAAATTCTAGAAAACACTCCTGAGGTTTGGGAAAATACCGCTCATGTCCAAAACCTTTCAAAATTGACCACTTTGGTCCTTAAAAGACAAAAAAAACCCTTACTCTGTTATTATTCTATTTCCTCTGTTACTTTTTTTTTCTCAATCCTGTCATCTGTCTCTCTGTTTCTTCTCTTCTTCCTCATACCTCTCCTTCTCCCTCTCATCCTCTCTCTGTCTTTCTAAAGCCGATCCACTCTCCTCTCTTTCAAGCCTTTGTTTCTCTTGTCCGTGCCTCTTTTCTTCATAGTGGTTCGTGGGTTTGGCGACTGTGAGTTGTGGTTTGGGTGGTTTTTGCGGTGGTGGTGCGTTTTGTAGGGGTTGGTTTTGGTTTGTTGATGATTTTTTTTTGTGGGCTCTAATGTGTGGTTGGATGGTTTTAGGTTTTTGGGTTTTTTTTGTCTTTGGGTTTTGTGGCCGACAATGGTTTTCGGTGGTGGTGGTGGGCTCTGATGTGTGGTTGGTTTGTTTTGGGTTTTTTTTTTTTTCTTTGGGTTTTATGGCTGGCGGTGGTTTTCAGTGGTGGTGGTGGGCTCTGATGTGGTTGGTTTGTTTTGGGTTTGTGGGTTTTTTTTTTCTTTGGGTCTTGTGGCCGGCAGTGGTGGTGGGATTTGATGTTTGTGTTGTTAGTTTTGGGTTTTGGGTTTTTTTTTTCTTTGGGTCTTGTGGCCGGCAATGGTGGTGGGATCTGATGTTTATGTGGTTCGTTTTGGGTTTTGGGGTTTTTTTTTCTTTGGGTCTTGTGGCCAACTTTGGTGGTGGGATCTGATGTTTGTGTGGTTCGTTTTGGGTTTTGGATTTTTTTTTTCTTTGGGTCTTGTGGCCGACGGTGGTCGTGGGATCTGATGTTTGTGTGGTTTGTTTTGGGTTTTGGGTTTTTTTTTTTTTTTTTTTTTCTTTGGGTTTTGTGGCTAGCGGTGGTTTTCAGTGGTGGTGGTGGTGGTTTCCGGTTTGGGGTGGATTTGCAATGGAGGATGCTATGGTTTTTTGGTAAGATTTGGGTTTTTTTGTTATGGCTTTGGCTGGGATTGAAAGAGGGAGAGGAACCAGAGAGAAGAGACTAGAGAGAGTTCTGAGTGAGGGAAAGAAAATTGATGGAGGTGTAATGGTGTTAAGAGAGTTAGGGACTAATATGTCTTTTAGGGACTTAATTGGTCAATTTTGAAATGTTTTGGACCTGAGCGATATTCCGCCAAACCTCAAGGTAGTTTTCTGGAATTTTTACCCTAAATCAAATAGTATAGTTAATATATCTCTAATAGGGTCAGCAGGATGTGACTAATTTGGAAGCATAATCAGGTTGATTGATTGCTCAAAAGAGCCGTACTATTCCTTCACTTGTTTGTTTTTTTGGCGCTTGTCAAACTTACAATATAATAAAGACTGGGATCTGCAGCAATTCTAAAGTTCCTAGTGCAAGAGAATGTTTCCCTTGACAATATCCTAATATTAAACATCTTCTAATTATGTAACATTTGTTACGTTTTTTTATTATAATAAATTATACTTTTGACCTCAATATTTGGGGTTTATTTTTTGGTCCCTTTAAATTTGAGATTTTTCATATAATCTATCAAGTTTGATTTTGCTTTCAAAATGGTCATTCCATCCATGTCCATGAGTAATCTTACCAAGAAATGATGTTTTTTTGGTGGTACTTAATGATCAAATAAGTCATAAGTCTCAAAGA
This sequence comes from Castanopsis chinensis, assembly GCA_032878915.1. Lineage (NCBI taxonomy): Eukaryota > Viridiplantae > Streptophyta > Magnoliopsida > Fagales > Fagaceae > Castanopsis > Castanopsis chinensis. The sequence goes on along the minus strand of JAVQMG010000121.1, from coordinate 30,058,061 downwards.
TTGATGAAATTGTCCAAAAAGTTTAAGTTATCTGAAGAGAATGAATTTGATCATTTAATAATAACTAGCAAAGGGCCCACGTGATGCGTGGATAATACTTTAAATTGTCATATGAAATATTATATAAAATGTTCAAAATAGGTTAAAGTATCAACAGGAAGCAATATCGCAAAAACATAAATAGGTTTACATTGAATTAAAGTAATGTGAAATTAAGGAATAAATAATTTTTTTTTTAAATCTCAAGAGGATAAAGAAATAAATTATGTCATAGAAATCGGTTGAAGTAATGAATTCATCATGAAAAGTGAAATTTTAAAATTGTGCACACATGTTCATTACAATTTTTCACATAAAGTAAAGAAAAATTAAAGAACAATGTAGGAATATTGTAATTTAAATTATGATAAAATCATTTTAATCCATTCCATATTACTAATATTTATTATATGGTATAATTGTGCCACTTGACAGAATTTCATGGTCTTGAGATTTTTACTTTCTTATTTAAAAAACATAACCAAATAAACTATATACACACACGCACACACACGCGCGCGCGCACACACACACACACACACACACACACACACATATATATATATATAATTAGTGCACAATACAAACCAATAAATAATTAATATCTACATTTAACTCATGGACACATTCAATGAACTAATATTTTTACATAAATGTAACCCTTGTTAAGATAGAAGCCTAAATGAAGAATATACCGCTTGGCAAAATAGGTATATGCTTTTGTGTGTGTGTGTGTGTGTGTGGGGGGGGGGGGGGGGGGGGGGGGGGGGGGGGGGCGAAGACCGAGGGTGAAGTTTAGAATTCGCAGTAAGGAGTGCCAATTCCACGGCCCACAGCCCATGGGCCCGAGGTAGAGGGTTGCTCAGGCGGATGAAGGGGTACGTCAGAAATACTTTGAGGCGTACTAAGTAGAAACTAAAAGTTGAAAGAAGATTTTCCAGTTTGGGATAGCCTGTAGCCTCTGCATTAAATGTCCTGCACCTAGCCTCCTAGCCGCATTAAATGGTAGGCAACAGCTTTATTATTAGCTGCATTGATGAGAAAGTGACCTAAACAGTGCAAATCACAGCTAAGCAAGCTGCTTCCACTACCTTCTTCAAACAAAAAATGTGACAAGTGTCATGAGAGGAAACTGGTTAGGTGAGAAATGGATGGTTGAGATGCGAGGAGGGGAGGAGTATATATATACAAGAAAGAGGGATAGCGCAGGGAGGACACGCAAAAATCGAGAAAAATATCAAGACGAAAAAGAAGAGAGAAAACGGGAAGAACGTTGTGAGAAGAGAGTAATGAATAGTACTGTGTTATTGTAGCATAAACTTCCTCAGGAAGGCTTGAAGGGAGCGATTGACTCACTTAATCTAAGTACTTTGCCTTCTTCTTTCTTGTCCGACTCTTAGAATGGGCCAATTCTTTGTTATGTTGTTCCATCTCTACAAGTTTTTTGTTTTGGTCCTTGAATGGACTCAGTCAACCACTGTTCTAAGTGAGCTGTGGGCCTCTAGTTTTGTTCTTGTCCTTACAATATATATATATATATGCTTCAATGACCAAACCATCAACATTAGCCACTAGACTTGCGGCTGGACCAGCAACCACTAGATGGCACCCCGGGGGGGGGGGGAGTCACAGTATACAAAAAATATTTTCAGGTTTAACAAATTTTTACAATAAAACAAACATGATAAATTGATGAAAATATTTTTTGTAAAATATTTTACAACAAAGCAAATGAAGCATTAATAACGTGGAGGAGTAAATTTTCTTGGGGCTTTATTTAAGAGTGAGATCCATTAGTTAGTATAAGGACTAGGGTTTGCAGCAATTTTGAGATCCATGATACAATTAAATTTTATAATTTTAGAAGCGTAAAGACTACCACGTAACTTAAGTATGTACACACACTACACAGTACACTATAGATCCAAAAGATAGAATCTTAACAATGAAATTGACAAGATAAGGACTTTGAAACGAAAAGGGATTTTATTCCTGGAAAATATCCTAACCTTAAAAATCTTCTTACGAGAAGCTTTGTAGGAAACACTATCCTAGTGTATATAACACATTTCCTTGCTTTTTAGATGAATTATTGTCAAGATTTTTTGGGGGAAAAAAAAGACACATTTCCAGAGGTATTTCATCATGTGGAGCGATATATGCACAACTTATCATGTTTTCATTTGTGTGTGAGAGCTAGCTTGTGCTTGAAGATAGAATCTTAACAATGAAATTGACAAGATAAGGACTTTGAAACAAAAAGGGATTTTATTCCTGGAAAATATCCTAACATCAAAAATCTTCTTACGAGAAGCTTTGTATGCAACACTATCCTGGTGTATATAACACTTTTCCTTGCTTTTTAGATGAATTATTGTCAAGATTTTTGGGGGGAAAAAAAGACACATTTCCAGAGGTATTTCATCATGTGGAGCGATATATGCACAACTTATCGTGTTTTCATTTGTGTGTGAGAGCTAGCTTGTGCTTATATTATATAGTGTGCATATGTGTGAAACATTTAGTTTTACGATCGTACCTGCAGATGCTGCAGCAATTACATCATTCCCAGAATCCTTTGTGAGGAGAGAAAGTCTTGTGCTATAGTTATGATTCACAGCATAGAAGTCTGAGAGCGCCATGGACATGTACCTCTCTGCCACTCTTCCAACTGGGGACTTCAAATCAAGAACTACTCCAACTGGTATCAACCCATTTGCCATCATCAAAGGCTCATAACTGCAAAGGCTGAGACCGAGCAAAAGAAAGGATAGGAATTTAGAAAGGAGGGGCTTCTGGTTTGTCATTGTCATGGACATTGTCAAGCTAACCTTTGCTAATTGCTAGATGGAGATGATTACACTTTAACTAACTTATAGACATATGACTTCCACTCCATGTGGAATTTTGGAGCAGCTTACATCACACAAATGGGTCCAGTAAGCACCATATGATTGGAAACAACGTAATTGCCATAAATGTTTGCTATTGACTTTGGATATTAGGCTCAAAATGAGGAAAATACTTAGATAGTTCTATTGGAATAATGCGAAGACCACAACTTATTCACATGGTAAGTCGTAAGTGGTGGAGTTGTGGATCCACATAGACCCACTACTTTTACTATACCATTCACAACTTGCTATGTAAACAAGTTGTAGCAAAAGTTTTAATCATAGCATTTTCAAGTTCTATAGCTCTTACCATATTGTGGGTTCTATAGCTCTTACCATATTGTGGGTGGGCCCCACACATGGATCCAACCATAGGGCTCACTTTTACGTGATAGCTCGAAGTATTGCTACATGTACATGTAAATCAATGTCATTGCCATGTACATGTACATGAATATGGTGCTACATGTACATGTAAATCAATATCATTATCATAAATGTACATTGTAGGCTCAATGAGACTATTTAAAATAGGCGAAAACTACATTTTTGGTCTCTACATTTTGGACCAATTCCTGTTTTGGTCTCTATATTTTTGGAACACCTATGTTGGTCCTTGAAAATAAATAAAAAAATTGTTACCATTTTGGTCCATAGCATCATTTCACTAACGAAAATTGCATACGTAATAGACGTACCGTTTGCATGTTAGATTATGATGTGATTAATAAAATAATACTAATAAATGCCATGTCAAATCCACGTTAGCATTTAACTTAAAATTTTAATTTATCAATTTTAACAAAAGAGAAGAGCATAATTAAAAAAATGATGGAATTTAAATGTAGTTCATCTTGATTAAGCAGTAAGCACATCAAGAACCGAACCCAAACTCACTCCTACTTTGCTCTCTCTATCTATTGGTGCGTGTGTGCGTGTTTGTATTTGTAGTTGTTTCTTTTTCTTCTTTCTTCTCTCTCTCTCTCTCTCTCCCTCTCTATTTTCTCTGCCGTCCCCTATTTTCTATTTTATTTAAATAATAATTGTTATCAATTTTTTTCCTTTTTATTTTAATTTTTTTTTCATTTTTCCTTCTATTCTACATTACAAATTACCTTTTTCTATTTAACTATTTTTCACTCTCACAAAACACCAAACACCTCAGGTCTCTTTCCTTTCAAGCTAAGAGTCTGTCTCTTCTTGGTTCTCAGTTCTTGTCATCTAAATCTCTTGAGGAAATCCACCCACCCAATCGACCCAAAGAAGTACACCCGCCCAATCAACCCATCAACAGAAATCCGAAGAAATCTCTCTCTCTCTCTCTCTCTCTCTCTCTCTCTCTCTTAGAGCTTCATGTTGTCAGTCTCTCTTATCTGAATTCATACATTCTGCCAATCGTTTTTGGGTCTCAAAGACCAGTGTGCTATCATGTGGCCGACCAGGTATGGGTATGGGTTTGATTTTTGGATTTGGGTTGATAGGTTTGATTTGGGTTTTCAATTGATGGATTGATCAGGTTTTGTGATCGGATTATTAGGTTTTGTGATCGCTTTACTTGCTCGGGATTTTGTTGTTGGGAAAAGTTAATAGATGCCTAGAATTTTGGAATTGGTTTGGTATTAGTATATATGCAACTTATTTGTTTGCAACGGCAGGCAATTCCTTGACTAGAATTTTTGCTTGCAAGTCCAATAAGCGGGTTCGGAAACCAAAACAACCAGACGTATATGTATTTGTAGTAACCTTCGTTTTTCCAATTCTGACTTTTCAGAGCGTAATACCTCCTTTGTTTACCAAAAAAAAAAAAAAAACTTTTATAATATACTAGTATGTATCCCTATGCACATACACGGGTACAAATCACGTTCATGCAATTGTTTTAGCATTATCCATAAAAAAAGAGGGGGTGTCCACTTAATACAACAACTTCATGTAAAACATATTTTTATTTTTTATTTATATGATTTAGACTAGGGTTCATGTAATATTAATTTTATTGTAAATATTTTGATAACAGTAAGTCAATAACTAAATGACATTCTGATATAGTTTTAAAATTTGCATATAGTGTGCCAAAGGTCTTATAATTTTACATGGAAGAAATTTGTGTTTAGATTGATTTTAATCCAAAAATTATATAATTTTTTTTATAGAGAAACAAATTATATAAATTTATGTTTTCTCAAAAAAAAAAAAACTTATATAAATTTATGTTACTTTTAGTTAATAGTAACTCATTGAGGGTGTAAATTAAAACAATTTAGGAAGTTCGTAGTTTTTTTTTAAATATTTACAGTTTAATTTTGAACCGCCCTAAATTATATAGGGAATTATGTAATTTACCTATCATTATGTAATAAATGATAGTCACTTGGTGAAAGAAGAATGCAATCACTTCCTATAAAGAGAAATAAACATTCGATGCAATTATGACTGATAAGACTAAACTTCTATTTTCGGGTAATAAATGATTAAACAAACTTAGGGGAATGAGATTATCTTAAACATTAGGGTAGAAAACCATGTCTATGATGAATTGTGTACATCCTACATAGATGCATCTCCATGCCTTGAGCTTGAAGAGAGACATCTGTTGTCATCGTGTATAACCACATCATCTGTTCCTTCAATGGAATTCCTTGACTGGCTCTGCATCTCATCAATACTAGATCTAGGTGAAGGGTCAAAAATGTTAGGATTGGCTATGACATGTACCCTTGATTCTTCTCTTTTGAAGTCATGTGAAGAGAGATCTTTTTGGACAAAATGTTTTGCCATTTCAACTAATTTGGACCAAAAGGAGTTGCCAATACTATTGTTGTCATCTGAAACTGGCCAGCGTGAGTAAACGAAGTTAGACACATAAATCAAGAGTGAAACCATAGAAGTGATTCCTGTGATGAGGAAGAGGCCCCTGAAACTGTCCACGCCAAGACTATGACTATGTGAAGAGATTGTGGTGCTCTGATCTTCACAAGCAGTTTTACTTGAAAAGTACTTCTTCTCAATAGCTTCAATTTTATCTTTATCTTGAGTGACATTAAAAATTGCCTTCGAAATGTAAGGGATTAAAGGAGATCGTTGCCGGAAAGCCTGAAGAAACATTTTAGGAAATTATAGCATTTTGTAAATAAAAATAAATAGAACAGTCGGTCATAAGAATTACTATATGAATTACATATTTATTAAACATAATAATTAGTTATGAAGCATGATGCGAATGACCAAGAATAGATAATAAAGAGCATTACTGAAGAAATAGTTGGTGTAATCGCATTCTTAAAATTAAAAGAAAACTCAGGTGGGTTTTCTTTTAATTAAATTGCACTTTTGATCTAAAAAGTTTTGGTCCTTTTTGATTTAATTTTGAGAATTTTCATTTTGGTCCACCAAGTTTGATTCAGTTTTCATTCAATGTCATGTTTGTGACTAATTTAGCCATCAAGAGAGAAAAACCAAAAGAACCAACATTTTTTTGTCGGCACTTAATGGCCATGTCATTTATAAAGATGTACCAAATGATCATTTTGAAAACATAATCAAAATGAACATTTTTTAAAAAATGAAATCAAATAAAAACCACCCAAAATTTTAAGAGTTAAAAGCAAACTTTAACCCCTAATTTTTTTTTGGGGGGTGGGAGGTGGTGTGGGGAGGAGTGGAGAGAGACTCACAAAGCCAAATCCACCATCAATTTTGTAGATGGGTCCGACCATGGTATACTTAGAGCAATACTTTGCAATGAACAACTTCAAATAGGGAATTTCATCAAAAATAGCTACAACGCCACCATAGTGGGTTCCATTTGACAGTGCTTCATCGTACTCCTCAGGGGTTTCGTACGGCTTCAACTTGGACTCGTGGAAACCTAATTGATTTATTAGAATCACCTTGATAGAGGAATCCTTTTGATATCCAACAAAATAACCATTCTTTTTAATCTCCTTAACATCAACAAATGTAGGCTGCAATCTTTGTATTGTCAACATTGAGGTTAAGCTTGCTGTATAACTTTGACTAAGGATGAGTACCACAAAAATCCATATGATTAGCACAAATCTTGACCAATTATTTATGACTTTCTCCCCTGTAGGCACCAGTAAAGTATTATTAATACACATATGCAAAATGAATATCCATGTTTTGCGTCAAAACTAACTACAAAGAGAGAATAAAATCTTGGAAAAAATGCACACAATTTTTTTTGGTTTTCCCATCAAACACAGAAAGCCCTGTTTATGAGTGTAACACTTAAGCCTATGTGGTATTTTATTATTATTATTATTATTATTATTATTATTATTATTATTTTATTATATGTGTAACACTTAAGCCTAATTTATTTTAATCCCCTTGAAGTTTTGAGTGTACCAAAAGAAACCCATAAAGTTTTTGAGTGCAACTCAAAACCATCATTTAGTATTATTTTATGTGAAAATGCATTTCTAAATATGGACATGTGGAGTTGAGTGTTACATTCGAAATTTTAGGGGCTTTCTTTGATTTGCAAAGAAGCCACATGGAGGGTTTTATATACTTTTCCCTAAAGTCTTTCTATTGGGTTGAAGAAAATTTACTTTGAGCAAAGACGAGTGTTGAAAAGGAGAACCAGAAAATCAAGCCAAGTTGTTGCTTTGGGGAGCCTCTAAACTCAGAGTTTACACGGTGTTCAAGAACCCATACTACCAAACCTGTAAAAATGAAAGCCGCACCAGTTGTTAACCATAAATTCAAGCTTAGTGGCTTTAAGAAAATCCACAAGTTTTTGCTTTCATCATCTTTCACCAAAACCGCCATTGATAATCCTGATTCTGTATAAGGCAAAGTGAAATCTACATATACGGAGCGATGAGGCATAATTGTTATGTCTCCAACAGCTGCATCATACTTCTGCATTGAGAGAGAGATAGTTACCAATTTATGGACTTTGAAAAAGTTAAATGAAGTAACTAACTAACACAACTTAAAGTAAATAAAAATCTTATGTCTTATGTTGAGTGTTTTACATTATACTCCATCAATCTTAATCTAGCACACATCATTTTGCTTTCTTTATAAAGTAACCAAAATTTAAAATGGAAAAAATTAGATACATATTACATATTACAATTGGTGGAGTATAAAATAGAACACCCAAAGTGCTAAAGATTTTTATTTACCTATATTCAAGAAAAAAAATCATATAAAAAGAAAAGAAGAAACCCCACATGAGTTTTAATTTGGTAAAGTAGTTCATCGTATGTCCCATTACTCTGCCTATGTTTATTTGCGTAGGGAATAAACTCATGAGGAAGGGGGAATGGTAATGCATCTAGTACAGCATGGAACACTTCAATGGCAAACCCTGATATGCTCGGCTTATCACTAGTAGGAGAATTCCAATCCACTTTCAAGAATTCTTGAAAACATTTTTTCACTGGAATTCCAATTCTTAACTTCGTAGGTTGGTCTATTGTGTATCCTGGCTAGATCAGTGGTTTAAGTCTCTCCTTTGAAGTTGAGTATGCCTCTTCACCCGTATGATTCAAATCTTTTGAAAATCCTCTCTGTTGAGTCCAATATCCAATAACAATCTCAGTTTTTTCTATTATATTGAACAATTCAAAGGCTGAAGGCTCCAACTCTCCCTTAACCAAATTGAAATTCCCACTAAGGCCTTGAAATTTAGTAGTTAGAATTATGTTGCGAAGCCTTGTACCCATTTCAAAAATTCCTAAGGCTCCAAGATCAACATTACTGTCACTAGCATTTTTCTTCAAGAAGCTAGAATGCACTATGCCAATCTTCTCCACCGCCATAGCCAATGCCCAAACCGTATCATATGCGCATAATCCAAACAGGTTTAAGCTAGTAGTGCTCTTTGTTTTTGTTTTGATTGAGGTTAAATTTCTCTTCCATTTTCTTTCAAAATCTTTAAGTTGTTTTGATGGAAATAAGAACGGCCTTATTCCCAATACACCTTGCATCGAGTCCATGACCTTTGAGCCCATAGGATCTAGCAAAGATGATAATCCTTGTGTGATGATCCATGCATATCCTTCGCTCATCATTTCTGCATTCTTTGCAAGTACAAAGAGCTTGGAGCCAAGTGAAGCAGTCATGTGCACAAGAAATATTCTTGTATGATTTGCCTTTAACTTGTTAAGCTCTTCACTAATTTCAGTATTATTAGAAGATGGAGGAATGACACTTCTGTAAGGTACTCGAGTGTCGATCTCTTGTAACGCGTCCATTAAATATGGAATTAAACCATTGCCATACTCTGTGTCTTCATAGATAGGGACAATTTCCCGCCAACCAAAGGCTTGAACAATGTCTGCAATGGCTTTAACCTGTGCGGACTCATCTTGAGTTGTTCGTATGAAAAATGGGTTTTGGGACGGAGAAAGAAAGGGACTTGTGGCTGAAAAGGAAATTATGGGAACCCGAGATTTGCGGCCAAGTTCTATCACAAACCTTGCTTGTGCTGACCTTTGAGGTCCTATAATAGCCTGCACTTCTTCATTCTTTATTAAATCCAATGCTGAATAACATTTCAACATTGAAATGTTAGATTTAGAAAATGGAAAATTAACTGGCAATGTTCAATAACGAGGACAACAAAAACAATTACAACAACATACTTATTATTTGAAAGATTTTCATAAGATGATGGAAAATGTTTGTTAGAATATAAGCCCAATAGATCCAAGAGTACACTATACTACCTATGTAGAACATACTCTGTGCTTCATACGACAGTACTTGTAACTTTTGTAGTTGTATGCGCCTATATAAAGGTAATCTTTGTACGGTTTTACACAATCCATTACGCAAAATTCAATCTTTTCAATGTTACATGCTGGAGCACCAACATGCCAAGAATTGATTGTGAAACGGTGAAAATGTTAAATCAAAGGGTAAATTCCAGAAAACACCCCTTGAGGTTTGGGGAAATACCGCTCAGGTCCAAAACTTTTCAAAATTGACCACTTTGGTCCTTAAAAGACAAAAAAACCCTTACACTGTTATTATTCTATTTCCTCTGTTACTTTTTTGTTCTCAATCCTGTCATCTATCTCTCTGTTTCCTCTCTTTTTCCTCATACCTCTCCTTCTCCCTCTCATCCTCTCTCTCTCTCTTTCTAAAGCCGATCCACTCTCCTCTCTTTCAAGCCTTTGTTTCTCTCGTCCATGCCTCTTTTCTTCATAGTGGTTCGTGGGTTTGGCAACTGTGAGTTGTGGTTTGGGCGGTTTTTGCGGTGGTGGTGCGTTTTGTAGGGGTTGGTTTTGGTTTGTTGATGATTTTTTTTTTTTTGTGGGCTCTAATGTGTGGTTGGATGGTTTTAGGTTTTTGAGGTTTTTTTTTTCTTTTTGGGTTTTGTGGCCGGCAATGGTTTTCAGGGGTGGTGGTGGGCTCTGATGTGTGGTTGATTTGTTTTGAGTTTTTTTTTTTTGGGTTTTTTGTGTTTTGTGGCCGGCGGTGGTTTTCAGTGGTGGTGGTGGGCTCTGATGTGGTTGGTTTGTTTTGGGTTTGTGGGTTTTTTCTTCTTTGGGTTTTGTGGCCGGCAATGGTGGTGGGATCTGATGTTTATGTGGTTCGTTTTGGGTTTTGGGGGTTTTTTTTTTCTTTGGGTCTTGTGGCCAGCTTTGGTGGTGGGATCTAATGTTTGTGTGGTTCGTTTTAGGTTTTGGGTTTTTTTTTTCTTTGGGTCTTGTGGCCGGCGATGGTGGTGGGATCTGATGTTTGTGTGGTTTGTTTTGGGTTTTGGGTTTTTTTTTTTTTTTTTTCTTTGGGTTTTGTGGCTGGCGGTGGTTTTTAGTGGTGGTGGTGGTGGTTTCTGGTTTGGGGTGGATTTGCAATGGAGGATGCTATGGTTTTTTGGTAAGATTTGGGTTTTTTTGTTATGGCTTTGGCTGGGATTGAAAGAGGGAGAGGAACCAGAGAGAAGAGACTAGAGAGAGTTTTAAGTGAGGGAAAGAAAATTGACGGTGGTGTAATGGTGTTAAGAGAGTTAGGGACTAATATGTCTTTTAGGGACTTAATTGGTCAATTTTTAAATGTTTTAGACCTAAGCGGTATTCCCCCAAACCTCAAGGTAGTTTTCTGGAATTTACCCTAAATCAAATAGTATAATTAATATATCTCTAATAGGGTCAGCAGGATGTGACTAATTTGGAAGCATAATCAGGTTGATTGATTGCTCAAAAGAGCCGTACTATTCCTTCACTTGTTTGTTTTTTTGGCGCTTGTCAAACTTACAATATAATAAAGACTAGGATCTGCAGCAATTCTAAAGTTCCTAGTGCAAGAGAATGTTTCCCTTGACAATATCCTAATATTAAACATCTTCTAATTATGTAACATTTATTACGTTTTTCTATTATAATAAATTATACTTTTGACCTCAATATTTGGGGTTTATTTTTTGGTCCCTTTAAGTTTGAGATTTTTCATATAATCTATCAAGTTTGATTCTGCTTTCAAAATGGTCATTCCATCCATGTCCATGGCTAATCTTACCAAGAAATGATGTTTTTTTGGTGGTACTTAATGATCAAATAAGTCATAAGTCTCAAAGATTGATGAAATTGTCCAAAAAGTTTAAGTTATCTGAAGAGAATGAATTTGATCATTTAATAATAACTAGCAAAGGGTCCACGTGATGCGTAGATAATACTTTAAATTGTCATATGAAATATTATATAAAATGTTCAAAATAGGTTAAAGTATCAACAGGAAGCAATATCGCAAAAACATAAATAGGTTTACATTGAATTAAAGTAATGTGAAATTAAGGAATAAATAATATTTTTTAAAATCTCAAGAGGATAAAGAAATAAATTATGCCATAGAAATCAGTTGAAGTAATGAATTCATCATGAAAAGTGAAATTTTAAAATTGTGCACACATGTTCATTACAATTTTTCACATAAAGTAAAGAGCAATTAAAGGATTAAAGAACAATGTAGGAATATTGTAATTTAAATTATGATAAAATCATTTTAATCCATTCCATATTACTAATATTTATTATATGGTATAATTATGCCACTTGACAGAATTTCATGGTCTTGAGATTTTTACTTTCTTATTTAAAAAACATAACCAAATAAACTATATATATATATATATATATAATTAGTGCACAATACAAACCAATAAATAATTAATATCTACATTTAATTCATGGACACATTCAATGAACTAATATTTTTACATAAATGTAACCCTTGTTAAGATGGAAGCCTAAATGAAGAATATACCGCTTGGCAAAATAGGTATATGCTTTTGTGTGTGTGTGTGTGTGTGTGTGTGTGTGGTAGGGGGGGGGGGCGAAGACCGAGGATGAAGTTTAAAAGTTGCAGTAAGGAGTGCCAATTCCACGGCCCACAGCCCATGGGCCCGAGGTAGAGGGTTGCTCAAGCGGATGAAGGGGTACGTCAGAAATACTTTGAGGCGTACTGAGTAGAAACTAAAAGTTGAAAGAAGATTTTCCAGTTTGGGATAGCCTGTAGCCTCTGCATTAAATGTCCTGCACTTGGCCTCCTGGCCGCATTAAGTGGTAGGCAACAGCGTTATTTTAGCTGCATTGATGAGAAAGTGACCTGAACAATGCAAACCACAGCTAAGCAAGCTGCTTCCACTACCTTCTTCAAACAAAAAATGTGACAAGTGTCATGAGAGGAAACTGGTTAGGTGAGAAAAGGGTGGTTGAAATGCGAGGAGGGGAGGAGTATATATATACAAGAAAGAGGGACAGCGTAGGGGGGACACATAGAAATCGAGAAAAATATCAAGACGAAAAAGAAGAAAGAAAACGGGAAGACCGTTGTGAGAAGAGAGTAATGAATAGTATTGTGTTATTGTAGCATAAACTTCCTCAGGAAGGCTTGAAGGGAGCGATTGACGCACTTAATCTAAGTACTTTGCCTTCTTCTTTCTTGTCCGACTCTTAGAATGGGCCAATTCTTTGTTGTGTTGTTCCATCTCTACAAGCTCTTTGTTTTGGGCCTTGAATGAACTCAGTCAGCCACTGTTCTAAGTGAGCTGTGGGCCTCTAGTTTTGTTCTTGTCCTTACAATATATATATATATATATATATATATATATATATATATATGCTTCAATGACCAAACCATCAACATTAGCCACTAGACTTGCGGCTGGACCAGCAACCACTAGATGGCACCCCCCGGGGGGGGGGGGGGGGGGGAGTCACAGTATACGGAAAATATTTTCAGGTTTAACAAATTTTTACAGTAAAACAAAAATGATAAATTGATGAAAATATTTTTCGTAAAATATTTTACAACAAAACAAATGAAGCATTAATAACGTGGAGGAGTAAATTTTCTTGGGGCTTTATTTGAGAGTGAGATCCATTAGTTAGTAGAAGGACTAGGGTTTGCAGCAATTTTCTGAAGTTGCAATTTTGAGATCCATGATACAATTAAATTTTATAATTTTAGAAGTGTAAAGACTACCACGTAACTTAAGTATGTACACACACTACACAGTACACTATAGATCCAAAAGATAGAATCTTAACAATGAAATTAACAAGATAAGGACTTTGAAACGAAATGGGATTTTATTCCTGGAAAATATCCTAACCTTAAAAATCTTCTTACGAGAATCTTTGTAGGAAACACTATCCTAGTGTATATGACACTTTTCCTTGCTTTTTAGATGAATTATTGTCAAGATTTTTTGGGGGGAAAAAAAGACACATTTCCAGAGGTATTTCATCATGTGGAGCGATATAGGCACAACTTATCATGTTTTCATTTGTGTGTGAGAGCTAGCTTGTGCTTGAAGATAGAATCTTAACAATGAAATTGACAAGATAAGGACTTTGAAACAAAAAGGGATTTTATTCCTGGAAAATATCCTAACCTCAAAAATCTTCTTAGGAGAAACTTTGTAGGCAACACTATCCTGGTGTATATAACACTTTTCCTTGCTTTTTAGATGAATTATTGTCAAGATTTTTGGGGGGGGGGGGGAAGACACATTTCCAGAGGTATTTCATCATGTGAAGCGATATATGCACAACTTATCATGTTTTCATTTGTGTGTGAGAGCTAGCTTGTGCTTATATTATATAGTGTAAATATGTGTGAAACATTTAGTTTTACGATCGTACCTGCAGATGCTGCAGCAATTACATCATTCCCAGAATCCTTTGTGAGGAGAGAAAGTCTTGTGCTATAGTTATGATTCACAGCATAGAAGTCTGAGAGCGCCATGGACATGTACCTCTCTGCCACTCTTCCAACTGGGGACTTCAAATCAAGAACTACTCCAACTGGTATCAACCCATTTGCCATCATCAAAGGCTGATAATTGCAACGGCTGAGACTGAGCAAAAGAAAGGTTAGGAATTTAGAAAGGAGGGGCTTCTGGTTTGTCATTGCCATGGACATTGTCAAGCTAACCTTTGCTAATTGCTAGATGGAGAGGACTACACTTTAACTAACTTATAGACATATGACTTCCATTCCAGTGTGCTATCATGTGGCCGACCAGGTATGGGTATGGGTTTGATTTTTGGAATTGGGTTGATAGGTTTGATTTGGGTTTTCAATTGATGGATTGATCAGGTTTTGTGATCGGATTATTAGGTTTTGTGATCGCTTTACTTGCTCGGGATTTTGTTGTTGGGAAAAGTTAATAGATGCCTAGAATTTTGGAATTGGTTTGGTACTAGTATATATGCAACTTATTTGTTTGCAACGGCAGGCAATTTCTTGACTAGAATTTTTGCTTGCAAGTCCAATAAGCGGGTTCGGAAACCAAAACAACCAGACGTACATGTATTTGTAGTAACCTTCATTTTTCCAATTCTGACTTTTCAGTTCGTTTTGATATAATCCTATTTAAACTAGTCATTTTCAGAAAAAATACCTACAAACTAATGCCTCGTGTTGCTGAATGACTGAATGAAGCTTCATATTATTAATCAATATGATTCTAATTCTGATTTTTTCTTTTTTGGTTTTTCACGGTGTTTCTTCAAAACTTTCAACCAAATATTAATCACTGTTCGTGACGGGTGGGTCCATAGCGGAGTAAATCGCTGGCCCATAGGGTTTTTTCAATGTACTGATGCCTAGATTTGAACTAGAGGGTTCCTAGTGAAACTCAAAACAGCCACTTTGAAACCAAGTATCCCACCGCTTGCCAACCCCATTGGGTTGATTCTAATACTGATTTGGATAGACATGCGTGGGCCATATATGCTCCAGATGAATGCAAGTAGGTATAAGTATAAATATTTTCAGCTATGAGGTATAATAACTTTGAAACCTTGGTTCTTAATCTTCTCACACGGCAATGACTTGAACAAGCTAGGAAGAATCCAATTATATTCTTGACTTTTCTCACTCTTGGATTTCTTAACGAAAAGGCCAACCCTACGTTCAAACATCAATTCCCATGAAAGCCGTGCTTGACCAAGGCATGGGCTTTAAAAAAAAAAAAACAATGCCTCGTGTTTCAGTTCATTTTCTAATTCTTGACTCTTTGACCAAGGCATTTTCTAATTCTGACTTTCAGTTCATTTTTATATAATCCTATTTAACTAGTCATTTTCAGAAGAAATACCTAAAAACTAATGCCTCGTGTTGCTCAATGTCTGAATGAAGCTTCAAATTATTAGTCAATATCACTCTAATACTGATTTGGATAGACATGCATGGGCCGTGCTCTAGATGAATGCAAGTTGATATAAATATTTTCAGCTATGAAGTATAATAAGTTGTAATAACTTTGAAACCTACACGGGGTTCTTAATCTTCTCACACGGTAATGACTTGAACAAGCTAGGAAGAGTCCAATCATATTCTTGACTTTTCTCACTTTTGAATTTCTTAACGGATAGGCCGACCCCACGCTAAAGCATCAATTCCCATGAAAGCCAGGCTTGACCATGGCACAGGCTGAAACAATTAAGGGCTTTTCTTTAGGGTGTGTTTGGTTAGAGTGAAAACAATAAGAATGGAAAATAGAGAGAGAAAAATATTGTAAAAAATGACATTTTTCACTATTTAGTTGAGAAGGGGGAAAGAAAAAAGTGGTGAGGTCTATAAGTTTTCTCTCCTCCCCCTTCAAAATACAATTTCTCCAAATTGGAGAGAAAATTGAAGTGAAAAGTGGGAAATTTTTTTTTTACAAAACTACCCCCACTTTTCTTGTTTTTTTTTTTTTTTTAACATCACGTTTTTGGCTCTTTCTTCTTTTTTTTTTTTTTTTTTTTTTTTTTGACTTTTCTACTGTGGCGTTGGGTTGTTGTTGTTGTTTTTTTTTTTTTTTTTTCCACGTAGCGTTGGTTTTTTATTTTTTTTTCTTTTTTCTTTCTTTTGTTTGGTTAGGTGGGTTCTTCCTTTCTTTCTTTCTTTTTTTTCTCTTAATTTTTATTTTTATTATTTTTTAAGAAAACACTTTTGGATGATTTCTTATGCTATTTTTTTGAAATGTCCACTTTGATTTATACACAATTTTTTTTAAAAGTATAATGCATTACTTTTTCTTTTATTTAAAAGGGACATGATGGTAAATTTATACAAACTTTATTTTCAACCAAACCTGACGGGACTGACGATATTAGTACCGACGACAAAACATCACAGACGGATAACTGCAGCAGACGACAAAGCTCATGAGGACGAGGATACCATACACGAAGGCAGGCGAAACAGCTGGAGCATTAAGCATTACCCATAAATACCCCAGGCTGGATAAAACAGCTGTACCTCCCATTGGAGGAGAATTAAAGCCTTATTATTAAGAGAAAGGCGTTACTTGAAGCAGTATTAAAACCACCATAAATGCTACAACGGCTAGAAGGCCAAGGGGAAATATATAAACCCTCCAAAGAGGCACCAGAAAAAGGTACGAAAAATATAACAGCACATCTGTTCTTTCTTGTTCTAAGTATAATTTCCAAAAAAACTGACTTAAGCATCGGAGCTGTGTTGGCAGGCACCACACCGATGACCACGTTCACAGGTTTGCCCGTCATCCCCACGTCAAGGACAAGGTTCAGGCTTTTTTCTTCCAATCTCACTGCTTCTTGACTGACGAAGTCGGGCTTCATCAAAACCAAAAAGTTTTCAATCCTTCTACTTTTCCACCCTCTCAACCAAACACAACTGAGGAAAATTAAAAACTTTTCTATCCTCTCACTTTTCTATCCTCCCTCTATTTTCTATCCTCCCACTTTTCCATCCTCCCAACTAAATGGACCCTTAGATTAGAAATAGAGCATTCCCATTGCAAACACCTCTTTTAAATGGTCAAGTAGACTTTGTCAAATTCCATTTGTACCAAAACTCCAAAATTTTGCCAAAGTTTAGCAACCGATTTTAAGCTAATTTTTCATTCAAATAATCCACTACTTGCGAGTCCTATATTACTTTTTTTCTCAACTTTATTTTAAATAATATAAGTTTCAATTTTTTTTTAAAATAAGCTAGCTTTTTGTTTTTTGTCTCATATTAAGTAAATAAGTTACAAAAAATAAGCAATTTCCAAATGAAATTTTCTCGGCAATACTTCTAACCAATTAGTTGAACTTGAATAGTTGAATCCCCTCAACCAATATTTTTGATACAATAAATCGTGACTCTTCTCACATGCAACATGGCTCGATGTTATTGGACAGCTTATACCATGTCAGCACTATTTTATAAAATAGGGAAGGAATGGGATTAATTTAGGCTAAATTAGTCACTAACCTGTGCTACACATGGGATAGTTAACAAATGTTAAATAATTTCAGGCATCTATTACCTCTAGCTTTTTTTTTTGTATTTACTCCATCTGTAGTTTGCATAGAAGTATCAACCATGTTGCCACAATCCATAAATGAAAAAATAAATAATATTATTAATCAAGTAAAATTTCAATTAAGTTCATAGGATCTATACATTGCTATATGTTCGTTTTTAGACCTCCTACCGCAAGTTGTTTAATCTAGTTATTTAACCAAGTGATTACTTAGATAAATTATTTAGATATAGTTTAACACAATTATATCATATCATGCAAATAATGCGGAAAAAATAAAGAACACCACGATATGATAATCTAGGAAAACCTAATTGGTAAAAAACCTAGGGAGAATTTAACCTAGCTATCCTCAAGGTAAAAACAGATCCACTGTAAAAGAATTGAAATTTTTACAATAGAACTTAGACCATTAACATCTTATTGCTACCTCGTGTAGAAGACTTACTACCACGACCACGTGATAGTTCCAAGTCCACGGACTACTTCTTTCTTTGATTTGCAGCAACCACAAGTTCTCCTACTTATGACTTTGAGACTCCACTCAAAGGTTTCAGATCTTCTTTAAAGTTCTTTATGCAGCAACTGAAGAGATCATCATGTTCTTGAGTAAATTTTGATCTTCATAGCTCTATGTGTGTGTATGAAGGTAAACACCTCTAGATATCACGGAAGATTCAACACACAACTCTTCAAAGACTTCTAAAACGTAACTAGGGTTTTTCCTTTTATACTTGAAGTAAAATACTTAACCCTACACATCATATTGGCTTGGGCTGAATTGGAATTTCTGCAAAAAATTAAATCTGCACGAGTTTCGATCGATCGAGTCTAATTTTCGATCGATTGAGCCTTGCAGATTTTGACCAATAAATCCTGCAATCTCTCGATTCCAATTTCACATAAAACCACACTTTGAGCAAGCCTAAATCTAGACTCTATGTTTTGAACATGGTTTGCCAACATAATACATATTGAAGTTCTAATACATTAATTTTTAAAGTCTTAGTGTTGACACCCTATTTTGCAACCCACATTTAACCTCACATGGAGGGTAAAAGGGTAATTTCGCCTTGAAAATTTGCATCTTAATTCTGGTCATTAGATCCTTAATTTCATTTCACCAAAATGATTTTGATGTTGTAACAATCAAATTGACTGTTCATAAGCCCTAATCGGACCATCAAATTGAAAGTTATCATCATATCAAGTTTTAATGGCCGAGATACACTATCACAAATTGAGTCCGACTATATGTAATTATAAAAAATTGATTCTAATTGGTTATAATTATAATCAATTTGAGATTAATGATGTGCCATAATTTGATTGGTTAGGACTACATTTTATGATAAGGTTGCACACACTAATTAATTAGATAGTTAAATATTAGCTATTCAATGAATAATTTGTGCAATTATCTTTTAATTAGAGTAAATTTGAAATCAATTAAGTCTGAAATGATAGTGATTATAGCCATTTAATGTTAATTGGGATCTAATTTGGGACCTATTAATGTTAATTGTGCTGAAACCATTTTCTAACAAATGACCTCTGCTCACTATTTATCGATATCTCTCGGAATATTTTGAAGTTGTAAATGAGATTAATTTTCCCAGAAACTAGATATCCGAGGCTTCAATTTGAGCAAAAGAACAAGAAAATTCCGATCAGAATTAAGTCAGATATGATTTTTCGAAGTTGGCTCCACCGGCTGTTACAGCAGCTACGGGAAAACCAAATTTTGGCTTACTCCTCACTCCCATCAATCTCTACATTTAATGTACCAGATTTTCCCAAATGCTAAAATGAGGTCTAGGTTCATGATTCTTTGTCAACCCTCATTAAATGGTCTTCCATTCATATTTCCTCAACCGCTACTATATAAACCCCCTCTCCTCCATTCCAATACACAGAAAAACCTCCTCTCTGCCCCTCTCATGAGTTCTAGTGAAGTTGAGTGGTCTTTTCATATCTTGGTCTTCTTAAGACTCAAGGTATTGAGTGAGACTCACTCTTCCTTTCCTAACTCTTCTTTTCCTCCACTCTAGGACCTCCCTCAAGAGTCTCCTCATCCACCATATGGATCTTGCATGAAGGTATAATTTCTTTCCCTAACTGTTTTTTGCGTTGCCATGATAAGAGTTTAAGATTAAAGCATGATAATAATCATTTAAATTCCTTTGAATATGTTTGAATGTTTTTAATTGTTCTTATATGTTCTTCACAACTTCTTGGTTGTTCATCACTTATTCATGTATAATACTAGTTTCAATCTTAAATCCACATAAAAAACATGAAAAATATGTTTGTTTAATAATTCTTTTAAATTCTTGAATCTAGGATATCACCATCCACATACATTCACTTGAATTTATTTTACAATCCAAATGAAATGCTTAATAAATTGAATTAGGATTTTTCACATGCACATACTTTAAATTTAATATGCAAATTGATTGATAACATATTAGATAATAATATATGAATGTTGGTCATCATAGTCTAGAAGATCGGTTTCATCGGGCAAGATGGGTACCTAACACCTTCCCACCTTGTAACATAGCTTCTGAACTTAGATTAAGGGTTGATAGACCAATTTTTATCCTTGTAATTTTCAATTTTTAGATTGTAATTAGGAAACAAAGCTATGTACTTTATCTTAGATTGTATCTAAGACCAAAGTCATGTAATTTTCCTATGATTAATGTAAATTGAAAATTAATAAAATGAGGAATTTTTCAATTTTGGATTTCTTATTTATTCCAATAATTAAATAAGTGGCAACTCCATTGTAAAACCCTTAATCTAAAAGGGAAAATATAACTAGTCGAAACTCTATTTTGAGAGGCAATAGCACGACTCCACCCATTCACGTGGGTTTGACCCAACACCTATAAAACGGGTCGAGGGCGCGGTCTCTCACACTTAAAACGTAATAATCTCCCCCTTTGGCAATCCGTGACAAAACACATTATAAAAACGCAAAATGCTCAAAGTGAAAACAGCCTAATTACAAATTGAAGCCCTAACTACAATTCAACCTAACCACTATCTATCAGTTGCAAAATTGTATACTGAATTAACTTGTAAATTCCTGAAACACTAAACAAAAATATAAACGCATATGTGAAAAATGCAAGTAAACCAAAATAAACTTATTGACTTCACAAAACATAAAATAAAAAGACATATACTATGAATAACCTCATAATATAAATCAAAATCAATATATCATATGTGAAACAAGATACATAAATAAAGAGAAAAAAAAAAAAAAAAGGCATAATGTCTCCCCCTAACATATACAACCCATAAGAAAATAAAAACATCAAAACCAAAAAATACATACCATGTGTCTCCTAGATACAATCTACTAAAAAGAAAATCTCTCCCCCTATCTCTATGTACTCCCCCTTTTTGTGATGTATTGCCAAAGCGCAATCATGACGTATCAGAGTTCTGAGCCAGTGGAGTAGAACCTCTAGCATTCGCCAAATCCGCCCATAAGGCCGCAACCTCATTGAGCAAATCTAACAAAAGCTGTCCATGTGTTTCCTAAACAATCATAACCGTATCCAACATAGTACACATAAAAGAGGCGCTTGATGTAGACGGTGGAGGATCCACAGTAGCTGTGGGGTCCACATCAGCCTTAGCAGAAGGATCACTTGAAGGAGGATCTCGAGGTGCATCACCTGTAGAAGACTCGACACGAGGGTGCTTAGAGCTTGCTTTCAACTGAGCAGCCCTTTGCTTAAGGAAGGTGGCATCGATAAGAGCTATGATATGTACGGGCTCGGACGCAAGGAAGTCATCTAAACCTAAATCTAAAAGAATCCTATGAATAAGAAACAGAAAAGAAAAAACCATGGGATTTGGCACTACTCCTATAAACCTCAACAAGAAAGTGAATGAAGAAGGTGGGAAAACTCATAAGAGCATCAGTGATGACAGCGTATAAGAACGCACATCTCTCAATAAGAATAGTATGAACATGAGAAATGGGCCAAATACTATGACAGGAAATTCTAAAAAACAAATAATTGAGCTCAATAAGCTTATGAGAGGTGACTCGAGGATCAGTACCCCAACTAATGGAAGCATTGGTAATAAGGGAAATGATGTCATCAAGAGGAGAAGACTCTGTGTAAGGGTACACAGGCTGCTGTACCAAAGGTACACCAAGAGCAGATGCCACTACTTGAGGAGTAATGACATACTCTTCACCCCTTATCCTACTCTTCACAAACTGAATGTTGGAATCATCAGAGTGGATAAAGAGGTTCAAATAGAACTCTTTAATCAAAGCAGCTAGTGGGGGATGCCCAACCTCTAAGAGTGATAACCAACCTCTATGCTCAAAATTCCTACGAATCTCGGGATCTACCTCATCTAGGATAACCCTACGCTCAACCCACACTGGTATAAACACATTAAGCTTCTCATAAGCTTCTTGGTTTTTCTTAAACCTAAACCTATCACTCTGGAAATCTGAAGAGGATGGGGTAGAGTTTTTCTTTGCTCTAATCTTCCTAACCATGATGTAAGAGTTTAAAGGAAAAGGAAAACAAAAACAAAACAAAAACTAAGGGCAGATTGCATTAGAGATGGTTAGAGCACAAAATTTATCAACAAATAACAATCTAAATGATGCATGTAATGAATGCATATATGATGCATGCTCTAATGCATAAAAATTTGCTCAATTTCTTAACATTTACTAACAATTGACTTGAATAAAGAGTTTTAGTTCAATAACCCCAAATTTTGAAAAACCAATTTCGAATTGATCAATTAATCATTACACTAATTAGAAACATCATATAATGATATAATTTATCAATTACACAAGTCAATTTCATCAAATTAAACCCAATTGAACAAAATCCCCAGTTTCACAAAATATCAAACCCTAGAATTTCCTATTTTTCTCAAAACACCAAATTGATCAAATCAATGCATGGGAATCCTATTTATAACATCTAAGAACAAAAACCCAATTAAAAAATATGGTTAAAAACAACTGAAAAATCAAAACACCCAAATTTCTTTTGTTCGAAATTTTCAAAGAAAAATGCATGAAACATGTAAATAATTTGAAAAAATAGGGTATAAAGTTCTTACCAATGCTTGAGGACAAAAACCCTTGAAGATTGTTGGAAGAAAAAGTCAAAAAGCTTAAGATTTGGATAGGTCAAGGCACAAGAAGACAAAAGGAGAAAGAAAAGTTTTGAAAAAACTGAAGAACATGTGAAGGAAAGGAACTTTTTTTTTCTTTTCTTTCGAAATTCGATTGGTCGAGTACCAATCGGGTACCAATCGAGCCAGGCAGAAGCCATCCTCTAAAAATTTTAAAAAATTCGATTGGTCGAAAGTCAGGTTCGATCAATCGAAAAACAGATTTGATTGATCGAGCATCAATCAAATTAGGCAGAACCAAGCTTAAAAAATTAAGGCATTTTCGATCGGTCGAAGAACACACTCTATCGATCGAAAATTTGGAAAAATTGAATTTTTGAAAACTAGCAGGAGTTTTATGCAAAAAACACAAACCAACTTATTTAATGAATGAAATGCATGAGTACGAGTTTAAAGTTTTTCACCTTATTAACCAATTCATTAGCATCAAGCAAATTCAGTAACAAGTTTTTCTTTTCAAGTTCAAGAGTAGCAATCTTCTTTAGACCTAAGTCTACTCTCATTGCATCCTTTACAGCAACTTTACACAGCTTATTAAAAGCTTCTTGCAAATCAGCACACTTAGAGAATTTCCCATCAGAAGGGTTCTCTTCAATCACAACACTTTCATCAACTACAGTAGTAGCTATGAAAGTAAAGAAGTTTCCATCTTCATCACTAACAAACTCGTGATCAGAAACTTCATCATCACTAAAGGTTATAGCCATAGCTTTACCCTTTGACCTCAAGAATATAGGACATTCAGATTTCACATGACCATACCTTTGACAACTTAAACATTGTTGACCTAGAGAATTACTAGAGATTTAACCAACCTTTTCTTTTGATTTATCAGCATTATTAAATTTAGTTGGTTCATATTTCTTAAAAATCCTAAATTCAACATTGTTTTTACCTCTTTCCCTTCTGTTGTTGTTTCTAAGAAAATTTCTAAAGTTCTTGGCAAAAGAAGTAATCTCTGTAGAAGAGAGTTCATCATCAAATTCATTCCCATTAACATCATCAATTGACTTAAAAGCCATTGATTTGGATTTATTAGTTTTGGGTAGGTCTAGCTCATAAGTCTTGAGAGATCCTACAAACTCATCAACAGGGATAGAGTCCACATCCTTACTTTTAGTAATGGCAGTCACTTTAGGTCTAAAGTCCTCAATCAAAGATGTAAGAATCTTCCTAACAATTTTAGGTTAATCATAAATTTCACCCAAATTATAAGCAAAATTAACAATATCATTAAGCTTAGCATAGAATTCATCAAAACATTCATCATCAGACATTCTAATGCTTTCAAATCTAGTTGTTAACAGTTGCAACTTATTAATCTTAACTGCCTTTGTGCCTTCATGCACAGTTTGGAGAATATTCCATGCAGTATGAGCAACTTCAACATTTGAGATTTTCTTGAATTCCTCTATAGAAACAGCATTAAAAATAGCATTCATAGTTTTGTTATTAAAAGCGGCTGCCTCTTTTTGAGATATTAACCACTCATTAACAAGAGTAGTCGGTTTCTCCCATTCGTATTCAACAGAATCCCACATTCTCTTATCAATAGATTTCAGGAAGGCTTTCATCCTTTCTTTTCAATAAGTATAGTTGTTCTCATCAAAGTGAGAAGGGATCAGAAGAGAGTGATCGTGGTCTATGACAACAAGGGTCAAAGATCAACTCTTAGATTAAAAGATCTAAAACACTAGAGCAAACTTGCTCTGATACCACTCATTCGTTTTTAGACCCTTTACCACAAGTTGTTTAATGTAGTTATTTAGCCAAGTGATTACTTAGATAAATTATTCAGATCTAAGTTAATACAATAATATCATATCATACAAATAATGCGGAAAAAATAAAGAACACCACGATATAATGACCTAAGAAAACCTAACCAGTAAATAATCTGTGAAGGATTTAACCTAGCTATCCTCAAGGTAAAAACATATCCACTATGAAAGAATTGAAGTTTTTACAATAAAACTTAGACCATTAAGATTCTATTGCTATCTCGTGTAGAAAACTTACTACCACGACCACATGACAGCTCTGATTCCATGAACTACTTCTTTCTTTGATTTGCATCAACAACAAGTTTTCCTACTTGTAACTTTAAGACTCTACTCAGAAGTTTCAAATCTTCTTTAAAGTTCTTTATGCAGCAGGTGGAGAGATCATCAAGTTCTTGAGTGAATCTTGATCTTGATAGCTCCATGTGTGTATATGAAAGTAAATACCTATAGATCTCACAAAAGATTCAACACATAACTCTTCAAAGACTTCTAAAACGTAGCTAGGGTTTTTCCTTTTATACTTGAAGTAAAATACTTAATCCTACACGTCATATGAGCTTAGGCTGAATTGGAATTACGGTAGAAAATTAAATCTGCACGAGTTTCGATTGATCAAGTCTAATTTTTGATCGATCGAGCCTTGCAAATTTTGGCCAAAAAATCCTGCAATCAGTCAATTCCAATTTTGCATAAAACCACACTTTGAGCAAGCCTAAATCTAGACTATATGTTTTGATCATGGTTTGCCAACATAATACATATTGAAGTTCTAATACATTAGTTCCTAAAGTCTTAGAACATAACACTATATATTCTAAACCTCACCTATATATATATTTTTCTAGCCTTATCCACCAAAAATCACACTCCAAATAACCCTAATTCCTTCCATATACTTACAGACTATGAAAACAATTTAGAAGTATGAAACAAACAATAACAAATAAACTATTTATACCTAAGTTTTCTATTTCCTACTTGGACAACAAAATACCCAATACTAAAAATAATACACTACGAAATACTCACAATATTGTAAGATTTTGACCTGGACTACAGAATTTAAAAAAAAAAAAAAAAAAGTTCAAAAACTCTCCAGTCTCCTCCATGGCTCCATCGACTTCTTGTAATGTTGCTACTCATTAAGCCATGCTTTCAACATGCCCAAAACCTTGTTAAACTCCTCAACATCTATTTATAGTAAGTGATTCTCTCTCTTAGTAATTATATGTCAATTGCATATGAAAACCAGATTTCTCAACTAACCCAGGCCTGATAAACTACTAAAAATCTCAACTTGATAATAAAAATAATCAAAACTAACATTGAAGACCCTCTCAAATTTGAATCAGAGGCTGAGTATTACCAATGATGCTAAATACTTTGTACCACAAATTTTGCAGGAGCTAAAAAAAGACTAAAACTAATGAAAAGCACCAAAAAAAAAAAAAAAAAAAAAAAAAAAGAAGAAGAAGAAGAAGAAGAAGATAAGATAAGAGATGAACCTTGGAGAAATACTATGTTGAGACTAAAGTAGAGAATTAGAAAAACGCAGATGACCGAAAAAATTACAAAGATTTAGAGATGAGACTTGTGTAGCAGAAACTAAAAACAAAAAGAGAGAAATAGAAAACTGTGTATTTTAAATGTAAATGAAGGGTTTAAGATTTTAATTTTTATTACAATTTGAAATTCTAAGAGTAGAGTTTCTTATAGACCGATATTCTCAAAAGCAAACATGCTTTGTAATTGGAACATGAAATAAATAAATAAAATTATAATATGTTGCAAGCTCTAGAGATGTCAAAAGCTTCGGTTATATATATATATATATATATATATAAATATATATATATATATATATATATATATGTGTGTGTGTATATATATATATATATATAGAAAAGCTCAAATTCCCCTCCAACCATGCCGGTTGGGCTTTACCCAGAAATCCTTATATCTTTTGGGTTGGGCTCAATACTCTTCACTTCATAGAACTTGTTCATGGCCCTTATCTTTTATAAATCACAGAATGGACTCGTGGCAACGTTGTTTCATCCCCTCACGGATTGGGCTCATGGGTCTTATATTCTCTACATCATGATTCAACCTATGGCCTATGCTTCATTTTATGGAATGGGGTTAAACTTGCATCTTGCTATGTCATCACAAATTGGGAACATGGCCCACATTATTGCCAATCTCATTTTATGGGCTCATGGCCCACCTTTCTCATACCTCACGGATTGGGCTGGAAGCCCATTTTTTCTCCTCAAGGAAGCAATACTCAAGGCTCTCATTGTTTCTCGTCTCTTCATGGAAGGTTTCCCCCATAAAATTGGTCCATTTAGTTTTATTTCCATATAATACTAGGCTTATCTCAAGTTATATTACATATATATATATATATATATTTTGTCGAACATGTTCACGCTACTTGATTAACTGTGTCTAAATTTTCTTCTCAAAAATAGAAAAAAAAAATTGTCTAATTTTTTTGTTCATTTATAAATCTACATTAATAATTTATAATTAATTTATTGTTTATATACCAATAATTGCACAACCCAGTGGCACCTTTCCCCTTCCGGCTTCCCCTTTCATTTGTGGTGAATTTGATTCGGCCTCTCCCACTCTAATAAAGTTGATATTATATTATTTTAGTTAATTTAAGAAAATGATTTTCATTTATGAACTTATAAAAATTAGATTTATTAATCTTTTAAAGTAAGAAATTATATATATGATTTTTATTACGAGATGGATAGTATAAATTACCAATAAGTTAAAAATATTAGTTTGATATCTTGAGACTTATTTACAAATTTAGAAAATCAAATCTCAAATCTATATAAATAAACATTTCGTGTGTGTGTATATCTAATTAAGTTTTATATTTGTAAATTTATTAATGAGCACATTATTATGTTTGAACATAATTTGACTATTATCAAGGCTTAATCTAGGTTTAAATTTGATTTATTTACTTTTCGTAAATTTTCAGAGCCAAAGCGTTACCATCTGCTTCCCATTTCAACATTACCTTTTCCGTCGCTTCTCGGAGACCGTCCACTAGTTTCGTCCATCCGCTACGTTATGTCCGTCTCTTCTTCAAACCATCAACTAGTAAGCATCTGTTGCCTATTATTTTTTAATTTCATTTTTTTAGCTTAAATGGTGTTAGCCCGTCGCCTTCATAGACCTGTAGAGAGTCTTAGGGGTTTTCACACCACGTGTAGGTGTCAGATGTCTAGTGAGGTGTCAAGTGATCAATTGTGGGTCCACGAGGGAGTAGGCTACGATAAGGTGTACCCGTCCAGTCATGACGACCCCGGCACATCTCATGATGAAAGGGATCCATCTGCTAATTCTCCTTCGGAGGAGGATGAGGATGTGGACATGGTCAGATTAGAGGGAGGTTCAGGTGGTGACTCAAATTGTTCCAACTTCATCGATGTTGATCCTCCCGTCCAGTCTGTCATAGGCCTAAATGGCCTCAGAGAGTTCATCCCTCTCCCATTGTGGACGACGAACGATTTTAATTCGTTCGTCAAGGAAAGACATTTCAAAACACTTAGGTTGAGGTACCAAATCCCTGCCAACGTACCCATTCGTCTACCTCACAAGTCTGAGTAGTGCTACTACGATAGGGTTAAGGATGTCAGTGTATATGAGAAAATTTTTAAGGCTAGGCTTCGATTCCCACTAAGTGCTCCTCACCGTCGCCTTCTCTAGTACCTCAAAGTTGTCGTCACCCATATCTCTCCTAACGCTTGGAGGGTCTTCCTTGGTGCTAAAGTCCTTTATGGGCTTTTGAGTAACGAGGCGTGAAAGATGACAGTGGAGGAGTTCTTCTACTATTACCATCCGTCCGAGATTTTTCAGTCAAGAGGTATGTACAACTTCCTACCAAGGAAGCCTATACTGAGGCTGGTATGCGACGCTCCAGACTCCAACAAGAACTGGAGGAGTCGTTACTTCTTCATGTAAGGTGACAACTGGATGTGTCACCCTGACGATCAGGAGTTTATGCTTGTAAACAAGACTTGAGACATAATGTCTCCGTCTGGTAAGAATTCATCCTCTTTAAATTTCATTTTTTACTCCCCGTCTCTGTTCTAACCGTCCCTTTCTTTGTAGCCCAAGACCGTCCACAGGTGACCTTAGAGCAGTGGAACTTTTTGGAAAAAAAAAATTTGCAATCAAATTGAAGAAGAGAACGTTGGCTAGGCTCGTCACCTTGGAGACAATCCACTTATACTACGACGATCTCGAAACTACTGATGTTGCTCGTAACTACGACGATCAAGCCCGCAAACGAAGCCCATCTCCCTTAATCTTATTTTCCTTTCAAATTTTAATTTGCCTGACTCCTTCTTTTCGACCATATTGGTGTAGAAATGGAAAAAGGTAGATAGAGGGCTTACATAAAGGCGCAAGTTGCAGCCAAGAAGAAACAGGATGGTAGCTTTCCCCTTAAGTCCATCACTTAAATCCCTCTGTCCAAGAAAAGACAGTCGGAGAAATCCAATCGTCCCCTAAAAAAGCCTAAAGAGACAGCCATGCTTCCAGGCCCGGGAAAAGGCAAGGGTTTGATGAAGGGTCAAGTCCCCGATGCCCCAAAGCCACCCATCCTCCTCTGCAAAGACTCCTAATATGCCCTTGAACAGCTGTCGTCCATCATCAAGGGAGAAGATTATGAGAATTTAAATAATCATGCAACGGACATGATGGGGGAGATAAGGCTTTTCAGCGCCATGCAGGTAAGTTTTTACTTCCTTCTGTTTCTTTTTAAGCAGATGAACAGTCTACTACTAGGAATGTGACATCCCTGGTGATCTGTTGAGGGTAATAGCCAACTATGACGGGCAAGGTGACCGCACCTAATGGGTACACTCTTGTTCCTTCGAATCCAACAAGTGGTGTGTTTGTCAGAATCAATCGTTCTCTCCTAATCCTCATTTGCTGGAATGCTGGGTAGTAGAGTATATCGACAGAACTGTCGTTATCTACCAGGACCCTGTAAGTGTTATAGTCACCAATCTGTATACTCACAACTAGCGCGTCGTCATGTGGATGATGGAGATGTCGAGCTTCTTTCTCAGAGAACCCTATTACAGGGTTATCAATGCGCCATCTTCAGGACCATACCTATCAACTGGACGTTTTGAACCATCCGGGGGTAGGTCTTACGTGCCTTCTTAGTTGAACAAGAGGTTGCGATATCTCCTACAATCATCCTTATGTCCCCTAGGGGCGATTTAGAGCTCTTATTTTCCCTCCGGAGGCTCTGCTTTTGTGGTTGGTTTATCTTCTCTTTGCTGACGAACCTCTGTAACTTCCCTTGCCTGATAAGGGCTTCTATTTGTTGCTTTAAATCGTAGCATTCGGACGTATCGTGGCCATGGTCTCGGTGGAAGCAGCAATTTTTGTCCCTGGACCTCTTGTCAGGGTCACCTTTCAACTTGCTAGGAATCGTCAACGATCTTTTATCTTTATTCTACATAAGTACCTAATTGATAGGGACGTTTAGTAGGGTGAAACTTGCGAACCTTCTTGTAGGGGGCTTGGAGCGACTGTCCTCTCGTTCGTCTCCTGTTTTTATGGCCTTCCGTCCTCTTTCTTGTCTTGCTTCTTCTTGTGTTTCTCTCTTTTTGGGCTTCTCCTCTCGTGCAAGCAGCGCGTCCTCCACGTTCATGTATTTGGTAGCCCTATAAAGTACATTTGACATGGTTTTCGAGTTGTTCTTGTATAGGGAAAACAAAAACTTCTCCTTCCGTAACCCATTGGTGAATGCGGCCACGAGTATCTTATCGTTAGCTTCATCAATTAAGAGGGCCTCCTTGTTAAAGCGGGTGATGTAAGACCTTAGCGTCTCATCCTCCCATTGCTTGATGTTCATTAGGCATGCGGTAGACTTCTTGTACCCATGTCTTCCGATGAAGTGAGAGGCAAATTGGGCACTCAGCTCCTTGAAAGTACTAATGGAAGTTGGCGTCAACCTATTAAACCATACTCTTGTAGGACCCTTCAGTGTAGTGGGAAAAGCCTTACACATGATCTCATTCGCTACGCCTTGCAGGTGCATGAGGGTCTTAAACGTCTCTAAGTGGTCCAAAGGATCTCTTGACCCGTCGTAGGATTCTTCTTACGGCATATGAAACTTTGACGAAAGAGGGAATGAAGTAACAGGTGCAATGAAAGGTGAATCTGTTCGGTGCACTAATTCGTCGAAATCGCTTGATACCCGTCCCCTGGGGGCATTGTTTAGGGGCCTTTTTCGGTTGCTCGGCCATGTGTGTTCCTTTGGAAGGGTGACCTTACTAGGCCTGGGTTCTTTTTAGGGAGTTGCGTCCTGGAACTCAACATTGGGCCACGTGATCCAACGGCTATCAGTGGACTTTTAAGCCTACCAAACCATTAGAGCCAAAGTCTAAGAATCACGATAATGGTCGAATAAATATGTGATATGTGTTATGCGTTTGATATGATAGCTTAGATTTGTAGTTGTGATAACAATTTAGATAAATTAGTATTTTTTTTAGGAGCAAAGTAATCATGTACTCAATGATGTAAATTTATAGATATAGAAGCAAAGTCACTTATTTTCATATGGTTTGTAGCCCAGCTATGTAGCATTAGTGAGCTGATAGGATTCCAACAGAATGCCAGTGGTAGAGGCTGGTTAAGCTTGCCTCTCTTATCATGTATTTAAATGAGTTTAAGCCTTGGTTAATAGTTTGAATAAAGTAACAAGCATTTAAATGTGAAGTAATCATGTACTAAATGACGGATATTTAAAGATAAGGAAGCAAAGTTACTTATCTTTGTATGGTTTATAGCCTAAATGTACAGCTTCTGTGAGTTGATAATATCCCAGCAGAGTGACCCCAGTGGTAAGGAGGCAGTTTGCCATGATGACTTCAAGATTAAAGGGGAAAAATGGGTGCAACTGGAGGGAGAGAGAGTATGTCCAGCTGTGTGTAGAGGCCGGTTAAACTTGCCCCTTTTATCATGCACTTAAATGAGTTTTCCCCTTGACAATGCTCTTTTAGTTGTTGTGAAGTTATGAATAGTGTTGTCTTCCATGAGAAGGGTTTTTGTATGAAATATTTGTGCCTTCTAAGATCAGGGCTTTATGGAAGATGGATTTGTGCCTTCCATGAGAAGGGCTTTGATATGAGATTTTGATGCCTTCTACAAGAAAGGCTTTAGTGGTAGAGGTTCATGCCTTTCACGAGAAGGGCTTTTATGAGCAGCAAAACAGTAGAAATTTCAGAGTGAGAGAGTATGAGAGTGGAGTTTAGATGAATGTAGTGAGTCACATGTAATGGTGTAGTAAATGTGTATGAGATTATGTAAGAAAAGTGGAGAAAGAGATGTTTTGTGGGATGTAGTATGATATATGGAAGTATGAAAGATATGATGGTTAAAGATAGTAAAAATATGAGATTATAACCATTAGAGAAGTTGTAGAGATTGCTTTCCAAGAGGAAAGCTTTTGTAAGAGAATAGTATAGAGATATGTATAGGCATTTGGAAATGGGAGCAGTAAAATAGGTGTATTTTCTAAGTATGAAGAGTGAGAGAATGAGTATAAGAGGTGTAATAGAGCTATAGAGTGTTTAGCAAAGCTGCGGGGATTTGCTACTGGAATGTACTGCGGGGATTTTCTGCTGTAGGGTGTACAAAGGTTTATGAAAGGCATTTATGAGGTAAGGGGTGAAGAGTTTAGTTCCTGATTTGGAAACTAAAAATCCAGAACTTCTTTAAGAGCTTCAGAAGATCATTAGAGGGAGTAAGAAGTTTTTATGAGAGAGTTCTCCTTCTCCCCCTTGGTTGTCCCCCCTTTTTGGTGTTGATGGAGAGCTTATTTAGCTGAGTTTAAAAGGGTATTTTAGCCAAAAATATCAGCCAAAATCTGTCCCAAATAGCAATGAATTTTCAGAAAATCCATCTTAATATTTGGACAAAAAAGGTATGTTTAGGTTTAAGGTATACTTGCTATTTCGGGTAAGAGCTGCTAGGGAAAAAGCAGCAAAAAAAGAAGGTATTTTGGCAAGGAAAAGATGGTTAGTTCAACTAGTTTTGGTTTTATCCAAATGAGGAAAAAAAAAGTAATGCCTAGGCTGTTGAGTCAGCTGTGACAGCTGTTCAGAAAAGACTGTCCCAGCTGTCAGAAAAAGCTGTCCCAGCTGTCAGGAAAAGCTATCCCAACTGTCAAGAAAAGCTGTTACAACTATGATGAGACAGCTCACTTTGGGCAGAAGCAAAAGAGGTCAGCATGGTGATTTCAGAGTGTAGGAGAGGTCATTCAGCATTTATTTTACGAACTTAGCTGAAAATGGTAAGGTCTCTTTCAAGGCTATCTTACTACTTTGGGCATAGCAGCTGGCAACTGGGATTTCAGCATTAAATGGCTGATAACATCACTCCCAGCCAAGTGTCAAGTGCTGAATGCACTACTAGGGTTTTGCTGGAAATGTTTCTCTCTTGGGTGTTTGTGTTCTTGGTGCAAGGTTCCATTACAACACATTTCTAGTAAGTAATAGAAGGATTGGTTGAAAGTTAATGAAGCTTTAGAGATTTAGTCAAGGCCTCATTGTGTGGTGACTTAATCTTGGTGAGCAAGAAGAGCATTTATATGGTCTGATTGTGGCAGACAGCAGCTGGGTATGAGTGATATCATGAATATTGTGTATATAATTGGAGATAAAAGATAGCCAATCAGATTAGGCCATGTGTTTGAGTTGGATTTTAACTAAAAGCAGCAATAAGATTTATGTAGAATAATATAATGAAGTATCTAAATTTGTATAGCAACAGCTGGGGATTAAATAAGCAGTTATTTTCCCAGCAGTTAGATGGCTAGGGATATTGAGTATGAGTCATGTGATGAATATTAAGTTTTAGGAAAAGAGCAAGGGGAATTTTATCATCTAAAGTGCTATGTGATAAGATATGCTTACCATATGTTACCCGCTACACATGGACTCGTCAGAGTTTAGGAAGTTGGAGAAGACATGCCAAGCAATATGTTTCTTTTATCAACTTTAAACTGCTGGAGCTTTACTAAACATATCTCTTGGCCCTACAAACCACGACTCCCAAAGTTTCCCTAATGAGACTTATGAGCTTGGATCATAAGTCGAAGATGAGATGACGTACCTCGGATTTTGTTGTCATTTTGTGTGAATATGGGCTCTTGTTTAAGAAGACTTGCCATGAGTGTAAGAGATGTAATATGGGCTGTGAGCTTTGATTCATTGCTTAAGCCTAATCCATATGTTGATGTTGATGATGTCATGAGTTACGATCCCAATTGATGAAATGGAAATGTGGACTATGAATTCGCCTCTTGAAGTAAGGATCTTGTGGGTCATGTGAGCCCAATCCATGAGATATAAGCTTATTTTGGGCTTTATAAAGATTTACCCCAAAAAATCAATAATGCGTTGATGTGGCATGAGTTGCCAATGGAGTGATACCATGTGGGCAGAAAAAGAGTCCTCAACAGGCATTTATCATCAAGTCCATATGTTCCCTCATCATCTGCATATCTGCGACTAGGTTTAGAGGTGCAATATATGTGGCTGTCGGCCTACTTACGGCATTATTACCTTCTGGCCCTTCCCTATTCTGCTTGTCGTTCGCGTGTCGAGGTCTGTCGCCCTCCTACTTCTCTTCTTGATTTTAGGGTTCGACATCCCTTTGGCGCAGTTGCTCTTTTAGGTCATGGTTGTGCTTGGTGAGGGATTCAACTGCCGCGGTGAAAGTTCTCAAGTTTAACTATATTGGCTCGTCTCCTTGATTGTTGGTGGTGGTTGTCATCGAGTGAGTAAGCACCATGCAACTTTTTTTCTGGGAACCAGTAGTATAACTTACCTAAGTTTCTCACAGACGGCGCTAACGGATGATGTCGAAAATTGTCAGTAAGTTACACAGTCCTCACGCACTCAAAACAACACTTGCATGACACCGAAAGAGAAAACCTTAAGAAAGTATCAGTGCAGTACCGGCCAAATACCTTCCAAAGATTAATTCAGAAAACTGCCACAACTCTAGAGTGCTAGAGCTGGGTAAATTATGCGTACCTTGGTTTCTGATGGTTTTAGATTTTTATAGTAATGGGGGAACCGACCTTAGTTCCTTGGTGAAGGGGAATATTTCCTTATAGAGAAGATTCTCATAAATGTGCATAATTTGTGAGATCCTTTCTATATAGAGATTCTGTTGACTAGGGTTAATCGTGGAGCACAAGTTATTTCTATTTGAGGTTCCTTGAGGACCAAATAAACCATGTAAGTGCCACGTGGCTTTGGCCACCATCCAATTTAGTGTCTGTCTACCTTCCTGTTCGTCCAACAAGGTTAACCCGTCCACTCACTACACGTCACGCGTTACCAACTCTCTTCATCCGTCACCCTAGTGCTAAGGCTGTCCACGGGTTGGGCCGGGTCAATTTTGGACCCAACCCGGACTCAACTGCCGGAAAAATCAGTCAAGTCGGTTTCGGGTGAGGGTGAGAGTTGGTCGGTTCGATCGATTGCCAGAGTAAAAAAAAAATCATCGAAATTTGTTTTAAAAAAAAAAGTCACCAGAATCTAGAAAATCATGCTAGTTTCTGGAAAATCTCTTCGGTTTCTGCATTTTTTTCCGCTGAAATTTTTTTTTTTTGGCTAAAATTGCTAAAATTGGCCTGATCTAGCTAAATCCTACCAAATCTAGCCGGATCTAGTCGTGATCTCGTCGAAACTGGCTTTTTTTGTAGGATTTTGCCGGATTTTTTATACAACTCTAGTCGGGTTCAGGTTGCTCAGCTTTTGGAGAAACAAACCTGCCACTCGACTCACCGGTGTCGATTCTTGTGAACGAAAACCTGCCGCCAACCAACTGGGCCGTTGGTTTAGACCAAAATCGGGTCGGCGTCGGGCGGTTTGGCTAGGTTGTCGGCCTCCGGTTGGGTCTAAACAGCTCTACCTAGTGCAACTGCCCAAAGTTGTTTCTCTAAAATCTAACCGTTCATCTTAATTTTATCCTCTTCAGCTATTATATTTTTGCCTGACAACTAGAGTGCTTGCTATATAACAACAAAGAGATAGGAAACGTTTTATCTACCTATGCTAAATTCAGGGCAAGAGTTGTAATTGATACTTCATTTTTGGGTTTGGAATTTGACTCTTAAAGTTAGGGTGGATGGGATTTAAATGGAAGCTTGTCAAAGCTTACTTCTGCAAATCCCTCTTTTGGTTTTTCTCTGCTTGGAGGACTGTCTCTTAAGATGCTGACTGGAGCACTCAAATTCGGGTTCCTTGTTCTAAACCAAACTCTCTTGGTTGACACATTTCATAATTTCCTTGGATTAAGCAAACCTCATAGTTTTGTTAAATATGCTATAAAGAAGCTGTTGAGTTTGGGAGAGCAGAGATCAAGAGATGTATTGGGTGGTGTTGCTGAACTGATAAGGAATTTGAGAAATAGATCTAAACGATTAAAAGAGGTAATTATCTTTCGTGCTAAAACTTTCCTTTATGTCTTTTTTTTATTTTTAACTTTTTCGAGTATTGTTCCTAATACCAAACAGAAAGCTAAATTCAAACTAGTTGTTTTAGTACTCTTTCTCTCTTAAAAACAAATAATTGTATTGTTGTTTTACAATCCAAGACCTAATTACTATTCCATATTATTTTTCTCTTCCTTTTTTTTTAATTTATTTTTTTAGTTTTTTTCCCTTAACACTTTTGTCTTAACTTCTGTGTGGGCCAAAAATATGCAGTTTGTGCTTTTCGACTCACAATTTATTTGTTTTGTGGGTTTTGAGTTTCCTACTATGGGTGATCCTTTGCTTTGAGACCCATACAATCACTTAAGACTCTACGAGGTCCTCTTCTTCTCTAAGTCTCTCTTCTTTTTTTCTTGTGGTGGACTTCCTCTTCTCTCTCTGAAATTGCCAACCCCATTTCCCCATTCCATTCTTCTATTTATAGCTTTAAATAAGTGGAGGTACCATGATTACTCTCCTTCTTAGTGTAAATGAGGGTCCAATTCTATCATCTTTAGGTGGGTTTCTGGTAGGAAAGTGATAGTGGTATTGAAAATGATTCCCACCGTCAAACCCTCCCAGCAGCGATATTTCCAAAGGCACTACCAAGCAACAATATCCCCGACCATGTTGAAGACGATCGGGGGAATTTGCCCATGGTATTTAAGTTAGTGAGGTCCTATTTCAATTTTGGTGTATAGATTGGGCCTCGGGGTGTCCAAATCGAGGCTGATGGACCGAAAATGAAGGTAGGGCCAAACAACGCGCTACGAGATTTGGGCCCAAGGCCCGTGGGGTTTGGGGCCCATCTCCGTACCGAGGCTCGGGCTCAAGGCTTATGGGGCCTGGGACCCAACCCCGTACAACTTCCTTTCTCATCATGTAAATGCTATAGACACTTAAAAACTGTGGGTGGGATGTTCTTGAATCCTGCGCTGGTGTTTCCATGGTGGCCAAGCCGTCTGCCTATCTCAACAAGATTGTTAAGCTCAAGAATTCGCCTAAAGATAGAGGAGGCACAGAAAATGATGCAACTTATGAAGTCAAGCTTGATGACATAAATGTCAGGGAAGCCATCTTCAAAGCCACTGGTTTGCGCATCAACAGCAGCTCATGGACTGGGATTCCTGGCTATTGCAGGTTCACAATTGCTTTATAAGAAAGCGAATTTGAACGAGTATTGGATTGCATTATCAAATTCAAAGAATCAGTGCCTGAATCACTTTGATATTGTCTCCAAGTTCATTGTTTTCACAAATTAAGCATCATAAAATAAACCCATCTTTTTTTTCAGTTCCAATTCCACAGAACTTAAGTTGAGCTTTCTTTCCTCAAGTCAGCTCCAATTGGGTTTGTTGTAAGTCCTGCATAGCTCAGGTCAAGCATTATTTCATTGACTTGGCTTCAACTAAATTTTTCTGTCCATATGAAAATTATACCGGTCAATCTTGTTCTTATTTGATTGACTGATGTGGCTTTATAATACCAATCTTCCCAGTTTCCCTGCTGTATGTGAAAACCATAGGTTCAGATTCTCTTGATTTTCTAAGGTATTCAATTAAATAAATTTTCTTAAATTTTAACCATTCTTTAATAATTTAATGGTCTGAATTTGGTTATGTCCGTATTCCACTAACAATAATCTTAATTATTTTGTTTGCAACATTATTTTATTATTTTTAAAGTACTGTTAGTAGAATATTGACATGATAAAATCTATACTCTTAAATCTTAAGAGTGGCTATGATTTAAGGAAATTAACTAGTAGAGTATCTTAGAAAATGTAGAGGACCTAATCCGTAAACCATTTATAATACATGTAAGTTTTCTCTGTATTTGTATATTTTTGCCTTTGGATTCATTATAATGATGTTGAGTTTAATGAAGCATTTTAGTGCCTATATATTGTACAGCTGCCATATACATGGTTAAAATTGAAATTTGTAACCTTAATAGGTGTTTAATTGATGAAAAAAGTAGCATTTCAAATGGCTGAAGTTAAACGGACTCAATGCAGTAGTAAGTGTTTTTCCTGAAGGTTGACAATGAGACTGCAGCAATCTTATCCTATCTGCATTTCTAAATATTTCCAGTTCCAACTAGAAGGTATTCAGCACCAAAAAAAAAAAGTTCCTACTAGAAACATTTTTTTTTTTTTGGAGAAAGAGTTCCTAATACAAAGGATTCTCAAAAAAAAAAAAAAAAAAAAAAAAAGAAGGTTCCTACTAGAAAGTAATATTTAACCTTCAATAGTCTCTTTCACGGGAGGTAGGTTCAAATCTCCTAGTAGTACCACGGAGTTAGCTCCAAAAGGATTTATCCTTGTAATTATTCATGTATGTGGATAGAGAAATTATGATTATTATATAGATGACTCTACTCTAACTCACGCAAACGGCCTTTAAATTTTTTCTATATATATTGACGACTACTTATAAGAGCAAACCCGCTGCATCTGCAAGAGCAAGCCCACTGGTCAATCTCACTAATACAATACAATGCAAGCCAACAATCAAGCCAATCAATTACTTGATATTGATATTTTGACGGACCTGAGCAGACTCCAAGAATTTGACAACGATTTCAGTAGAAATCCACATCGTTCTCCATATGCATTCCATTTTTACGTACTTATTGTGGGATTGGTAAGCGATA
Organism: Castanopsis chinensis; assembly: GCA_032878915.1. Lineage (NCBI taxonomy): Eukaryota > Viridiplantae > Streptophyta > Magnoliopsida > Fagales > Fagaceae > Castanopsis > Castanopsis chinensis. The sequence continues at coordinate 30,019,172 of JAVQMG010000121.1, read as the reverse complement.
TGTAATATAATTGATGACTCTACTCTAACACACACAAACAATTTTTTAATTTTTCCTATATATATTGACGGCTACCTGTAAGAGCAAAACCACTACATCTGTAAAAGCAAACCCACTGATCGATCTCACTAATACAATACAATGCAAGCTAACAATCAAGCCAATCAATTACCTGATATTGACATTTTGACAAACCTGAGCAAACTCCAAGAATTTGACAACGATTTCAGTAGAAATCCACATCGTTCTCCATATGCATTCCATTTTCACATACTTATTGCGGGATTGGTAAGTGATATATAATATAATTGATGATTCTACTCTGACACACACAAAAAGTTTTTTAATTTTTCCTATATATATTGACGGCTACCTATAAGAGCAAACCCACTATATCTGTAAAAGCAAACCCACTGATCAATCTCACTAATACAATACAATGCAAGCTAACAATCAAGCCAATCAATTACTTGATATTGATATTTTGACGAACCTGAGCAGACTCCAAGAATTTGACAACGATTTTAGTAGAAGCCAACGTCGTTCTCCATATGCATTCCATTTTCATGTACTTATTGCGGGATTGGTAAATGATATAATATAATTGATGACTCTACTCAGACACACGCAAACAGTCTTTTAATTTTCCTAAACCTCAAAAAAATGAAGTGTAATTTACCCTTATTATTTTATATTTAATCAATTTGATGAATTACTCTACAAACTAGCATGCAAACAAATAAGTTTTGAAGTTTTTTATTTTTTATTTATCATGCTAAACACCATGTCTTGAACAACTTATAACTAAACAATTATGGTAATAAATTACTTGGTTTTAACCGTTCCAGAAAATCTGGGTTTGAAACTTTGAATCTTCCTTCTCGCCCGTGGTAAGAAAAAATGAAAAATAATTCCATTCAATTTATAATTTAGTTGGGTAATATTATATAAATAAATAAATAATTGGGGTCTTTCGTCCTTCCAGATCATACAGTTCTCTCCGGAACATTCTAAACAACTCTCTCATCTAATCTAACAGTTTAGTTTTCTCGGGAACATTCTATAGCCACACCTCTCTTTCTCCACATCATCATCATCCATCCACATTTCTCTCCTTCATTTCAGGACAATATCGAGAACAATCCAGAAAAGCAAACGCACAAAACTGACATCACCCATCTCCTATAAAACCCCGACCCCACCTCTAACACAAACCAAAGTTAAAAGATCAAAAATTATAGCAAACCCACCATTCAACATATATCTTTCATTCATTCATTTTCTCTCAACCACTAAATTTCTATTCCAAACTTCAACCCCAAATGGGCAAGCCAAGCTACACCATGTCTCTGCTTGTAATGGTACTTGTTGGTCTCATGGCCACACAGGCCAATGCGTTGATGCCATACACAAGGTCCCTATGGGACATGATGCTCCCATCTGAGGACCCTTTTAGAATCCTTGAACAAGCCCCACTAACCATCCCCAAAGGCATTGAGAACCTTGCTTTGGCACGTGCAGACTGGAAGGAGACCCCCACAGCTCATGTCATAACCTTGGACGTGCCTGGGATAAACAAGGATGATTTCAAGATTGAGGTGGAGGAGAACAGGGTGTTGAGGATCAGTGGAGAAAGGAAAGGTGAAGAAGAAGCTGAGGGTGACAAGTGGCATAGGACTGAGAGGACTAATGGCAAGTTCTGGAGGCAGTTCAGGTTGCCAGGGAATGCGGATTTGGATCATGTTAAGGCACATCTTGAGAATGGTGTTTTGACGATCACGGTGCCAAAGTTTGCTGAGGAGAAGAAGAGGCAGCCTAAAGTGATTAACATTGCTGTGGAGGGGTCCTCTGGTGAAGACATTAAAGCTACCAAGGCTGAGATGTAATGAAGAATGCTTTGGGATTTTTTTGTGTTGGGTCTCACTTTTGTATTGTAATATGTATGCATGTTTCAAGGAAAATATGATACAACTTTGTATCGGCAATTTGGTTTTGTATTTCAAGTTTTTGTAATCTGGTCTTGATGCAATAAAATCAGTTCCATAAATTGATCCTTAAAGACTAAATTTACTGTTTTGAAAAATGAACAATTGTTTCTGGTTTATTTAATAAAACTGACAGGATAATAATTTTTATTTTCCTTCTTAATAAGATTTCAATTGTGTCTATTTTCTGACAGAATGAGTTAGTGGACGAGTTAGTGGCAAGGCAATAGAATGAACCATAACTTTTCCAGTTGAAGATTTTGTAGACCAATAATACAGCAGAGTAGATATATCTAAACAAGTTATTTTACACCCACAACTATCAAAATTGAAGTTGAAGTTATATGCAGGTGGCTATTGCTAAATTTTTGTTGCAATTAGTTACAGTAATCTTCATAAAATAAAATAAAATGAATTATATAAGTTACTATTCCTTAGTGGGTAAAAATAAAATGAATTATTTTATCATCTCTCTCTTCTATTACAATAATAAAAAAAGATTCTCTAATGGTCTCTCTCTCTCTCTCTCTCTCTCTCTACACCAAAGCTTCAAGAGTATATTGGTTTAGGTTTATGGTTTCATTTGGGTCATATCAAACCAAAGATTTAAGGTTTTGCTGGTGGGTCATAGGGTGCTGGCGGGTCATAGGGTGATGGCGTGAATTATGGGATGTGGGTTTAGATGGGTCGTGCAATGGTAAATTCTGGTCTGTGTGGTAGTGGATTGCAATGGTGCATTAGTTTGGTGTTGCGATAATGATAGTTGTCTTAGAAACATCTTCAGGCATGCCACCCTTATCTTCAGCAGTCAGAGATTTTTCTTCCTCAGTCAGAACCATATCCGGATAAAGATCATCACAAACTAGGCCCCCTTACTCAGTTTGACATTAGTAAATCCAATTTTAATTAGGACCCCTACTCTCCTGGACATTTGTCAACAAAGAACCAACTCCTACAATCTTCTGTAGAAATTCTTTATACTTTGAATGTAAATTATTTTTTTAAGTTATTACTTATAAATAGGCCTCTCGTAGTTTTAGAAAGGACAGAGTGAAGAAAGCCCTTATAAAATGTCTCTCATTATCTCTTATGTCTGATGTAAAAAAATTATTAAATCTAATAATATCTTTTAGCTTGTTATATCTTGTTCTATATTCTATCCCACATTTTCATGTTACCTTTTATAAGTTCTTAATAATATACTTCATTAACTAGTTCCCATAATCTTCTTACACCCTCTCCCTCTTTTGTTTCCTTTGCTCCCTCTATTAGTTGGTACAAATGATGGATGTGTTAGTTTGGTGTTGCAATAAGATGGTTGAGTTGCAAATGATGTATGTGATTTTCGATAGGCTGTGGTGGTAGTTGTAGTGGGTTGCTAGTGAGAGTGGCGGCAGTGGTGGTGGTGGTGGTGATGGTAGCTAGTTGCTGCTGCTAATGGCTGTGATTTTCAGTATGAATACGGGTTTGTGATTTTTGGGTCTGTAGTGGGGGTGAGCCACGGCTGTTGTGATGTCGTTGAGAGAGAGAGAGAGAGAGAGAGAGAGAGGAAGAGAGGCATTGCTATGGTGAAGAGTGGGACAGTAAATAACAAAGAAAGAGAATGAGTGAAATAAATTAAAAATAAGTAATGTTGAATCTAATGTGAAGAACAAGAAAATGGATTTAAGTAGTTTTCTAGAGCGTACGCTAATGCTTATGGAAATCAATTTGCTTAGACGAATGTGTTTTCTTACGAGTGCAAAAATAGGCATTGATAGAAAAGAAAGATAAACTTTCAATGAAATATCTAACGATATTTTTCAGCCATTCTCATTTTTTAACAAGATTTATTCAAACCTATAACTTGTACATAATAAAGATATAATCTATCCCAATAAATTAGAATTTTGAACCGAAATTAACCCCAAATGTATAAAGAGACGTCACAAATTATCCATATAACAAATCTCATCAGCTATCATAATATAAATATACTCGAGCTAGTTTCTTTCACCCATAGATAACGGTGGCACCACAACACAAAGTTACCACATAACCAGCTCCAGCAGCAGGCTCTGGATGATTTAGTTACAGATCAAAATTAGCATATCCTGGGATAGACATCAAGAATTTGTCCAAAGACCAAACTCACGCCCAGTCATCAATATACGTTTCACCCAAGAGAACAAGATCAATCACAAAGCAGTTTCATTTGCACAGATAATCATTAATTCAAACTCCAATATCAAACTTATGCAATAAAATATATCAAAATTCACTTCAACATTTTCCTAGGCCAGCAAATAACTATCCCATATTTTGTCTTCAGGCTCCAACATAACTGAAAGTAGGCAACATAATAATAGAACAGAACAATCATTTAGAAAAGAGAAGTTCCCTTCCCCTTTTTGTCTCCTCCTATTTCAAAGTGCTTGCACCTCTGCAAAAACGAGTTGCAACAACCAAGCATTAGCAAAAGGCAAGAAAAAAAAAGCCATAACAAACCAGCAACGTGTATATAACAACGGGAAAATCTGTGGAGAAATAACAATGTTGCAAATCAATTACCTTGATGGGGTGTTGTGAAACGTGTTTGCAGCCTTGGCATTGTAGCCTTAGCACGATCTTTTTGGTTGTCTTAGCCTGCTCACAAAAAAAGTCGTCAATATATCAACAATAGAAATTCTTTTATATGTAACAATAGATTTCCATTAACTGTTTAAAAAATAACCAAAACAAAAAAAATCAATTTAAGGAATCTGAATTATTCTTCTTTTTTTTGTGGGGTGTGCCAAGCCTGTATTAGTGCATTGCATGGGAAACACTTAAAGGCCTCAGTAGCAAGCTACTTTAGTAGGTCTTCCCCCTTAAAAAAATAGTTTTATATGATGTGACCCAATAGGCCACATATCAGATGTTAAACTGATAACATGAATTAATCTTGACATATGATTTGGTTCTTTTTCAGCAGAGAGTTACATTCATGTAAGGGAGAAGAGGACAGAAGTAAAATCATACATACCTTCTTGTGGAAAACAGGCTTTGTCTGCCCTCCATAACCTGATTGCTTGCGATCATATCGCCGTTTTCCCTGAACAGCAAGGCTATCCTTTCCCTTCTTGTACTGTGTGACCTTATGCAAGGTGTGCTTTTTGCACTCCTTGCTCTTGCAGTAGGTCTTCTTTGTCTTAGGAACGTTCACCTGTGGTTAACAGCATACAAACCATATTTAGGATTGAAGGTAGGTACCATTTGGCCATGCACCATTGGCTAGTAAAACAGCAATCAGTTGCAAATTCAAGAGAAAATTAGGGGGAAAATCAGCCATGAGTGTGCATAGTGATCCACCACCATTTTATGATTACTAAAACAAGCAGCTATGACATTACAAACATCTTCTAAAGTGGGCACATCCAGAAAATTTAATTACTGCCGAGAACATCAAACTAAAACCATAAACCATTTAGGATCATTTCTTGAGGACATTATTGATTATTTCCATTCCCCTTACCTCAAAATCAAAGTTCTGTAGACACCCAAAAACTGCATCCATTTATGATCATTTCACAGGGACCTTATTTCCATCTCCCTTATCCCAATATTCAAAGTCATATAGATACCTAAACACTCCTAGTAGAGTTAATTTTAGAAAAAGAACCTTAGCATAAAAAGCAATGGTTCTTCAAAAAAAACACAAACTGGTTTCATGCATATCATTGTACTCCACAACTCATAATCCCCATTTACTTACATTTCCTACACCACGGGATACATCACACCTAAATAAAAACCTAATAAAAAAATCACCTTGCACCATTTATAAGAGAACCCAAAACAAAAATAGCATTCAGCCATCATCAGAAACAAAAAGCAAATCACATATACCCAAGCTATCACCTTGCACCACTTTTCATGGTGACTATTAGACAAAGAGAACTACACACCAGAGAAACCCAAAACACACACAACATTTCGAGCATAAGAACAAACAAGCAAGCCACATATGGGTAGCAGCTAAGCCAAGAAATTGGGTAAATAAACAAGCATATATGAGAGAACCCAAATCAAAAACAAGATGAAATAAGGAGCAAATCATACATAGGTAGTTAAGCCAACAAATCTAGCCCACAAACCCCTACATCAGCACATAGTATGTTCAGATATTAATCTTGAGCTAAGCATAGCAAAATCCAAGACCCACAAAGATAATAACTTAATTCATTTCTAGAGCTACCAAATACCCATTAAAATTTTGAAGAGAGCGAGAGAGACAGAGTACCATGGTGTGATGGGAATCAGAGCAAGCCAACGAACCAGGCGTGTGTGTTGGTGTAGAAAAAACCCTCGCTCACTGATATTACTTTAGCTTTTATAGGGTTACACGGCTCGGGGCTTGTTAGGGTTTGGGCTTTGCTTCTTTTTCTGTCTGTTTGGCTACACCCGATTTTATATTCGGACCTTGGAATTTGATGTCCCGGTTTTTAAGTGAATAATTGGGCCGGAAAGGGTAACACACAGTGTTAACACTTGATAGAGAAAAAGATAATAAAATAGTTGTATTGGATTTAATTATCATCACAAAATAAAAATAGTATTTGTGTTTTATTGGCCAACATAACTATGTGTTTAATGCAATTGAAAATTTTAACGTACGGCACAAATATTCTACCTAATATTTACCCTATAATGACTAGTAGAGGAGGAGATGAAGATCTTATATGTATAATTTGAAATCCCACCACAAAATGAATACCCTTCTTCTTCTTAACGATTTATCAAAAATAGTGTAGAGGTCTATAAAAGTCATAATACTGCGCCAAGGCTCAAAAAGAGAGTACAGGTAATTGAACTCCATAAAAATAATAAAATACTTGAATCCGCAATAAAGAAAGAAGAAGGTAGACCCAAATTCATTAAGGGGTTTTAAAGAAGAACCCAAATCCACGAATGGGTGAGCCTTAGAACTCATGAAACGAAGGGAAGGAAAGTCCATCCCACCCAGGCCAGGAAATTGCTTAGGAACCCAGTGGAAAGAACTGGGCCCAGATACCTGGGGATTGCCAGGAGCTCGGGATCCTCGAGACGTACAACAAAACCATAGTTAGATAAAGACAGTTCAAAGGGGGGGCGCCAAGAAACACAAGGAACGATAATAGACACGTCCCTATCAGCCACCCAATGATGCAGGTAAGAATTAGAAGGTTTAGGAACCAATAATCCATGAACAGGAAATCTAGAAAGAAGAACCGTAAAGAGAAGTGGCTGGGAAACTTTCAATCTAGTAGAAAAAAAATCAGCTAACTTAGGAATAATGACAAAGGGAAAGAAAACTTAAAGCTGAATCTAAAAAGGTGAGGTTTAGAAGCATAAGGAAGAAGGGCCAAAAGTTAGCTCTCTAAAGACATCCCAAAACATAAAAGCAACAAGAAACTTTTGAAGAAGAATCAGCCATCAATGTTGATAGCACAACATTGGTTCTAATACTCAGGGGAATAATTGGGGAGAATCAGTGATACCCCAAAAACCCTAGGATAGCACTATAAAAAGGAAGAACTAACAATGAGGGGCATTTAGCAACAGTAAATTAGAATAGAATTATTGAGAAAACCCTATTAGAATTCAAAAATGAAAAGAAAAAGAAAGGGGAATACCGCTAGGTATCCCTAAACAGTCACTAGAGAGCACAATTGAATTCAAAGATATTCAAATTTTGCAAGTCTTAGAAACCTGAAGAGCTATCTAAGTCTGTAATTTTTGAACTTATTTGGACCTTTTTATACATCCTAGTGAGCATAACATATTATACAATTTGGAAAATTATGAAATATTTCACATTATTTTAAGGGACCCTTAACATTTATTTTGTGTCTTTCTTTATTACATTGTCCCATTTATTGTTTATTGTTGTTCAATGCATATATTATTGGTTTGCTATAACGTATGTGTTGTAGGATTCGTGTTTAATGCACCATCTGGTTCGTCGTAATCAACCTATCTAGCTGCAGTGAACCAAGTTCAGTTCCTTAAAACAATAAATATTGGGCCCAGGATCCTTATTCAAGCTTGGGCCAGTGTCTTAGAAAAAAAAGGCACCCACACAAATAGAAAAGTGAGGATCATAACGAAATTGTATTATATAATTTCCTAATATATTTCAATATTTTTTAATATCTATCTTATTGATTTGGTGTCCGTTTGGCAAATATAATTTTTACCAATTTATTTTACTATTCAACTTATTTTGCTACTATTTATAGGTCTCACTGTACTTTTGGTACTATTTATTAGTCTCACTGTACTATTTTAACTAATTTTTACATTTATCTACAGTATTTTCAATAAAAAATTTTCAGTTTCAATAAAATAAACGGATCTAAATAGACCCTTGGTATAATATTAGCATATTATATATATATATATATATATTTGATAAGTAGCATAATATGCATTATATGGTAAAAGTTTGACTCAACCAAGCCTATAAATGATATTTGAGTTCAAGCTCATTAAAAAGTCTAAAAGCTTAAACTCAAGCTGTTAAGGTGTTGTTTCGAAACCCACAAAACTGAATGATATCATCTTGTTTTCATAACTCATGATCCAAAATTGATGGGGAATACCGCACAGGAGAAAGTTGTTTGGATTTAAAGAGACTCAAATTTTGCAAGCCTTCCGTGACTCAGTTTTCATCACTCACTAAGTCTGTAATTTTTGAATAATATTATGAAAACTGAAAACACATTTCCTAGCTGTTTTTAGTTTAACATATCTATAACTCAATTTGGAAAATTTGTAATAAACACATTATTTTAAGGGACCCTTAACATTTTTTTGTGTCCATTTTACATTGTCCCATTTTTTTTTATTGTTGTTTGCATATATTCTTTCTTCTCCTAGGTTCGGTCTTCATTTACTTTCTTCTTTCTTAATCTTTTTTTCTTTTTTTTGAACTGGTTCAATCTTCAATTCTTCCTCTTCTTCTTCTCTTTTTTTTTTTTTTTTTCTTCCCACACAAATAGGTTCGGTCATTCAATTCTTTATTCTTTTCTCTTTTTTATTTTTTAATTTCTTCTTATTGATTTGGCTCCGTTTTAAATATTCCTTTTTTTCTTTTTTTTATTCAACTTCTTTTTTACTAGCTCGGTCTTCAGTTCTTCCTACTTTTTTCTTCTTCTTTTTTCCCTGGGTTCGATGAGTTTAGGTATTGAAAAAAAAAAAAAAAATTGCACTGAGTGACAGGTATGGAGCCTACAAACAGTGTGAAAAATATTAGTATGATAAGTATATATATATATTGAAAGGGCATAGATATTTATATAGTGAAAGTTTGAGTGATGAGTATAAATCATATTTGAGTTCAAGCTCGTTAAAAAGTCTAAAAGCTTAAACTCAAGCTGTTAAACTTCCAATGCAATACAAGTACACTGTCAGGCTTATTATAAACCATATTTGATTTGGTCCAAACTTCCAATTACTTAAAATTATGGTAAGATACAAGTTTTAATTTTCAAGCTTATTATTAAGCTCATAAACAAGCCTAAACTTAGCCTTTTTTTTTTTTGGTTGTATTAAGCTGATGTTCATGAACCTATTCATGAACTATTTTTTTTTATAATTTTTTTGTTTATTAAATAAGACTAAAACTAAGGCTTAAGATTCGTTTGTTAATATACAAACAAAAAATTAATTAATTTTTTATCGAGTCAAACTTGAGTTATTTATGAATGATTTGGTTGATTTACGACCATATTTATCTCTTTCATTGAGAGATTAATTTTTCAAAATGATTAGTGGTTTGATTATTTAAGAACAAAATGGATAAAACCAAATTTTATATCTTTATTGAAAATCAAATATAATAATATAATACTAGCCTCATTGCACACGCAAAACTTTTTTTTTGTTTGATTTAGTATTATAATTTTTCTTTTATCACAATTTGGAAAAATAGATATGATTTTTTTTTTCAAAGAGAATAGGATTCATTTTTCAATTAGAAGCTTTTACATGTTTATCCAAATCCAATTGATGATGTAATAGTTATAAAAAAAAATGATAATGTAATAAATCCAAATAGTAGTTTAAAAAAGAAACACGAGATACTTTAGTCTAACACTTTTTTTTTTTTTTTTAATGTTGGATAGTTTTCCCTTATTGTATTGGAGGGGTAATTATTTTCTTTCAGACGAGAGTAGTGGGAAGTTCTTTTTTTAAGAAGAAAAGAGGGGAAGTTTTATTGTACACATTTTTTTTTTATGAGAAATTCTATTCAGAAAATGTGGAGAAGATAAATGCGTGTGGAGTTTTTTTAAGCTATTGAGTAGAAATAGAAATTTATTAGAAGTAGGAAGATATTTTAATGTATAAGTAAAAATTTATTATTTTTGTTAATTTACTATTTTAACCTCATTTTTAAGTTTTAGGAAGTGAAATTTTTTATTATAAAAAAAGTAATAACTAATTTTTTTTAATCAATTTACTATTTTGCTCCTATTTTTAAGATGTTGTTTAATTAATTTATGAGTATTTTTTACTTAAAAAAAATAGTAACTAGCATATACGGACAGAATAACTTGGCAATAATTATAAATTTCAAAGAAGAAAACAATAAAATCTAAAACTATAGAAACAAAATTGATTTCAAGGACAAATAATTTGCAAGTTAAAAAAAAAAAAAAGGTTAGTTTGTTAATTTTTGGATTAAAAAATTCAAATAATTTTGGATGAAAAAAAAAAGGAGGAAAATACATGCGATCCCAAATTCTTAAAGTTGTCTGCGACTCAGACTCAGACTCAGACTCAGACTCTCTGGGTTTTTGAGCGTGTCTACTGCAGTTAGCACTTAGCACTCAGTATAGTACAGTACAGTACAGTTCCATTTGCAATGGAGGAAACCCTAACCACCATACTCGAAGCAGAAGAAGAACAAGAAATCACCGACCAACCCATGCCGGACGTGCCCCAAAACCCTAATTCTCACCCTTCCAACGACGATGCCTCCGACTCTCACTCCGAATCCGAATCCGATTCCGACTCCGAAGACGAATCCCAGCAGAAAGTGGAGCTTCAAACCCTGGAAACGGAGCTCGCCTCCAACCCTTCGAACTACGACTCTCACGTCCAGTACATAAGACTACTAAGGAAAATGGGAGAGATAGAGAAGCTGAGACAAGCAAGAGAGGCCATGAACCTCCTCTTCCCATTGACTCCTTCCATGTGGCAGGATTGGGCTAAAGACGAAGCTTCTCTCGCCACCACTCAGTATCATCCTCATCCCTTAGCCTTTTGCCTTTTGCTTCTGTGTTTTTGATCAATTCTTTTTGCATAATAGTTGGTTTCGTTTTGTTGCTACTGTTATTGTAGGCCCGAGGGTGTTGCCGCAATCGAAAAGCTTTACGAACGAGGCGTGTTCGATTATCTGGTTCGTTATCGATCTTAATAACTGAATTTGGATTTTCTCTCTCAAAATTGCTCATAGTACTAGTTCAAAAAAAGTCCTCCATGAATGACAATATATATGCATCTACTTTCTTAGGTACATTGCCACACATTAGAATTTTTGTAATGTTGATTTGTACTCTGGCTTAGTGAACCATATGATTTGAAAATATGTTTATAATTGAGAAGATGGGATTTGTTTTTTAATCCCAATATCCGAGTGAAAAGAGCGCGTGGATGTTCAAATTTTATTAGTTATTTGTGTGTGTACCTATCAAAAAGAGGAAACCTATTCACTTTGTATTAGAATTTTGGCTTTTCAGTATTTGGATTGAATAAATTCGGATCACTTTTAGTCTGTACTGAATGTAGAATCCTGGGGAAATTATTAACAGCATATTTTTCAAACAACGATGGTCAAGGTATGGCTTAAAGAATCGAGGCAATTGATTGTTTTTTGTTGCAGTCTGTCTCCCTTTGGTGTGACTACTTGGCTTTTGTTCAAGAATATGATCCAATGGTACGTGATTGTTTGCCTGCTGGCATTTCAAAGGCAAGAAATCTGTTTGAGCGTGCTCTTACTGCAGCTGGTTTGCATGTTACTGAAGGCATCAAACTATGGGAAGCATACAGGACATTCGAGCAAGCTATATTGCTTACTATTGACGAGTCTGATATTCAGGTCAGAACTTGTTCAGTAACCTTTTTTATTGTTTGATTAGGAATTTTATGATATTAACTAAAAAATCTGCTGTATTGCTAGGAATTATCATTTTTTTTTTTTTTTCAGTCTAAGATCTATATGTAAGAGAGGCTCTTCTTTTATATTGCAGGCAAAAGAAAAGCAGAATCAGCGCATTCGAACTTTATTCCACCGACAGTTATCTGTCCCTCTTGTTAACATGAAGTCAACACTTCAGGCTTATAAGGCTTGGGAGGTGGAACAAGGAAAAGTTCTTGATATTGAATCCAGTGATTTGGATGGGATTTCTTCTCATGTTGCCACATCTTACCAGAAAGCCTTAGAGGGGTATAATGCACGTGTTCATCTTGAGGAACAGATTTCAAGGCAGGATATATCTGATTCAGAAAGACTTCAACAATTTGTGGTATATAGAATTTAAATTAGAAGTTTACTAGATTCATTTAAGAAAGCATGAGTTTTAAGTGCATTTATATTATTTAGACTCCCTCTCTCTCTCTCTCTGTGCTGGTACAGAAATGATTTTATTTATTTATTTTTTAAGTTCTAAAAGAGATGATTTTGCAGATCTACTTAAAATTTGAAGAGTCTTCTGGAGATCCAGCCCGGGTACAAGTTCTTTATGAACGTGCTATTGCTGACTTCCCAATAGCAAGTGACATATGGCTTGACTACACTCGCTATTTGGACAAAACCTTGAAGGTTTTCCCATCTAATTTTTAGCTATGATTTTTTTCCTGAGGAGTGTGTTTTGCAATCCAAGTCCTTATATATTTCTTTGTCTTCAGGTAGGCAATGTTGTGAGAGAGGTTTATTCCAGGGCCACAAAGAATTGTCCCTGGGTTGGAGAACTTTGGGTTCGATATTTGCTTTGCTTGGAACGTGGCCGTGCTTCTGAGGAAGAATTAGCTGCTGTATGTTACAATTGGTTCCTTTCTTTGGAGCAATTGTTTATGGGAACTCATTTTAATATTTTGAAGCTTAAATTAAAGATGGACAAGTATCATAGTTGAACCTTTTTTTTTTTAAAAAAATTTATTTATTTATTTATTTTTCATGGTTAATGAGGAAAATCTGTCGCTGCTGATTAAGAGACAATTGCATCCTTTTAGCATAAATTGCATCTGTCTCTCCAAATCCTCAATTACAGATTTTGATTATTAGTCATTTATGAAATGTTACTGACCAAAAAAAAAAAAAAAACGGAGCACATAGGCAAGCTTTGTCAACTGCTCCTTAGTCTCTCCCTTCCTCCTGATTTTTTTCTTCCTCTGTTTTGAGATTTGAGGGAAAAACTACTAGCCATGTATAGTTAGCTAAGATTCTAGATACAGAAGTTCTTAAATTCAATTCAATAATATATGTGAAATCCTGGTAAAAGTTTGCACAACCTGTAGGTTTTGGCTCAAAGCTATAAAAGGAAGAAAGAGATTACTTAATTAAAGAGAACTCATTTTGGCCTGTGTAAGTTTCATTTCATGCAAACAAGCTTGTTGTGTAGTTAAGTGTATACTGTATACTATGTTTTGGTTCTTTTCTTTGGGATTGTTCATATAGTACTACTGTATAAGTACTTCATATTCACTTTATAATATTAGGTTTTAATTTATTTTAATTTAAAAATTTCAAGTATTGATTAAAAAGTCTTCAAGCTAATAGTTGAACATGGGGGCATTTGGACTCCTGGGTTAATTTTTGATAACTTAAGAGGCATTCTATTGGGGAGGCTAATATTCAGTTAGACTGCTCTTATACTATGTTTGGCGAAATGGAGGGGGGAAAAAAGAGAAAGGAAAGCGAGAGAGGGGAAGAAGAGAAAATGGAAAAGAAAGGAAAACTTCATCCCTCATGAGGTTTGGCTATCAAGGGATAGTGGGATTGCCTATCAAAAAAACAAAAAAAAATGGTGGGATTAAAAATAAATAAAATTTAAATACTCTCTGCTTGATGTGGTGCATCTAGAGGAAAAGGAATGCAAGAATCTTTAATGGGTGTGAGAGAACTACTGCGGATCTGAAATTATATTTTCTGCAAACTCTATTTGATTGGATGTTAGCATCGGGAAGTCTCTTTTACTCAAACTTATTAGACTTTATTGATCAGTGTAATGTCATAAATTAGAGATATGTTGAGCATCTAGTATGCTACCTGGGTACCTGATGATTTTTCTTTTTCTAAATTTTATACTTATCAAAAAAAAAAAATTTAAATATTCTCTCCCTCTCACTCCATTTTCCTCCCAATCATTTCATTTCCTTTTCCCTTCTCAACTTCTACCTGACTAAACAAGAGTAAAGTACCTTTTTCCTCCCCCCTTTCTCTTTCTTCCCTCTTCCCTTGAACCAAACGAAGTGTTAGTCTTGGACAGGTGTCACTGAGGGAAAATGTTTCCTCAGTTGAGTTTTGGGGTCCGTTTAGGTGCTTGTCAGATGGCAGTAATTATATTGTTGGAAGCCAAACCTACACACAAATATATAAAGAAATTCTGATGACTCCTAAAGTAAGTTTTAAATTGATTCTCAAGTTATTATTGCTTTTGCTTTCGTTTTTGCATGTTAGTTCCATTGATAGGGCTGAATATTTTGATAAATGTTATGTAGATATTGCTTCCTATTCTATTTCTTTTTCCTCTCCATATTTTTCCCCTCATATAATTAACATTCTTGGTACTATCTTTATCTTTGTTAGAAGGAAACATTAGATTTAAAAACCTCTAGTACTGAAAAGTCCATTCCGCGCTTTTTCCAATTTAGGATTTCCGCATCTTTGTTAAGCTAATCAGGTGATTTTGCTTATCAGGGAAAAGAATAAACAAAAAATTTCTCAGATAGTTTTGCTCATTGATTTCAGGTATTTGAGAAGTCACTGCAGTGCACCTTTTCAACCATTGATGAGGTGTGGATAGTCTCTTAATTACTTTTTATGGGTTAATTTAACATCCAATTATATATATGTGTGTATGTGTGTGTGCAAGTTTGAGCTGACTACCTCTGTTTACTGGACCTTGTTGTTTCAGTATTTTGATCTATTCCTCACTCGAGCGGATGGCCTAAGACGAAGACTCTCATTTACGGGTGAAGTAGGGGATTATTCGATAATAAGGGAAACCTTTCAGGTACCCGGTCATCGAAACCAAATGGTTTTGTCCAGTCTTTGTCTCTGAATTTTAATTTTTGGGCCTCACAGAGGCCTGTGGGTTGGGTGACTGATGTAACCTCAATACATGTTGAATAGTGAATTTTTTACTTATGTTACTATTTTTTGAAAAGTAATGTATTATGATTCTTTCATTGATTATAATCTATTACTTCCAGAATGCTTCGGATTACTTATCACAGCACTGGAAGAACACAGAGGGTTTGGTGCGATTGCATGGTTATTGGGCCCGTTTAGAGCTAAATCTGGGAAAAGATTTAAATGCAGCTCGTGGAGTTTGGGAGAGTTTGCTAAAGATTTGGTTTGACAATATCTCTTTTCTGCCATATTAAGAAGATAGAATTATTTGATTTTTCTGTAACTTCTTTTCTAGTTTGCCAGCAACTTGCTGTTTTGATTTTGCAGTGGTTCAATGTTGGAAGCCTGGAAAGGTTATATAGCAATGGAAATTGAATTGGGTCATACAAATGAAGCCAGGTCCATCTATAAGAGGTGCTACAGTAAAAGATTTGCTGGGACTGGCTCAGAGGTATGGTTAATTTTCTTTTGTCATTCAAAAGCTTTTCATCACATTTTTACTTGATTGTTTGTTTGCTAGTTCCTCTATACAATAGGCATCAATCTGCATTTATGGTAGTCGCAGAAGGTTTACATAATATGCATTACTACCTAGGCCTTAGGAAGCACAAACACATAATTCGGGGTGGCACATCCTTGTTGTACCAGTACCATACCCGTGGTGTCATGTTATAATTTTTCAATAATTGCTCAGGTCTCTGTGTCGTAGCCCTAAACGCGTCCGTGTTCGTGCTTCCCATATTACAGGTGTATTTTATTTGTTGAGAATTATATTAATTGATGAAATCGGTGTGATCATATGCAAAGTTAGACAATGAATTGTTTTTTACAACCAAAAGGTTTCAGGACAAGATTGACTGGACTTGAAGTGTAATAGATTTAAACTTAATAGTGGAAATGCAGTTTTCTCAAAGGTTAAGTGAAATAATGAGTTAATGAAAAACAACATAAAACAAAAGTTTAATGAATGCCTTACATAGAACCGGAAATATCCTAGAGGTTTAGATTGTGTTTTTAAGTAAAGCTTTGCTTTTGGGGGATTATACCTCAAGCCATTCCGGTCTTATATCATCATTTTATTTTATTTTCATATTACTTGTGTATGAGTGTTTTATTTATTTATTTATTTTTAAAAATATTGATGGAGGTATCTGTTTACTTTCATATACACCTTTAGCTTGATTTTCCTTGTTTTCATTTGTTTGTCATATACCTTCATTTGTTCAGACTTAAAATTTCTTGAACAGTTGTACTAATTTGAGAAGTAGATACTGTCACTTTCTAAGTTGAAAAATTGTATTGGCATGTTGTTTGATGATGTTGTTTTGGGCATATGAATCCTATATAGGTTTAGTTCACTTGCTATGTAATACATTTTGGATTAGATGATATCTTCCCTTCCTAAAAAACAGAATCATTCAGGACATTTGCCATTCTTGGTTGCGCTTTGAGAGGGAATTTGGTACGCTTGAAGATTTTGACCATGCTGTACAAAAGGTAAATTCCTTTCTGCTTCTGTTTTGATTTGAATGTTTATGAACAAAATTGGTGCCATGCTCATATATATTGTTTTTAGCACATATGAATAGCTAATAGAAATTATTTTTTTCTTTTGTTTTATTCAATGAAGCTTTATCTACTTATGAAATAAAATTCCAAAAATGAAGAGGATGGGCTACCCAAGGTAGTCAGCCAATTGAACAAAAGTTTCCAATTGAATGTTGATAGCATGATAAGGGCTTTCAACACCAACCAAAGTTCCCCTCTCTTGAAACTGTCCAACATTACACACAAGAAATGACCTTAAATCATATGGATTTTTATGATGATGAAATATTCTGTGCCAATAGTCTAACCATACTTGAGAAAAAAAAATGTCTAACCATGGGTGAAACCACTTTTATTTTTGGGGGGGGGGGGGGGAGGGGATTATTATTGGCCTTAAAAAAATAAGGTTACCCCCCTCCCCCCAAAAAAACGTCTATTACACATGACCCCCTAACTCTAGATTTATATTCTTCCATACCCTTACTTGGGCTCCCTGGGCCCCAAGATAGAAATTCTGCTTCAGCCCTAGTCAAACACATGTATCACTATTTTCAGCATAACCTAGGATACCCCAAAGAATGCAAACGCAAATGACCATATATCTGTTTCCGGTGAACAATGAAAAGAAGGTGCTCAACTGATTCCCTGCCATTCTTGCACATAAAACACCAACCGATGATTAAAACATGCTATCTATGAAAAAAAAAATGGGATATTACCCACCCAAAAGTTCTGTCCAGGCAAAGAAAGGGATCTTACAGGCTACTTTGGCATGCCAAATATTTCTCCAAGGGAAGTGAACTACTGTAGAACCCATCAAGTGTTATAGTAAGATCATCCTTCAAACTTTCTGTTCTTGGTGAACCTCCAGAATGCTTGGTCCTCAATTTGGCTGGTTGGAAGATTAGAATGCAGCAAATCAAAAAATTGTCCAGATAATCCGGCTCCCTAAATTGAAATGCCCGCCTAAAGTGAGGATTTCAACTCCGCCCTCCAGTCATGTAAGGGAAATTGAAGCAGTTGTGTCTACTGCCAGCCCAAACAAATCTAGAAATCAATCTTTGAGAGAAGAATTTCCACACCAAGGATCATTATAATTTGAACTTGTGTGCCATCCCCAATTCTGAATTTGATATGTGTAGAAAATACGCACCAATCTCCACTGATACTCATCCAAAGGATTATCCTGTGAAAACTCCTCGTAACCTCTGTAGTCCTACCTTCCCATAAGTTTCTCTGTTTTTTAAACAAGTAATGTCTCCAAAGTTGATGTCTGTCATTTCCAAATGTCCACAACCATTTTCCCTAATAGAGCTCAATTGAACATGCTTGATTTGCAAATCCCCAATTCACTTTCATTCCATGGTGAGCATAGTCTACTAAATTCTACCAAGTGGACTTCTTTGTATCACCCATGCCTCTCAACAAAAATTTAACTGAATGCATGGAAACATGAACAAGATTTGACTTAGGCTGCGTTTGTTTCGGCTGAAAATGAATTTGGGAAAACAATTTACACCTTGCCGTGTGTTTGGTTGCTCATGGAAAATTTGGTCAAACGGAAAATCATTTCCATTGACTATAAAATGAGCTTGGTTGAATGGAAAATCATTTACAGATTTATTTTACCTTCAAACCATTTCCCAAAAAAAAAAAAAAAGAACCGAACCGAGAGAGAGAGAGAGAGAGAGAGAGAGAGAGGCTGGTCACCTGAACTTGAGATCGACTCCACTGCCGTCGGGGCCGTGTTTCTCACTGCCGATCAAGCAAAGATCGACTCCAACACTGCACGATCTCACCTTTGCATCTGCTGCGCGATCTCGCCTCTAGATCGAACCCAGTCGCCTTCGCCGCACGATCTTGCCTTCGCCTTCACCGCACGATCTCGCCTTTAGATCGAACCTAGTCGCCTCTCTCTCTCTCTCTCTCTCTTCCTTCTCTCAATTTGACCGGATTTGATGATTTTTTTTTTTTGGGTTTTGTTTCTTTTGTGTTTCTTTG
The DNA here is from genome assembly GCA_032878915.1 of Castanopsis chinensis. Taxonomy (NCBI): domain Eukaryota; kingdom Viridiplantae; phylum Streptophyta; class Magnoliopsida; order Fagales; family Fagaceae; genus Castanopsis; species Castanopsis chinensis. Next base: position 30,000,281 of record JAVQMG010000121.1, on the reverse strand, counting down.
CTAAGAAATGATATTATATATTTGTTTGGAAGCTGAGAAAATGTGAGCAAAGAGTAGAAAATGTGTTTTCTATAGTATTTTCAGGAACACAACTAAACATTAAAAAATATTTTTCAAAGTATTTTTTAAAATACCACCAAACACCTAAAAATATTTGCTTTTGCGAAAAATATTTTCACCTGTAAATATTTTACACTAGGAAAACATTTTACATAGAACCAAACATAGCCTTGGATGCAAGATTAAGCTATATATTGATGCTTGGATATATGGTGGGGTGAACAGTGAACCATAACATTTTATTTATTTATTTAGGATTCATTTTTTTAAAGAAGTAAATATTGCATAAGGTTGCAAAAAGGGGTTCCATTCTAGTACACTAGAGGAACGCTTAAATGAAATTTAACCGTTACAATCAAAGATATCAATAAATCCTAACAAATTAGAGAAAGAAAAAAGAAGAAGATATTGGATGTGTTAAAGAACTGAAAAATCTTATGCCTTTAATAAACCTCAATATTCTGATCCTTTATTCATTGAAGGAAACTGTTTTGTCCTCTGCTGATTGTGTTGTGAGTTTCTCTATCCCCTGTAATATACTCTACTTTTTGACTATCATGTTCACAAAATGGATCCTGTTTTGCCTTTTAGGTCCTTTGTAGTTGGACAATATCTGACATGGACTTGACAAAGCACCAAAAGCAAATGAAAACCTGTCATTTTCTTAAAGAAATAATTCATTAGATCTGTTTCACTGAAATTGGTGCAGTGAATCAATATGTCAATCCTATTTTCTTGAAAAATATGTCTCTGGAGATCTCTTGTTGATTTACAATTTTCACCCTTCTGCTTTCTTAGGTTACTCCTCGCCTGGAAGAGCTCCAGTTATTTAGGTTACAGCAGGAATCAAAATCAACAGATGAAAGGGAAAATCTTTCTAAGAAAAAAGCTCGTGAAAAGAGAAGGCCAGGTTCAGACTTAACTCAAGAACAGTCTCCCGCAAAGCGACAGAAAGATGCAGCTCAAAACCCAAAGAAAGCATATGGGAAGGATAAAGCCCAGGAGCCGAACTTAGTTGAGACAAATGAAGTGGAAGAGATGAATGCCAAGACTGACAAAGAAAATAGCAGAAATGAACAGATGAAAGACAATTATGGAAAACAACAGATGAAAGATTCTACCCCTGGAAAAACTAAAGTATACAAGGACCAATGCACTGCATTTGTATCAAACATTAACCTTAAGGTGAGTCAAAACTCTCTCTCTTTCTCCTCATTCTTGGAGCAGACTCTTGAATTTTTAATATTGATGGTACAAGTGTTTTTTACAAGTACTGATGGCACAATTTTTGTAGGCAAATTCTGAAGATATACGTAAGTTCTTCAGTGATGTGGGTGGAGTAACTGCTATTCGAATACTGCAAGACAAATTCACGGGAAAATCAAGGGTCTGTCTCTTATCCATTCCCTTTTGTTTCTTTTTTGTGTCTTCATATGGAACATTTCAGTAGATGTTCTAGATGTTGATAGGTAAGGATGAACTGAAGGCTTAAATTTAACCAAGGGTCATATCGTGGTTCTCACCTAAAGTACACTTGATGGCTTGTCATACTATCAAGCTTCTTTGTGAAATGCATGCGATAAATTTTGGTGGGGGGTTTTTTGGGCCATTTACACTAGTTTCTGTAATATGTGTTCCTTGTATGTGTGCAACTATCATCTCTGCACCTAGGTTTTGTGCTTCCTAGCAATATTATAAAACAATTAAACTATAATAGGACAATTATGTTTATTTGTGCTTAAACTTTTGCTAGGTATCTAATCTCTTTGATGCTAAATCTTAAATTAGTTCCTTAGTGAAACGGCGTTGAGTCTGGCTTTATGGGTTAGAGCCATTGGTTATAAATCAACCTTCCTCCCCCACCCTCCCTTCTTTCCCTCCCTCCCAACAAAAGGGAAGGACATGTTTCATATTTCAAAAGAATTGCCTTTTTAGAAGTTTTTTCAGTTATTTTTTACGGTGATAGAATCAAGGCAGTGGACCACAGAATATATAAGCGAGACATACTTCTATAAGATCTGCTTGAAACTCTTTAATGATAGTGAACTTGTAACATTCTTGTGTCCATAACAATGAATGGTGATGATGATGATGATTATTATTAATTTTTTAATTGATTTGTGAAGGGACTAGCATATGTGGATTTCTCCGATGATGCTCATCTTGCTGCAGCTGTAGAAAAGAACAAACAGATGTTACTTGGAAAGAGGGTGAGCGTTGCTCGGTCAAATCCAAACAGAAACAAAAAAGATAACTCTCACAGTGATGGCCAAAGGGAACATGGTAGGCTAATGGATTTATATCATTCTTTACTTCACGTGTTTGCACTAGGGCATGCTTGTGTGTGTGGTCGCATTATATTGTGCCAGTTTCGTTACTAATTAAATGTTGTGTGTGTGTGTGTGTGTGTGTGTGTGGCAGTGCTGTACTTTTGTGCTTATTTCATTTGTTTCCCCAAATTGTTGTTCTCCATAGATAGCCTTTCTGTATCAGATGTTATAGTGATGCAAATCAGTTATGTTAAAGCTGGACCTCCATGGCTCCATCCCATTTTGTGTGTCCACTATGCCATTTTGGGATGACCCAAGATGTTTGTGCACTTTGAAAAGTCAAGAAGATACACTTTCATAACTTTCCCAAGGCCCTTTGGTTCATTTATTTGAGTTTTAAGTTTTTAGAAGAGTAATTTTGGACCACGTCAAATGATGTAGAAACTTTCTAACTGGACAAGAGATCGGAGGATTGGGCTCATGTCGTGGTTTAAATGGATGGGTTAGCTGTATAGGGATGACTGGAGTTTGTAGTATATTTGAGAGACAGGATTATCAAAGTTCTAAAACTTGAGATTAATTTTGAAAAAAATATAGCTTTGGGACTACACTTTTATGCTAACATATCATGTTAATATTGTATGTTTTTTGAACTTTCTGTTTAAAATTGAACAACATTAAATTTATGTGACCAGTTCATAAAATACTTTTTCACTTACATAATTTTTACTTATGGATTGTGTACTTGCACACAACAAATGTTAAGTGAATATTCTTGCACTTCTACACTGCAATAGGTGCGTTGGACTTTTATCTATTATTGCCCTCCCTTCATTAAAACTCCCTTGTATTTTAGTTTTTGATGATATCTTCTCTTCTATTCTATTGGCCCTGCCCCTTAGCTCCCTTTTGTGTAATATTTCTCACTTATTGAAGTTAAATTGGCAGTGCATGGTGCTGATCACAGCAGTACAACGGAAGGATCTGCTACTCAAAAGCATAGATTTGATAACGTCCCAATAAAGGGGAAGAACACATTTGCAGTCCCGAGATCTGTTGTTAAACCACTTGGTTGGACTTCGAGTCAACCGAAGACTGAGGAGGGAGATGAAAAGCCGAAGTCTAATGATGAGTTCAGAAAGATGTTTATTAAGAAGTAATGTGTTAGTGGGTCACAAATTTTACTGTATGGTGTACGACAAATTCTCTTAAAATCATATGACAGAGCAAAAGGTCACATTTTGCATTGTCGACAATTTTACCATTTTACTTTGTTGCTCATTGGCATTAGTAAGGGCTTGGTCGCGCATTAGTATTAGCAAGGGCCGGAAAGTGTTTTTTGTTTTTCCACTTAGAAAAAACGGCAGAAAGAAATCAGAATGAAAATAAATTCAAACTGGTGGGGGTAGTAGAGTAAGGATTGGTGTCTAGTCTGATGTTTAAATGAGAAATATGAGGTTCAATTATTGCATATACTAAAAACTGATTGATATTTTGGTATGATGATAGTCATTTATCATCAAAAGCGGACGTCATAAATTGAAACTTTCTAAAAAAAAAAAAACTCTCTTTCTTAATACAAAAATCAGAAAATCAGATCTCAAAGGCGTAGGCTTCTTCCCCTTCACACCACCGAGTCAAGAAGCCATTGATGCCTCTAGTGATGTTGCCAAAATCAAAGAAATCCGTGGAAGCTGTTGTAACATCTTCAGCAAATTTGTCTTGGTTTATTTTACGAATCTGTCTTTTGCAATACCGATTTACACCCTCCATCCTTACTCTTCAAATAGTTGTAACAGCTTCAACAAATTCCGCTCTAGCTACAGGAATTGTAAACCATTGAGTGCTTCATTCACCAAAAAAAAAAAGAAACCCAGGAAAGAGGAGACTTTAAACAAATCTAAAAAAAAAAAGTTGATTTGTTAAAACTAAACGATTTTGTGAAATGGGTTTTGACTCCTGAAGTCCAGCACTGTAGCTGGAGGATTCCTGTCTCGACAGTGGCTTCTTGACTTGATCTTTCACTGGCACGCTGCATTTAGATTTTAATTTACTTCAGACTCTGGGTTTCTGTTAGAGGGAAATAAAATTACAACTTACAAGAGCATTCTGAAAACAACTATTGGGTCCAACGGAAATAGGAAGAGATGGCATAAAGTTTTGTGAGGCCAGTGCTATTTGGGCCAAAGTCTAGTAATATCTACTACATCCAACTACCGGATTTCAAATCCCATTACACCATACAGTCATATAAAATAGGCTCCATTCGATTTCGATTTTAGATATGCAATTCGTAATTCTGATTTCATTTGTTTTCTTGGCTTTTATAATGTAATAATAGAGTCTCCGTTGACAATGGTACGGCAAATAAAATCCACTATAAATCCACAAAGGCTTCCAACTTGAGAAATTGTGTTTTGTCGTCTATGTCTTCATTGATGGTCTGTGCATTGTCTAACTAATGATTTACAATGCGAAGATAGAAAAAAGGGGTAGAGATATTATGAATCTAACCAGATATAATAATAATACGATTTAAAGAGCTGGTACCATCGTTAACTCTTTTTTTTTTCCCTAGTCATTTAAATAATTTTTAGCATTAATCATACCTATGTACTCTAAACTATGGATTAATTTGCAATGTCCACTCTAAAACTATAAAATTATACATTTTATCTAATTCAAAATTAATTTGCAATATTCAATCCACCATTCAAATCTAGCGTTTAAATCAACAAATTAATGGACAAATTGAGATGGATCCTACCCATTCTACTTCATTACATGCTTCTACAAAAACTAATTTGTAAACTATAGTTAGACATGAAGTTTCTATATCTAAATTAATTTGAAAAATATTAAAAGTATAGCATAGCACAACAAGAAACATATTGTGGTTGTTCTCATTCTAGCACATAGACAAAATATTGGACCTTGGTTAATATTATTTCAAATGTTTCTTATTCAAATGTGTGTTTGATTAAAAGCTACCTGACAAGTCAAAGCTCTTGGTGTGTAGTTTAGTTCTTTCATTTATTTTTTCTTGTGTCAGGAAACTTTTTCCCTGTTTTTTTTTTTTTTTTTTTTTTTTTTTTTTTTTCCTTACACGCTGTCATTGACATATTGGGCATTAGGAAAGCTTGTCATTTTCCCTTTATTTCAGCAGGCCAGGAAGCTTTTTTCCTGATTTGTGTTTGATTTCTGCATCAAGGAGGCCAGGTAAAGCATTTAAAAAAATTCCTAATATGGAATATTTTGGAAGGAGTCAGGGGGGCACTTGCCCCCTCTCGCCCCCCCTTGGCTCCGCCTCTGACTTCATTACATGCTTCTACTTTTGTTCGGTGATTTTCTTATCTCATAGCACAAGAAGAAACATATTGTGGTTGCTCATTCTAGCACATAGACAAAATATTGGACCTTGGTTAATATTATTTCAAAGTGTCTTTCTTCTAAGTGTGTTTGATCACCCTCAAAGGTAGTTTAGTGGTAGGAAGTTCTTATGATCTATCATGTATGCAAGTTTAGAGTTATAGATTTGAGTGGTGGCAAGCCTCACTATCACGTGGAAAGTTCTATACAATGTATAACAGGGTTTAAGTAGATCATGAGCAGTAACTTGTGATACCTACTATATAATATAAGTGACTCTCTCTTTTCCAACTTATGTTCACTTCGACAAACAGAATGCTATTTAGATTGCTCATAATAGCATGTATCAAACGAGAACTAAATATTTTGCGATCAACAATAATTTTTCTTGTCACCATCTCCTTCAAAATTGTTTTATAGTTTCACTATATGCCTTCTTATAAGCACATCTAATATCTAATACTTTTTTCCTTTTAAAAAAAAAAAAAATCTAATACTTATACTTACTATATATAAAAGCAGAAATTAAGAGAAAGTTAACTCCTTTTAAAAAAAAATAAAAAGAAAAGAAAAAAAGAAAGTTAACTAAAAAAAAATTAAGGTAATTTTGCCGGCAGTGTAATAACGTGTAGGGTTTTTCTTTTCTGGGTTTTTAGGTAGAAAGGCAAATCCTTGAACTCGTCCAAGTCTGAGAAGAAACTGTGTAACAAGGTATAGGTTTTTCCCCTTTATTGAAATTTCTTTGAATTTTTGCTTTCAAAGTTTGTAGCTTTAATGAATTGCTACCTTGGTTATCTCTATGTAGTAAACTCTTTTCCTATCGCAAAAGATGAATGTGGGTATGGAGGAATATGAAAACAACAACAACGGTGACATATCGCAGAAGCCGAAGAAGCACAAGGGAAAGCATGACAAGCCAAAGCCTTGGGATGATGACCCCAACATCGACCGCTGGACCATCGAAAAGTTTGACCCTTCTTGGAATGAATCCGGAATGCTCGAAGTCAGCTCCTTCTCAACTCTCTTCCCTCAATACAGAGGTAAAGATTCAATTTTTGAATTTTTTTCTTTCTGGGTATTTGCTCTTGATTTTGGGTTTTGATTTTTTTTACTTGTTTTCTTCAGAAAAGTACTTGCAAGAGGTTTGGCCAACTGTTAAATCTGCTTTGAAAGAGTATGGCGTTTCATGTGAACTTAACTTAGTAAGTTCAGTTACCAGATTCATCTCATATTAGTCAATACTGCCTCAAGTTTCTATTTTTCATTGTTTCTAGTTAGAAAGATATTTGTTTTTCTAATTCATTGTATGATTTGTTACTGGTTATAGGTTGAGGGGTCCATGACAGTTTCAACAACTAGAAAGACTAGGGACCCATATATTATCATCAAGGCTAGGGAGCTTATTAGGCTTTTGTCAAGAAGTGTCCCTGTTCATCAGGTACAATTTTTGGTCTCTCCTTTTTTTACTCTTGTTTTCTTGTCTGTATTGTATGAATTTTCTGTTGTGTTACAAGGGTGTGAAATAGCTATCGAGATGTTGGGTTTTGTTCTTACATTATATCAATGACCAAGGCACAGAACAATATGTAAACTAATAACTTTGCTCGACTCTTTCTATCAAAACTATATCAGTTGAACTCTATTGTGACATGGCTGTATCAATTGGGCTGCTTTTGGTTAGTTTGTAATTTTGGTCCTTTTACAATATTTTTATGGCAGGCAATAAAAATACTGGATGATGAAGTGCAATGTGACATTATCAAGATTGGAAACTTGGTCCGCAGTAAGGTATGTATTGCTTTACTTGCATCAAATGATTGCTGTCTGTTGACTCATATTTCTTAATAACTGAAGAGACATTTGGTGTAGAGTCTTGCGTTTATGTCATTAAGCTCTTATATATCTATTGTGTTGTTGTTTAAACCTTGTGGGTTTGGCAATCATTCTTTGAAGTTGTTGTTCCCAGTTTTGTGTGCTCTCACAATAGATAGAAATGCATAAATTCATTCATTGTTGGCTAGTAAGATATAAGGGGAGTAAGATATAAGGGGAGGTGCAGAGCTTCTTGAATGTTATATGTCGTAGAGATTTTAATGATTGAGAATTGTAGTTGGTGAATTCATTCCTAAATTTTCTTTACTCAAGTAAATATCCCCAAGAATGTGTGTGCTGATAGATTGAGTTGGAGATTCAATGGGAGTGCTAGCTTTGTGTTCGCTTATATTACGTTGCCTTAACAGATGGCTAAGTAAGATAACAACAATCTCCTAATCTTCTGAAATAACAACCAACCTAATCACATCTCCTAGACAGTAGGAAATCCTTATTGATCAACAAATCAACTAAACAGCTGCTTGTGAGGCATCAACTTTGGCTGGGACTGTTGGAATTACTCAGCTGGAAACAGAGGTCCTGCCACATGGCCTTAGGACACATCATACACCATATGATTCTGTTCGCTGTAGTTTGAAAGTGTGATTGCATTTCTCTGAGTACACCTCCGGTGTACTTAGTTTTGTTTTTATTAATACAATTTTTGGTTACTTATCAAAAAAAAAAAAAAGATTCTGTGCACAGTAACATGGCCAGAACTTCTATATAATCATAAAGCATATAAAGTCTTCTTGGATTGAGAGACAGCCAATGAAATAATGATCACCGCTCCCTCCAAATAAGCCACACTTGACATCTAGGAACCACTTTCCATACCCTTGCTTTGAAATATTGGTGTCGTGGCCACCAACCTTGCAACATATCTTCCACTGTCTCAGCATCCTCAACTTTCTCTAAAAAGCCGGAAATATGAAGTTCCATAATTCCATTGCCTTTGGACAATGAAGCAGCCAGTGATCAACATTTTACTCATTATTCTTACACACAGCACCAATCTGTCGGCATCATCCCCTTTTCACTAAGATATCTTTAGTAAGGAATTTCTCCCAAGTCGCAAACCCCACAAAAAGAAATAACAACCTTATTTGGGAATCTTACCTGCCAAATAGCCTCCAAGGGAAATCTAAGCAGCTAGTACCTCTCAAAACCTCAAAAAACGAATGGACACAAACATTTCTTCCCAAACTCCAAACATCTTGTCCTCCACACCTGTTTGGATGGGGATTGAATTGAGAGTTTGGAAAAAATGAGCAAACTTATTGAGCTCCCAATCATAAGCAGCTCACATGACAGCTGTATGATTGTTTTAATAATGTGAGGAATAATAATATACAAAAAGGTCCAACACTTATTCAGTTTGAAAGAAATCAATTTATTGATAGTTTCCAAAACCAAAAGTTTTTGGTGTGGGATAAGTTGTCCCTGTTCTTTTATCCCTTTAGTTTCTGTTATATGAATCATTAAGATTTATGTAGCTGTTAATCTATGAGTTTTTCTTGATACAAAATGTTGCAAATGACTTGACATGTTGTAGTGTTGTAAATTTTAAATCAACTAGCTTGGAATCCCATGCATACGCATGGCATGGATACACTTAAAAATATATAATAAGATACATTATATAATTTCTATATATATAATTTAAATACTATTGATAGTCATTTTGATATTTTGTTATCTCTTTAAAAAATTTTGTAAGGATATTATTAGGTATAAAATGTAAATTGTCCATTTTTAAAAAAAAAATTATTGTGAAGCACTTTTTTATTTTTTATTTTTACGATTCCTGTATTCTAGACTTTTTGGTTTTTGTACTTAATGACTCATTTGGATGAATATTTATGATGTGGTTTTACATTTGATTTTAAAATTGGGAAATAAAATTCTAAGAATAAATAATTTAGGACACATGACACGAAATTGGAATTCTAATTTGGAATTCTAATTTCAGTTTCTCTCAGTTTCACCTATTATTATATATATATAGATTCTTGGGCCTTGGTCTAATTATGAAGTGGTGTGCAGGAGCGCTTTGTCAAACGAAGACAACATCTTGTGGGTCCTAATTCTTCCACTTTAAAGGTGTGTACAGTGAGTACATTAGCAACAAAACTGAAGAAAAAACAATAATGTTCAGTTAATTGGTTGGCATGTTCACATTGTTATGGTATGTTGTTAAATGTTCTTTTAATTAGTTTTCACTGGCTTAACCCTAATATTATTGAGGTGCAGGCACTCGAAATACTGACAGGCTGCTATATTCTAGTTCAGGTAGTTGTTAGTTTGATACTGTCGTTTGTTGTTTTGGATGTGCCACCATTTTTTGGTTGCCCCCATTTCTTAGCATAAAGGGGAGAATAAAGAAATGAAGGCTTTATATTTTGTATTTGAAATGTATAGGGGAATACAGTTGCTGCTATGGGTTCATTTAAAGGTTTAAAGCAAGTTAGGCGGATTGTGGAAGACTGCATACAAAATAAAATGCATCCTGTATACCATATCAAGGTGAAAAGCCTGGCACTTTGTTTCTACTGTAATTAGTATTTTCTCTTGAAGACCTGTCAACTTAGTTATTTACACCTGAATATCTATCAACATTCTCAATCTCTTTTTATCTCCTCCCTCCAAACATTCTCTTTCTTGTTTAGGTTCTTATGATGAAGAAAGAGCTTGAAAAGGATCCAGCTCTTGCAAACGAAAACTGGGATAGGTTTCTTCCAAAATTCAAAAAGTATGGCATCTACTACACTTTTTTCTGTATATGGATATAATCACCTTCTTTCAGTTTCTTCTGTCCAATATATTTCCCATATTTTAAATTACTCCTTAAACTTTTATTCAGGAAAAATGTTCAGCAAAAGAAGGTCAAGACGAAAGAGAAGAAACCATATACACCTTTCCCTCCTCCACAACAACCTAGCAAGGTGAGAGAACTGCTTCTAGTCTCTACATATTTTAAATTCCTACAAGAAATTCAATGCTTTAATGTATTGTTATCATAACATCAGGTCCCAGTTTTCCCCAGCCCCCAAAATATCACAAGCTTTCTCTTTGATTTAGCTTTGATAGAAATTAGGTTACTTATTGCTTTGCTTTTATTAAGGGTTTTTTTTTTTTTGGTTTCTGATTACTATTACTGGTATTTTTCATTTTTGAATCCCACCTACCCTTTATTTTCTCCCATACTTGGTTCCCATGGTAAATATTTTGAATTATCAATCATGTTTCAACGTCAAATTTCCGCCCCCTGTTCTGCTTTGTTTGGACATTGCTCTCTGAATGGAGATGCTGATGTTCTTGCTAATTTTAGTTGGAGACGGTGTGGAATTTGCTAGACTTTACTTTCAGTAGGATTTTTATTGATCCCCCCTCTTTGCATAATAGAACTTTTTCCTCATCTTTTGTTTCTTTAATTTGCTATCTCCTCTAAGAGAAAAATTGGCATGCAATGTTCTATGGTATTTTCAGATTGATGAACAATTGGAAAGTGGAGAATTCTTCATGTCTCAGAAAAAGAAATCAGCAAAGACATGGCAAGAGAAGCAGGATAAGCAGGCACAGAAAACTGCAGAAAACAAAAGAAAAAGAGAAGCTGCATTTATTCCCCCAGAGGTTGTATTCTGAGGCTCTTTCACTTGATCACCTCCATGTTTTTTACATTTGCGATGTGCTCTTACTTAATCTCACTTTTATCTCAATGAATTCTTGTCTATTTTGGTTTGACAAATCTCAGGAGCCAAGAAAACAGGATACAAAGTCTGAGGATGATAATAAAGATGTGGCAGCCATGGCCATGTCTCTAAAGGTATATAAACATCATGATTTTTGGGTTTTCTTACTTTCAAGGACCTGTCCATTTTACTGTAATTGATTAAATTTGCTGGTTGTACAGAAAAAAGCAAAGGACTTTGGGAAGCAAAAAATGAGTGAGAATATCAACGCTGAAGCTTATATTGCCACAGCTGGGGAACCTTCCAAAAAGAAATCCAAGCGCAGGGAAACTTAAAAATATGACTCCACAGCTATTTATTGCAGCTAGTACAATGCGTTCATTGTTTGGTACCAAACTTGCTTCTTGCCATGATTCTTAGATATTAGTTAGGAAAAGTGAATTAGAGTTCTAAAATTTTGCTGTGCATGAGAAGAAGGTAATTTATGGACAAAACATCGACTACAATTGAGAAATTTTCTTTTTAGTTCATGTCTGGGTTTGTTTTATTTGGACACTTCACTGGATAACGTGTTCACTTCTACTAATCATACTATTTGCTAGTGATGTTTCTAATCTTTATCGAATAATCATATTATTTATGAAAGTAAAATTTTATGATTTTTGGAATACAATATTCATGTTCAAAGTGAATTACTTTTACAACAAGTGAAACATTTTTTCCCTTGGCTAAAGAATTGAAACAACGTACAGCAAAAGAGAAAGCAAATTTAATTACATGCTATCAGGAATAGAATAATTATTATATGCTCGAATTAGTGAAATTATAAAATATTTGTTAAATCACTTAAGGAATTGGTTTATATTCTTGATTATTCTCTTGTTCTAATAACTTGTAATATATTTGAAGTTGATTCCACAATCAGATAAAGAGAGTTTCTATCAATTTTGTTCGAAATTTCTTCCTTCGTAATGAACCTTGAAACAATAGGGATTGGTCTTATGGAGTTCGGATACAATTACTAATTCATGATCTAGCATGTACAGAATGCATGTTCATATGTTATGATATGAATATGTAACCATAATTCGTTATATATGGATGCTGAGATTTCATTGATTCAGAACCAATTCTGATAGCAAATTGAATCCACGAATTGATACATAACCAATTCTAATAGAAATAGAATCTACGAATTCACCGATCATTTCGCTATAGATTCTTAGTGAGGATCTTTTGTCTTTATAAAGTCAGATCCTCTAATTCAATTTTGTGGTCTTGTATTTACAATTCAAGTTGATTTTTATAATCCATCTTAAGCTCAAAGAAGACTATTAGAATATCCTATTCCTGATAGACCCAAGTCCATTATAGTTAGTCTAAACCAAAAAGAAGACTATTAGAGTATTATAGTTAGTCTAAACCAAAAAAAGAAGACTATTAGATTTCATTAGAATATCCTACTAGAACCATGGTGCCATTATAGTTAGTCTAAACCAAAAAAAAAAAATCTATACTAGTACAATACTAAAAATACTATCTGAAGATCAGTATTATTAGACTCTTTTTTTTTTGTTTTGGTAAACTGGATAATATATTAAAACAAACTAAGTGGTATTCACCACCATGATACAAATACGATCTTGGGTTAAACCCAACTTGTCCGAATGCAAAAGTTTAACAAGAAAAGGAGGGGACTCAAAAACAGCAAAATCATCTTCTATGCTTGTGCCAAATTTTGTGAGGGCGTCTTTACATTGATTAGCTTCTCTAAAGCAGTGAAGCAGATGGACCTGGGGGATGCTCATCATTAGGTTCTTACAATCATCAATAAGCGAGGAGAATTCCCCATTAGTATGGGTGGCTTAGGATAATAAAGATATTACTACTAGGGCATCCACCTCTACTTGCACCACCTCAAGTGACAGAGCGCAGCACCGAGTTAAGTGATGGCGTATAGCCCAAAGTTTAGCAGCTAAGCTCGACGTTAGACTAATTGCCCTGGCAAAACTAGATAACCAATTGCCATGACAGTCCCGTGTAAGGCCTTCACACCCTTCAAATAGCGTTATGTTTGATTCAATATATAATCCTTCTTATGACTAAATTTTTTAGATCTAACAAAGGTTGCCAACTGCTTGGGAATGGAATACAACAAATTTATTGCGTTTGAGTGAGCTTATTTTCATTAGTTTATATATATAGTTAGTATTTATATATATTTTTAGTAAAAATACAATTACTATGATATTTTAAAAAACTGTATATTCTATTTTAGACTACAAAACCATATGAATTGGAAGTCACTTACCTCCCAAAAAAAAAAAAAAAACCCCCATTTTTGAGTCAATAAACATGGTCAAACAAAAATAAATGTTAAGGTATTTGTTGGGCACCCTAATTATAGGGGGAAAAAATCTTGGCTCACTGCCTCACACTTTCCCAGAAAGAAAAAAAAAAGGTTCACACTTATTTCCCAAAATAAATTAATAAATTAATAAATAAATAAAGAAATTGTGTTTCAACTACTGTAGGTACGTTGTCATTTAATGGTGGTGATTTTGATGACTTCTGATTCCTTCCAGACGTTGGAATTGTATAGATATGCAGATTGCAGAGTCTGAAAGTTGAATTCACAGAGTCTGGATAACTTTTCAATCTTAATGCCCCCTAACAGAGACAAACCCATGCAAAGTCATCAGGGGTTGGTGTTGTTGTATAGTATTAGTAATAGCGTTGTACTACAAAAGAGAACAGTGTAATCTGTGAATGCTGAATAGGGATCACATTCAGATAGGGATCAGTTTCCTTTGCCTTGAGGAGCTAAAAACTCCCATCACTGATCTGCTCATGTGGCTAAACAGTACACAAAAGCTTATCCAAATTTTAGCCACAGCTATAAACATGCAACTTCCTTTCTTTCTTTAATCACTATCATTCACTTCATTTCGTATAGCCCTTTCTTTTCTTACACGCCACATCTATTACTTGAGTTGTGTCACATGTATATCTACACCATCTATAAATGATAAATCCAATAGTAGTTGCATTTAGGGCATTAAATGTGATGGATCCAGAGATTATTGGAGCTGATGTAATACTTATAGATGGCTGAGATGAAAAGTTAAAAGGAATTGTTCTACCATCGCAACAAAATATCATAATATTTTTACAATAATAAAAGTGTGGGTCTATTATATCGGGAACTATTGAAATTGAAAATAAGAATGTTATAACATTTTGTCGTATTCATACATTTTCTCAAAGTTCAACTTTAACTTATTAGAGATGAATAATTAAACTTTTGTCTTAGTTGTTTGATCAGATAAAAAGAGTAACGTTTTTAACTTTTAACCCTTTCTCATGCACGGGCCTAGATCTAAATATAACAATATTATGATCTAGGCACAGAATAATTCTTGCAAAATTTTTCCTTCCACATTTTTGTAATGTAATGTTAAGGTTGGTATTGTTATATTAAAAGAATGTTAGAGATGGAATTAAATAAAAAGAATGTTACCCCAATCATAATTTATCACATTACTGCGAATGTAAAACCCATAATTTTAATATCGATAAATTTAGGAATACAACAATTTTCACAATATTTTGTTTTAATAAGGGTGTGCAGTCAACCCACCAAAACCGACCCGACCCAACCCGGGGTCTTGGTGGGTTGGGATAGGTTACAAAATTTTTTTTGATAGCAGGTCGGGTTGAGTTTGGGTCAGGTTGAATTTGGGTCATAAAATTTCGAACCCGCCAAACCCAATCTGACCCACCCATATATTTAATATATATATATATATATATATATATTTTAAAATATATTATATAATTAATAAATTTTTTAAAATAACCAGCTCTTTCTATCCTATATAAAAGCCAATTAGTTCACATAAACCCTAGTAAATTACTATGGTTGTTTAGTCATTAGTGTTATTTATCTTTAAGGAGCTACATTGATACTAATTTTTGGGTTTTTAAAATATATTTATATTTATATTTTTTCTACTCAATTTAACAATAATAATAATAATAATAATAATAATAATAATAATAAATAATAATTTGTCCAACCCATGGGTTCATTTGTCCAACCCACGGGTTCCCATGTGGGTTGGGTTGGACATATGTGATGGGTTGGGTTGAAATTTTTTTTTGACCCACCATAGTGAGTTGGGTCAAAAAAATCCTCTCAACTCGACTCATGCACACCCTTAGTTTTAATCTTTTGTGATTATTGCATGTTAAAAAGTAGTATCAAAGGAGGATTCAAGCCCCCCCACCCCCCAATCTTAAAAAAATTCTTTTATATTATGTATAAGGGTCCGTTTGGATACCGTTAAAAACTAAAAACCTAAAACATTATAACAAAATTATTTTTAAATGTGTAAATAATGTCATGAGACCCATTTTTAATGAAAATAATGATGAAAAGAAAGAGGTTTGTGAGTCTCGTGAACAGTGCACAGGACTCATTAAACAGCACTGAAATACGCTTCTCAATGAAAAAAAACTGAAATGCAGATGTATTGCGTTTTAGCATTATCCAAATGGATACTAAGTATTAAAAAGTTTAAATATTTAGCTACAAAAAATAGAAGTTGCCCCCCCGCCCCCCAAAATGTTTGAATTAGTCCAATAATACTTTTAAAAACCAATAGAATTTGTCAATTAGTCTAGTAGTTTTAGAGACAAGGTAGTTTTTGTTTTCTTTAATTCATTTTTTTGTATATATTTAATATCAAGCTAGATTGATTTTGTATAGTATTGGAGTTAAAAAGATGATAAATTCCCCCAAAAAATTATCTTACAAATATACATATGTGAAAATTTATATTTGTGTATGTGCGATTACGCATGTATGCCATAGTTTACCTTGACTCAAAAGTCAAAACTAATATATTAGTAATAAAATTTGGTCCCCCAAAAAAAAAAATCTTAACTCCCCCAGACTGAAGTAAAAATAAATTTAATGTGATCATAACTTTTGCTATAATCTAATATGGTCAAATTGTGAGCGACTACATTTTATTTTCACGTAAATTTATAACTTTTATTTACAAGAATCTTTTTTTATTTATTTATTTTTTTTAACTTTTACTGCCGACCACCTTAAAACAGTGACATAAAAAAAAAAAATTGTTGTGTATGAGACATGTAACATATATATGTAACATTAGTTGTTGTCATATTGGGAATTACACCTAGGCCACAAGGTAGTGTACACGCTTTATGATTGGCTATATAAACAGCTTTTCTGGGTCGTCAAATGTACTTTGAATTTTTCAGAGAGAGCGAGAGAGAGAGAGGTCAGCCCTTCACAATCACATGCGATTCTGCTCACATCTCAGTCGAAGTCGAAGGAAGGAAATAGTAAGTACCCCCCTGCAACTGTAATAGATCTCAAATCCATATATATATATATATATATGTGAATAATGCTGATGTCATTCTTCTTATATATATATATATATATATATATTAAACATTCCACAGCAGCTTGAAGACAACATATATATAATAATGCAGGGTTGAGGAAGAAATGAAAGGACTTCTTCTCTGCCCTTTTGGCCCTACTTAATAATATTTATCATGTAAAAGCTCATGCTTGTTTCTTTTTATTGTTTCTTGCTTGCCTTGTGAACACCTATTTTTTTTATTTAATTATGTACTATAGGATCACGTGCAATACTTACCTGTTGAATTGAATTGAATGAAAAAAAATTAAATAAAAATGTTACTTCTAAAAATGACAACATAAAAAAAGCTAAATCATTGTATATCATTACCAATAACAACTCACATTTCATACAATTAGTGATTCCCTTACACTAAAGGGAAACACTGTATATAATTTATTATATATATATATATATTAATTCAATTAAATTAAATAAAAGCCAACATAACAACACAACATTATTAATTAAACGGGGTCACGTCAAAAACTTAACAAAAGTTTTAATTATTTTTTTTAACAATCCTACCTTTGCATGAAATTTCATTAGCCAATCCCACTGCTTTACAAAGTTTCAACAACAACAAGGGCTTGGGTTGCATCCAACATACATTGAAACACTACATGTAACACATGCAAACATGATAAGTTTTTGATATCGTGTTGGTCGAATATCATATCTATTTTGAAGCATTGGACGGAAGTTTTGCCCTGAAAATATTCCCACCGATCATTTGCATGAACATAGTTACTAACGAGCTTAGTATTGAACTTTCCTAATGACCTCATTGTATATATTTTTTTTATTAAAAATATTATGAAACAATAATAAATGTAAATCATATAGTGCAAGAAATGGAAGAGATTACGCAAAAGATATAAATACATGTAATTTGGAACCACTAATTAATTTGAAAACAAAAAAAGGAAAATAAGAGGGAAACAAAGAATGGCATTGATTAATTAGCAAGAGACATAAGAGTAGTGAGTGAGTGAGTGAGTGATGCGGAGAGCCGTCAAAAGCAAAGAAAGTTTTGCGAAGACATTAAACATGGGGGCCCAGACCCCACCATGAAAGAAGCAAAAGATGAGAATGCAAATAGTGAATTTTTCAGAGAGCGAGACAGAGAGAAAGAGAGGGAGACAAAGCTTTTAGAGAAGTCATGCGGGGCAAGCTTAAGCATGCGGTCTGAGTGGTCTTTATGTAGTACTAGTACTACACTACTCTTGGATCACGCATTTTCACTCTTCTCAATTTATACTACTCTTTTTCTCTCTTCTTCTTGCCTCTCTTATAATCATAATCATGATATCATACTCTCTGCTGCATATATACATATTTTCAGTGCTAAGTTAGGTAGCCACTTACCAGCTAACAAAGCTCAACACTACTCAAGCCTATCCTATCATGAAACTCATGTCATGTCAATTAAAGTTCAACATTTGCATTTACTACTCTCTCCCAAAACACCATTACATAAACGTGCAAACTTATTCACTCAAAAATAAATAATAATAATAATAAAAATGAAGGTGCAAAGTCATATATATAGTTGTTTGTCGTGTCATATGTATAATTTCTTGAGTCTTGTTAAAGGGTTTACTAAGGACACATTTTAAGAAATGCTAAATACTTACTTATAAGCCGTAATATAGATATTTTTTAAAAAGAAAAATGCATCTTGTAAATAATCCATTGGATTGCATTTATATGTTCATTCTTGTTATTTGTGAATGTGTTATTCATTCTTGCATATATATATATATATATATATATATATACAATCTTATATAAAAAATACATCTTGTAACATAATTATTTTTCTCAATCTATGTGAAGGTGTTATTTGTCACAGACTAGTAACAATGACAATAACAACAAAGACAATATCAATTATGCGAGTTCCTCTTAATTAAGCTTGGTTAAGAAAAAGGATTAATTACTCAAAAAGAAAAAAAATTGTGATTCCCTTTACGATGGACATATGGGAGGGAAGAGAGTGATGAGAGAGTTGAGACATTTGAGTCTGATAAAGGAAGTTTTAGAAAAAGAAGAGAAGCAAAGTAATATTCTCTTCTCTACTACAATTCAATCTTTATAAATGACCTCATAGATACCATCACAGTTGTCATTTTTTACCTTTTATCGGATATACATAGAGAATGATATCATTCGAGTATTGGGTTGTGAGCTGTATGGTCCCCTATTGTATCAACAAGCAGTGAATGTCCCAAATACAAACCACCCTCTCTTTCTGTCTTTCTCTCTCTCTCAAACGTGATCTTTGCTTGTCAATTCCATATATACATGATAATGCAATCATCCTTTTATTCTGAATATACAATAAAAATAAAAATCACATTATTGTGTCTTATCATATGATATTAGTAGGGAAATTAAGTATGAAAACTCATCTAATGTGACTGATCGAAACACTAATTGTATGAAATGTGAGTTGCTACCTAGCAAACGGCATACTATCATTGACCTATATGTTTAGTGTCCCCATACAAAATCTTCGGTATTTATCATCTGGTACTCAGTTACTAACATATCAACATCACGGAAACTTTTTTCTTCAAAATCTCATTAATATTTATGGGTTATCAATATACATGATTTAATGATAAATAGATCTTGAAGCGGTAGTCAAGTCAAGATGATTTTTCATGAAGTGGTCCTGCTAAAATCTAGTGGTTTTTTTAACAAGCTGCACTTAAATGCACATCTTTTTCACAAAGTAAAGCTACAAAAAAAAAAAAGGAGGTTGTAGATCAACTAATTAAACAATTCAATTTAACCTCATTGATCCAAAAACTAACATCATGGGAATCTTGTTTCATTTGAATCGAAGAGAGATTTTTTTTTTTTTTGTTTTTTTTTTTTTTTGATAATTCAATACTTGTCACAGCGGAAAAAGATGAAAGATTTAAGTCATAAATATTTCCGTTAGAAATACAAGAAAATTGTCAACGAATTGAGAAACGAGGCTTGAAGCAAAGGGGGATAGAGTTTGAATAAAAATGATTTGATACTATCTACAATAACTTCAAGTAAAGAATATTCATAGATGATATTGATAAAGTAGGTCGGAGTGATAAATGTAAGGGAATTCAAAGCAAATTGCTTTTTTCTACTTTTTCAAAATTTCTTAAGAAATTCTCAATCATCTATTAGAAGGTGGTGGTGGGGTAGGGAGGGAGAGGGAGAGAGGGAGAGGGAGAGGGAAGGAAGGGGATGGATTGATAATAACGGATTGTGTAAAAGGAAAGGTACTCTCTCTCTCTCTCTCTCTCTCTCTATCTCTGAGTTTCATTTGCTTACTTTGAATCTTATGCCATGCCCTAGGAGATTGTCGGGTAGGTAACCTTATGGTCTTTAAGTCCAGACAAAATTTTAAAAGTGGTGGAATGTTCCCAACGGCTACCCATTTGCTCTCTTTGTCTTTGCCTTTGCATTTTTCAAATTTTAAAGGAGATGATGATGAGGGCCCAAACACAGAAAGCATTGCCTCCCTCATTGCTCATGTCCAAATCACCATTCATTATACCCAAAACAGCTATACTGAAACCTTGAAATTCGACTACAAACTTTTAAATCATAAATATAAAATTGAGAATATATATATTGTGTAACTTAAATTATTTATTTATTTATTATTATGTTCCCTTTTTTTTTTTTTACTGGCCAAAATGTTATGCACTTTTAAGCATTTGTTGTAAATTTTATTTATGTGCATTACATATAATTTGTGGAACAACAAAAAAGTAAAAACACACGTAAAGATTTAAGTTTATATATATGGTATATGGATATATTTTTTTTTTGGAAGTAAGAAAGGAAATAAGTAAATCATCAAAGCATGATGAGTGTGAAATGAGCCAACATGATAGTCTGACTCTTGACAGTTTCAGATCCTAACATTGTAAGAAAAGAAATAGCCATAATGTGAACATTTGAAGCCGAAGGAAACAAAAACATTGAAGACATGTTATTCTTTTAGAAGAAATGAAATCATTCTATGCCTAGCTTATAAAAAGTCAGTGAGAGAGAGAGAGGAAAAGTGGCAACATGAGTATGAATTTCGCAAGAATGATACCAATGGTATTTGGTGGTGGTCACCTTTGTTAGTAACTATTGTTTCATGTGATTTTCTGTAGTGTATAGAGCATATATAATTGAGTACCTCTCAAACAAAAAAAGCCAAAGCTTCTTTTGGATGAGTAAGTGCTATTATATTATATATAAAAAAAGGGGCAGAAAGGCAAAGTAATGAAAAAGCTACAACTCTTATTATAATCTCATACATACTTACCCTAAAACCTAAATGGAAAAAAATAATAATTATTATAGTTGTTGTAGTGTTGAGGAGGAGCAAGTGAAGTCTAATGGAAAACCAAAAGGGTGAGCAAAAAGTTTTGATAGAACTACGTAATTTAATTTGCAAATAGAAAATGATTACATATTAAAGGAAGTTACGGTTTCCTAAGAGAAAACAACTAAGAAAGAGGTTGGTGATTATTAGAGAAAGTTGGGTATCTTCAAAAGCAAAACGTGTGTGGACAGATTGTTGATTATTTTGAGGATAAAATGTAGTTGACCAAGAATATATATAATTTGCTTTTAGTGCAGCAAAAGGTTTAGTATTGACAAAAATATTAGAATCATGAATATCATCTTTATGATATCTCTTTATCTCTTTGTTTGGTTGCTAAAGACGGTGTGAGAGAGGAAAAGAAACTTAAATCATATGTTCTCCTATTTATATGTTATTCCAATTGCTTTCCAAAAAAGAAAATAGCCCAATAATGACATATAATTCCAAATAACTTATGGTGAATAGCCTTTTAGTAATTCTTTCCTCATGATCCACTTTTTCAAAGCCTAGCTAAATTGAAATATGCTCATATATATATATATATTTAATAAGTTTAGTAATTTTTTTTTTACCATTTTTGAAACAGCATATTACAATTGATGTATGGTAAAAATAGAGTTCATAATAAATTAAAGGAAAGTGATTGCATTGAATTAATAGGAAAGTTATTTATCTCCATTTATTATTATTGTGTTTTTTTTTCCTTCCTTTTTGGCCAGACCGTATGCTCTTTTTTGTGCCTTGGGAAGGAGAAACTTTTTGTGAACTCTTCTTTGTTGACACTAATTTTTTATTTATTTTGTTAAAGGTGAGATGCATGAAATAATTAAAATGTGGTCCTCCCCTGGCAGATCTGAGTTTATTTTCAGGGATGGTTTGTATTTTCATTCAATCATACTTATTGATCCCTTGTCAATAATGAGCTTCAGGCTCAGCTCTTACAGTAAAAACCTGTGTTACTGATCAAAGGGTATGAAAATTTCTGAAAGTGATGTTAATGCACACTCACTCATATTATTATTAGATCTTTGTTTGGATGTAACGTTTAATTGTGGTGGTTGTTGTACGAAAATATGGGAAGCCAATAATATATATATATATGAATAATTAATATAAATAAGTAATTAAGGACAATGATGAATGAGATGACTTTTCTGTCTCATATGTGTAGTTGGAATTTTTTGTTTCACTTAATAAGGAATGCACAAACTCCCGTGATTTTTACTTTGAAGAAGTTGAAGTATCTTCTTCCATTATCTCTTACATTCACAACACATGTTGTTTGTGCTCCAATGGTGCTTTTTTAATTTTTGTTACACATTGATTTATGACGTGATTAATCGGTTTCAGCCAATCTTTGTTTGTTTATATGCGTGTACTTCAGTACCCACTCCCCCCCACCCCCCACCCTTACCCTTTTTTATTTACAAAAAGAGTAATAAATCCTAAGAAGAAATGTTATTATTGAGTTGGTGTGGTTTGATTAATGCGTGATAACAATTATAGCTCCATATAAAATGGTGTTAATGTTATGTCAATCACAACTTTTTTATTTTTATTTTTTATAATTCAATAATTAAGGATGCGAGAATTTACATATATTTTAGATGTTTTTGTTGGAAATACTAAATTCGTTGTCAATTAATTGAGTTCTATTTTTAAGATGGAGAGAAAAACGTTTTTTTTTTTTTTTTCATTTTACCAAGCATAGTGCTATAAAATTTTGACAATGCATTGTAGGTTGAAGTTGTCTTTCATAACTTATAACTAGTCAATGCTCTTTTTTTTTTTTTTTTTTTTCCTTTGGGGGGGGGGGGGGGGGGGATTGGCAAAATTTTAGCTAGCTAGTCCATTCCTAATGCTCTTACACATGTTTCCCTTATTTTTTGGTATTTTGTGTGACAAAAAAATCTTGATCAATTGAAAAACATTTTTCGAACTCAATGGAAAATTACCTAAAAAAGGTAGAACAAATTTCTCCATTCCCATGTACTCTCACTCCCTTCATTCCTTTCATCCTTTATGCTACTAGCAACAACACCAACACTACAACCATCACTACCACAACTATCACCATTGCCATCTCCACCATTGTAGCCTTCTTTGTTGCATCGCCATCACCCATCACCACTTTTACACCGTAACAACTCGAGGAAAGTATTAACCATATTTGCACTTATATCCCAAAAGGATTAGACAATAAGTTAATTGGAGTTCCTCGTAATAACTTATAAACCCAAAAGTCACTTTTGTTAGGGCCCATGTTGTGTTGCAATACCCCCAAACCACATTGCGTTACCCGGTTCGATCTAAAAGAATTTGTAATGACTCAAGGAAAGCGTTATCCATATCTATGCTTACACTCTAAAAGGATTAGTTAAGTTGCAATTGGAATCTTTTTAATCACTTATAAACTACAAATCTACCTAGTAAATATCCAATGTGAGGCTTAGGATATGTCTGCACAACACTCACAGTCAATCTAATTCACAAAATTTGTAAATTCACATTCTCCCCCAAATATGATATTGTGTCATTTTAGAATAAGGAGAAAGTTTGTCTTTAAATAGTTTGGAGTGCATTCCTTCAAACTTCAATTATATCTTTTTATTGAATGCAAATTTTGATAAATTCAGTACTAGATTGTATTATATTATTTTATCTTCTATTTTTACAAAATTTCTAGAAAATTAAAGATCAATCACTATATTATCAATCAAATATTTAAATTAAAATTTTTTATAGTCTTAAATTATGGATAAAAATGTGTTTATAGATTAAAATTTAAAATATATGTTAATATATATATATATATATATATGAAATTCAACAATTATATTTTTAAAATATATAATCATATTAATTTTTTTAGCAAAAGTGTGAAAGCATGTTTTCTTTCTTCAGTTTCTAAAGTCTGTTAGGCTTCAAAATTCAAAGCATTACGGAGAAATTGGTTTGGTAGTGATTGGGATGGATGGATCTATATGTCTTTTACGTACCTAAAGGAGGAAAAAAATTTCGAGCTTTGAAACATCTTGAAAATTGTGATCAAGGGTGTGTCATGTGTCATCAACACCATTTACTCTTGTGGCCCCTTCATTCACAGTACCATAATTATCCCTCTCTCCCTCTCTCTCTCTCTCTCTCTCTCAATTTCAGAGTAAAAAAAACTTATCATTACCCTCTAAAAGGATAAATTTTAGTCTCCATGAATTTATTATGGGATAATCCATTTGAAAAATTATAGAGAAAAAACAATGCTACTAACTTATTTGTTTTATGGCACTTAGAATTATCTACCCTATAAAGTACGTAAATGATTAAACTAAAATCTATTAAATGAGCAAAAATGTTTCTTCAAGCTATTATATAGTATAATTTGTAATAATAATAATAATAATAATAATAATAATAATAAACTAAAAAGAAAATAGTTATGTGAAACTCAAAAAGAGAAAGAAAAGCAACAAAGAAAAAGTAGTAGTCATAGAGAATTACTAGAAGAAGAGACAACATAGATAAAACAAAAAAAAGATGGATAAAGTATTTAAATGTGGGGATGTGGAATAAAGGCAAAGATAATAAAGAATAAAGTGATTTGGATAATTTAATAAAGGGGACTAATTTTTTTTCCCCCTCAATGTAGAATGTCAAAAGGGAAATTCAGCAAAACAACCAATTACATTTATAATTTTAAAGCAGCTTCAAAGTTTTTCATGCAGTTGTATTCTCTTCAGTTTTGCCGGGAAAAAAAAAGTAATCTACTTTTATCTCCTCATTTTTCCAATAGAAAACAAATAGATAGAATAATTCTATAGTAACCTCAAAAATTAAATAATCAAGGAGCTTATTGAAATCTATACATGTTTATATGCACTGATTAACACTCAAAATTAATTATGATATAATGACACATGTTTGGTTTCTAAACAAAAAAGGTAAGAATAATGACCATATTTCTAGGCTTTGCTGTGTTGTTTGTCGCATCCTTATAGACCCAAATCATAATACTATATGACTAAATCTATATGCTTGTATATCATAACTTCAAAGACTTACTGAAAGCCTGAAATTATCTAGGAATTCTGGATCTGGGTTTGTAAGCTTTAGCTTGAAAAAGAAATCCAAAAATATATAGCAAATGAAATCATATAGCATATTAGTATACAACACCAATAGCATCATGGATAAGTTGAGTTCTTGGTTTAATTCTAGTATTAAGCAAATACATATATGTATATATATATATATATATATATACATTTTGATACAAGATAGAATTTTTACTTTATCTTAATTTAAGTGTATATGTGTGTGAGACTCTCTTTTAAAAACTTAAATCCCAACCCTTACTTTTCACACCGCACAAATAATTTTATTTGTGAAGTGACTACTGCACCAAAGGTGTGTGGTGGTAAGCCAATACATATTCATGGTAAACCTTTGCTTGATGAAGTAGTTATATTAAATGTCAAACCTATAATAAGTATTTATCTTACTAAATCCTCATTATGTTACACTGTCTCACTTTGGATTAGAAAGTTGAACTATTCTCTGGTCTCAACTATTGCTCTCTGTCTCTCTCTTTCTCTTTCCAACCTTTCATGTGATGAGTCTGAGTGAATTGGAATAGCATTGTCCTTAGTTATTCCAAGGGAACATCATTGTCACATTGAGTAATCCTTTCTGATGATACAATACAACACCGCTAGGAAAGGAAATGTACAAAAGTAAAGGGTACGTTTATTTATATTAAAAATAATGGAGGGCCTCTTGTTAAAAAAATAATTGATTTGTTTTTCCTTCATTAGTATCTCTGGCTCTCGAAGAAAGAATCCACTAATAAAGCTTTCTATTCTCTGCCAAAGACCTAATTATCACTCTTGCCCCTTTGACAGTACGTCAAAATTACTACTGTGTGCTTAAGATTTCCCTATTTTATTGCAAAATTAATCATTTCACATGAATGGCATGACACCCTTTCAATTCCAACTCAAGGAGACTAAGTGTTTAGCCATATTTTGCATGTAGCTCACCCACTCAACCACGGGAATAAAGACCATCTTCATTTTAAATTATTTTATTTTATGATTCAAAATAAATGTCTATATTTGGGTCACATATTATTTAAAATTTCAATTAATAAAACATCATATATGCTTCACTTTGTCAAATATACAACAACAAAGAAGAATAAAGTTTCAATTTTAAATTTGGGGTGGCTATATATCCTCAATGGATTAGACAAGATTGGCCACAGGAATTATTTTTCTCTCTTCTATTCTATCTAAGGACATATTCTTTGTTATCTCTCTAATTGTCACATCTTTTTTTTTTAAATATTATTTTTGATCTTCTTCTACATTTTTCTTTATAATAAATAGAATTTTAAGTGTGAAATAGATTTCTCTACTTGAGTGGTATAGTTGTTTTTACTATTCAATATTTTTAAAGTAGCTACTTTTACAATGAAAAATACTATTTAAAAAAGAGTAATGCTAAAAACACTTTTTTTTTTTTTTTTTATAAACTATTAATGTGATAAATTTTTATTACTTCTCATTTAGACCTATTACTAATATTACTTTTTATTTCTTAATAACAATTTACCACATCAATAATTTTTTTTTAAATAATTTAAAATAATTTGTGCCTTTTAACATTTTCCTTTAAAAAAAAAAAGAAATTTTAATATGTAGCAGATTGTCTCAAGTAACACAACAAATTATAGCCTTTTACATGCACTTTCAAAGATATAAGGGTATGAGAGTCATCTAATTATGGGCAAATATGTCCACCCAAGTTTTTGGTAAATATTTACTTAAGGCTTCAAGTCCAACTTATATATAGAAAGGAGATTTTACTAAATTTCTTTTGAAGAACATTTCTTTTCCATAATTCTTTTAAGAGTCTGTCTGTCTTTCTCTCTCTTTTTCTTCCTTTCCTTTGTTTGTCCTCTCCACTCTCTGACACACTGCTCTCCATATGGCGTAAACTTGATGCCTGATAGTGCAAGCAAAGCAAGCACCCCACCTTTTATTTTATCTTCCTCTCTAAACTCACTGTGTTTTCCTCTTTGTCTGTAAAAAAATCTGCTTTTCTTTTCTCTCTCTTCTTTTGCCTCCTCATTCACTACCTCTATAAGCCTTTGTTTAGTGCTTCACTAGCAAAACCCACCTCCAAAAAAACTTCAAACCCTTCTCTCTCACCTCTTTTCCAAATCCTCCTCATCATCTAAGTCCAACTTCTAAGCCAATAACTTCTCCTCTCTTTGCAAAACCTTGACTTTCACTATGGAAGGTGCTTAAACTTCAAGATTTGGATCAAAGAGATATATTGATATAGGTATGCCATTTTCTTCTTCCTTCCTCTCTTTCCATTTTAATTACTAGTGGAAAGAAAGAACTAAGCTTAATACAGTCATCTCCTCTCATCTATCATTTTCTTTCTCAAAGAATGTTTTAAGTGTTTAGAGTTAATTTGGCCCTCTTTCCCTCTCTCACTTCCAAGAAATAGAGATAGGAACGTGCAAGGCAACAAAGTGATTCGTTTGCTTAAATTGGTCTCTTCTTACGGCCAGCTCTTGGCTACTGTGTTACTGAATTTGTTTGCTCTTTCTTTTTTCACTTCTAAGTTGACCTCTTCAGAGAAAAATACTCAAATCCCAGGTAGTTGGAGACTCTTTTGTTGCTTTGTTCTTTTGATCAGAAGTATTGTCCTTGTGATATCTAACTAGCTCTCTTTAGAGCAAGCAAACCCCATAAAAACACCTTCTTTCTTTCTCTCTCTCTTTCAAAGCAACTGAAATTGAATTACCTGGAACAACAAATCCTTTGTTTTTTTTTTTTTTTAAATCTTTCTCTTGGGTTAGGATGGAGGGTTTCTAAGATACACGGGTTCTAGTTTCTGTTTGCTTGTAATTTGAAAGAGTGGACATTGGAAGAAAGAAAACTCCTAATAGCCTAGGAGGTTAAGAAAGCAAAGAAACCACTTTTTCTATTATTAATTATTTGTAGACCTTCTAATCATATATCTTGTCTTGTTCATTCTCTTGTGGTCACCACCAAATAAACAAAACAAGGAATGGAACTTTCAAGTCAAGAGGGAGAGATCCCAATCCCAATAAACAGCACATATGCTGGACATGGTCATCATGGTCATGGGCATGGGCATATGATCCATCATGACCCGGTACCGCACAACCACATCATTTCTTCTTCAGCTCCCCAAATCCCCTCCAATGGCCCCCCATTGCCCACAAGCCTAGAGGACCATGTGCCCTACAACAAGAAAGTGGTTAGGTACAAAGAATGCCTCAAGAACCATGCAGCTTCCATGGGAGGCAATGCCACTGATGGGTGTGGTGAATTCATGCCCAGTGGTGAAGAGGGTACCATAGAAGCACTCACCTGCTCAGCTTGCAATTGTCACAGAAACTTTCACAGAAAAGAAGTTGAAGGCGAGCCCTCTTCATGTGATTGTCACCATAGCCCACATCTCAACAGGAGGAAGTTCATCTTTGGTCATCACAAGAATTTATTGGCACCTGAGGCCTTAGGCTACCCTACAGCTACAGGTACTTTTATATCTTCAAGAGCACCCCCACCACACCAAATGATAATGTCATACAACATGGGGTCTCTTCCTTCTGAGTCTGATGAGCAAGAAGATGGTGCTGGTAATGGTGGAGTTGTAGTGGCTAGGCCTGCACAGCTTGTGAAGAAAAGGTTTAGGACAAAATTCACTCAGGAACAGAAGGAGAAAATGCTAAACTTTGCTGAGAAAGTTGGGTGGAAGATTCAGAAGCAAGAAGAAGCTGTGGTGCAACAGTTCTGTCAAGAGATTGGAGTCAAGAGAAGAGTCCTCAAGGTTTGGATGCACAACAACAAGCACAGTCTAGCGAAGAAGAATCCCTCCACTGCTTAAACATAATTAACGATGTATTGTCCTCATGACCATCACTCTCTCTCATTAGTTTGTGCTTTAACTCCACTTGTGAGCTTAATGTGTTTTGTTAGTTTTCTCTACACTACTACATATCTCTTTTTTTAACATTTTATTCTCTTTGGTTATGTTTACTTTGGTGTCTCTTACTTACTATCTGTAATAATAGTGTTTATGTAATGTAGTTTAGGTGCGTTGGGTTTGGTAGTTTGAGTTGTGGGTGATGTTCTTGTTTAATCCATTCCATGTTGGATTGAATTGAGATATTCAGTCTGAGATACTACGATGTATCAATATTTAATTTGAGGAAAAGCTTCTTATTAATTAACTAATATTCTTTCTCTTTTCTTGTAAGTTTTATATTAGCTTTTGTATTAAATATTATATTGTGTGCGAAATTGAAAAGGGTTGAAAGTTTTGATGCTATTGTTTAACAATTTGTACTTCTCCTTCTTGCCTTTAAAATTTCTTCAAAAGAAAAAAATTCAAGAGCAAATCATGTAGCCAATGTTTGCATTCTGAAGTTTTGAAAGGAGAAAAACAGGTTTATGTACTAGATAATCTTAAAGTTTTATTATTCAATAATCAACATAAAACATAGCTGTTATTAGGAAAAAATATATATATAAAACTTAGTTTGTTAAAGTCACATAAATCATGTTTGTTTTTGGATATGAAGAGACAATTAAAGTGTGTTAATCGATCAATATGATCAATTTTGGGAGAGGGAATTTTTTAATTAAAATAATAATAATTTTGTTGTTGATTTAGACAATTTCTTATATATCAAATTGTTGTGGCATTGTAGGGGTCAAAAAGCGAGGGTTAAGGGTTGGTGATTCAAATTTTTTATTAGAGTAATAGATCTGATTTTTGGATGGAAAGAGAAAATTGATTTGAAGAACATTAAATAATTGATTTTATGTTAACGATTTTCAAAATCTATTAATCACCACCTCAACCTTAGTTTTGTTATATTTGTTATTGACTACCCATATTGGAAGCTGTTGTTACTAAATCGGATTTAATCAGTGGTGGTGGTGGTGGTGGTGGTGGTGGTGGTGGTGGTTATTGGGTGAACAACCCTAATTGCAGCACAAATCATAACTTATTTGCCAAAAAAAAAAGTTAACATAAATTAAAAAATTAAAAGTAACTTTGAGATAATTGTGTCAGATAAATTTCAATGGTACATATAGTAAAACCCCTTTCTATCTATTCCTGCTTCCCCCCAACCAAACCATGCCTTGGATTTCGTCCTCTCCTAGAACTTTGGATTCTATTCGTAGGTTGTGTACTTGTCTTGTGGGAGGATGGTCATATATGATGTGTCTACTGCAATGGGGAAGTCACTTTTTTGTTTTTGTTTTTGTTTTTGTTTTTGTTTTTGTTTTTGTTTTATTTATTTATTTATTTTGGTGAAAGAGAGGAAACACATCATTAATTACATTTTTGCTTAAATTAGAATCAGTTTGATACGTGTCATTGTGTATGTATGCCACGCTCCTCGCTCCCAAGCTCCCTATCATTCTCCCAAATTATCAAGAAGAGAATAGCAAACTTTTTGTTATTTTTTTTCCAAAAAAAAAACTATTTGTTATTTAAATACCAAAACCAAATTTTTATTCAAAAAAATCTAACTCCATTAACAAAATCAATTAATTCTACCAGCCAACAAACTTATAGGTGTGTTCCTTAATTGTTTTGCATATTGCAAGCTCATTGTGTTCATGGCATTAGAGTCACTGAATCAATGATTAATGAAATTAGAGATTAATATATTATTTGATATAATAGGTCATGATGTTAAAAGTATTATATATTATTGTCAAAACCATAAGGACCCTAACCATAGTATTTATCCACAAATCATGATGCTAATCATGCAAGAATAATATATATATTAAACCCCACGTCCTCCCCCATTAATAATAATAATAATAATAAGATCGTCACTTTAGTGTTTGGATGCACATTCTTTTATTTTTTGTAGGAATTATTTTTGTTTTGTTTTGTTTTGGAAGCAAAGGATAGAAGAGTGAAGAGAGTTCTACCAAAAAAAAAAAAGTGAAGAGAGTTCACATGCAAAAATGAAAAATCACAATATCATATATCAATAATAAACAATTAAAATGTAAATGCACTTGTGACGCAGCCTCCAAATACAACTATACTGACATGTTCTCAGTGTTTCATTTACTTTATCTTTTTCAACCAAAAAAAAAAAAATTACTTTATCTTTTTTACATTCATGAACTTAGTAAAAGAATAATTTTTAAAAATATATATACATTAAGGTTTTGGATAATTTATTTAACAAAAGATTCATTTTAAATATTAAAATATTAATAGAAAATCTATTTTGTTGTTGTTATGTGTGCACAAATATTAAATAGTAATAAATAGATTCGAAGTATTTCACCCACCAGCAAGGACAAAAACAATTAATTAAAAGGGAAATAAGTAATAACTAAAAATTAAAAGAAGAAGAAGAAGAAGGAGAACCAGAGATGGGCAAATCGTAGAAAATGGATTAGTCAAAATCTTGACAGTCCCCCATGCAGTGAACAAGATATATGAATAAATGAAAACACAAAGCTAGTTTCAGATCACGTGTCATTTAATATAAAAGATTAAATTCCTGCCTAACTCTATGAACTTTGTGTAAGATCTCTCTGCATTTCTTCACATGCTCGTGTTGTGCCTCGAATTAAAACACATCAGATCAAACTGAAGCTAAACAGAAATTCAATCAGTTTCTAACTTTTTATTTTTATATTTTATTGCTATGTCGTTTGTAACTTCTCTATATGCTTACAGCTAGTATTCCGAAAAGACATATTTTCCATATATGTACTTATTATATGCTTTTATTTCATTTCATCTATGACATTAAGCTAATGTTTCTGTTAGGCTATGTATATTAATTACCAATTTCAAAGCAACTGAAAGATATATGCATACATAATCCATATACTCTAGGGACACAAGTTAAAAATAAATAAGGAAAATGCTAACGAATGTCCTTAGGTCATTAGTTAATAATCCATTTAAAGAAAGTTTTTATGCAAAAATGAAATAAAACAATTAATATTTTGACAGCTTTTTTCGTTTCCCATAAAAATGGTGTTAAAATTTTCCTTAAATGGATTATTTATTTTTTGTTAGCATGACCCAATAAATAAATACTCAATTATGAAAAGTAATGCACATTTTTCAAAAAACATAAATACACGTGTTAATGATTTATTGATAAACGCATAAATTTATTGTAATTATGTGTACTTTTTTGAAAATATGTATACAATTTGTTTTTTTTTTTTTTTAAATTGTATAAAAACATGATTTAATGAAACAAAAATATATCTTAGTTAATGCCCTTAGCGAATTCATTAATATTATAAACATAAGATATACCTTTTTACTCAGAGTATGTTTTGTACAACATGCTAACTTTTTTCTAAAGATATAATTACAACATACTATTGACCTTGTAGTTTGAACCATTTTCCTCCTAGACCCCTTTTATCATTTTGTACATGTAAATGCATCAATTCAACTATAAAACTTTTGACAGTAAATAATACTAACTAAATGCATGATAGAGTAATCAAGTAAACCCGAATGAAAAATGAGGACAAATTTTATATTGTAACTTTTGTCACAATTTTAATGCCACAGATTAAGCAATGAAGAAAAAGCAAATGGGTTTAGTGTGATAATAATAGGTTTTGTCAAAATTTTGACCAAAAAAATTTGATACAAAAGTTAAGTTGTGGTCGAGTAGAGAACTTGATGAACAACTCCTAAAACCTGCAAAGAGGGCCCCTCGAATAGTAACATTTCGTATGGTGAAGATTCGTTTTATTATTATTTATGTTTGGGTAAACTGATTGGTCATACTTTCTTGTAGCATTCTTTCCCTCTTAATAAGAATGACAATTCACCACACACATTTATGAGGCCTATTCAATTGGATCTATGATATTATTTATGAGTCATCATATATATATTTAAAAGCTCGACGAAATATTTAATGTGGCGTTGCTGTCAAAGAAATGACATAGAATTGCCTGCTTCCCATCTAATCTTACCTTCGCAAAGGAAAGAGCAGTATACATTCTTTACCCTCTTATTTCAAATTCAAATATAGCATATAGAATGAAGTGTCAGCTTCTTAAAAAAGTTAAATAATAATAATAGTAATAGTGAGTACCGGTTAGCTAAATTGATAAAGTATATGATCATTGAATAAAAGATTTGAGATTCAATTTCTACTTACACACAAAAACGATTAATGTATTGATTTGATAATAATGAGTTATCATTAAGAGTGAACACTATAGATTGAAATTTTCAGCAAAATAACAACAACAACAACAACCACAATAACAATAATAATAAGAAAGAGGATTTTAAAAGTTCTAATTAGCTCAACTATTACATTTTTGGGTTATTGAATAAAGCACTAGGTTCAAATCTCGTCAACAACAACAACAAAAATATTAATATCTTGGCTTGATGATAAAAAATAATTATCATGAAACAAACAAGATAAGTTTTCAACCCTATCGTATCTTTTAACTCTTTTTAAGTGAACAATTTAAGAGATCTCAAAATAGAATAGAGATTAAACTTAGGTATAATTTCTTACATAAGATTCTCAATTAACTTCAATCTTGTACTTGCATTGTGCAATAAATTACATGATTTAATTTAATTGTCCTTGCAAAAGATAACATTTTTTTTCATTGCATTGGTCAATACAACCATATTTGCTGATTTCAGTTAGTATACAAAGTGTTAGAGATATCATGGCCAGGAGGCCCATACCAATAGACCCATGTACTTGTAGAACAAGGAAACTAATCTAGGGTTAGCTTAGGGTTCTTTAATCTCTAGTATATAAACCTTACATTAGGTTCATTGTAATAAAATATGTTGAATAGCCAAGATGCAGTTGTCAAGAGCTTTCCTCTTGGACGTAGGCCTAACTCCATTTTCTTTGTTTTGCTATTTACCTTTCTCTTTCCATCTTTCACTTAATCACTCAACAACTTTAACACAAAGGAACTATAGCTAAATTTTTCCTAATGAATAATAGGCAAATATAATGAGATGGACCAAGTAAGATATATGTGCGTGTGGTTGAATCATATATACTCTTTAGACCTATGGGGTTAGCCTAGTGGCTATTAAGGTATCATAAAATTTATGAAATTTTGAGCTCAAAACCTTTAACCCTTCTCTTGGAGTTGATCCTAGGGATTTCTCCTTATAATTACCCAGTGCATGCGGATAGGGGACTATACACAACCGCATGAATTATTAGGTGCTTAAAGAGTTTTGGAAACCTTTGTTAACAAAAATAAAAACAAAAATTGTAATCTTTCATATTTTAATCCCCAAAAAGTCCGACACCAATACAAAATAGAGAAAATGAGTTATGTTATAGATATTACAAATTTTACTATGTAAGAGGAAACTAGTGATGTTATAGATATTGCAAATTTTAATGAAGACAATAATATTGAGTCAAAAACCTCTTAGACAATTGATACGAAAATTAATAAAAGAAAATAGTTTTCACAAGTTTGTTACCTATTATTGTTCGAGAATATTAAACAGAACTCCTTAGTGCTTGCATAAAGACGAGTCTGTTTAAACAACCATCAGCAAATTGTAGCAACACTGTTAAAAGGGGAGAAGAGAATAAAGCAGCTTTAGGTTGCTGCGTGCTGCCACTCTGCCCATTCAAATCGATTACCTAGAGCTAGAGGTCCTCCATACACATCCAACAGAAAGTAACTGATGAGACTTTTTACTCATGGCCTTTTGCATATTGGTAGTAATAATTCATCGATAAACCCTATTGGCACATTTTTCTATCAAAATCCATAATAAGCAAAATAATAATAGAGAAATGATAGCAATTCAAGACTTGAAATTCAAGTGTATCTTTCATTGCAGACATAAGATCATAATAAGATAGTTAGTTTGAAGTTTGAACAACAACAAAGAATTCATGCTTTCTGTTATAAGAACCACTACAACATAGTGGCGCACACTATCTGCGTGTAATGGGTGGGTCTCAGTTATAACTCAGTATTGAGCATGACCAGACAAAATAAGGGGCAAATTTATCTTCATTGTACATTACGTACATAAATTTAGACATCATTATATGGTATTGGTACACCCCTTTTACAAGACAACTCAAAGTAGATGTGACTTAGGTCAATAAAGCAGTGATGCCCTATGTCTTTAGCCTGGTGCCTTTGCATAGAGCCACTGTGTGCATGAATCGAGCATGCTGACACGAGTTCAAATTTTTGAGCTATTTTAGTTTTACAAGCAAAAGAGATTCAGTATGTCCCCACCAACATTTCTTTTCAACCTCTATGCTCTAAACCGAGCTTTAACATTTTCTCAATAATCCTGTGCAATATTAGCAAATCAAAATTTATTGATTGACAGGAAAAATTCAACCGCATAGAAATGAGAGCTTTGTGCACTGGATGTGACATAGAAAACTCGAGGTATTCTATAGACATAAACATCGTGACACAAGAATACAACAAAAATGAAAAAAAAAAAAAAAAAAAACTCAAAACCCCATAACATAAACAAAAACCAAGCCGATAAGAGAGAGAGAGAGCGAGAAAAAAAAAAAAAATCTATGTGCAACTATAGTATGCAACTTCATGCCTAACAACACATCCCTTATAACTCAAGACTGCCCCACACCATCTTCAAGTGTGTTTCATAATGCAGAGAGGGTGCAATCTGCAAAGTATTTTTGCACTGTAACACAGACTGACCATCTTCATAAGTCCATGGTTCCCATGGTCCCATTGGTCTAGTGCTAGCTTTTTTTGTCACACAGACCTCTCCTGTCCACGGAATTTTTTAAGTGTCACAGGCGGTACGAGCACTTGGCGTTGTTGAGCACCTTATAAGTCGAAGCCCAGTCTGCACACAGATGAAAAAGTATGGGCATGTCATCCCGATTTGTCACTTGCACACAGCCGAGCTCGGCCAGGATTAAGAAGTGATTCTGACATCTTCCACCCCTAGCAAAAAGGGAAAAGCCAAAACAGAAAATTTGTTTTTTAGGTGTATCATATCCCATAATCAGTGAATTATCACGACAAATTCATTTGGGTTGGTGAATTAAATGCAAGTCTAAATACAAATAACCATATGACAGTAGACTTTATTCTAACTACTGCTTAATTCCTGTCAAGATCTTTGCCTTCCAAAAGTAAGAATTCAAAGCTGGCTTCAGGTGCTTTAAGAGAACTTGCAAGATAATTACTGAAATAGCATCCAATAGTCTGTAGGAGGCTCTGGAACCATTCTTTTGTTCAGAATTTTGGATACAATTCCATCTTGTTGAAATTATATTATATAGGACAGGTATCTGATTGGATCACTTACATGCAATTTTGC
This sequence comes from Castanopsis chinensis, assembly GCA_032878915.1. Taxonomy (NCBI): domain Eukaryota; kingdom Viridiplantae; phylum Streptophyta; class Magnoliopsida; order Fagales; family Fagaceae; genus Castanopsis; species Castanopsis chinensis. The sequence goes on along the minus strand of JAVQMG010000121.1, from coordinate 29,963,779 downwards.
TTGCAATCACAACCACTGTACCTCATACAAATATCACAACGCAGGAAAAGCTTTTGCAAATTTTTTGGGCCCAAAACACAAAAAGGTCTGCCACTATGTTGTTTCAAAGTGTAGTTTGTACTTTGTAGCACAAATTTTCATAGCAAGAGCAAAATGCTACAGATCAACAAGTAAATAGCAGCATTGAACTAAAATGAGAACGCTCAATTGGCTTTATACATTATCAAGGCTTCATGGTACTTCCTGAGCAAGTGATTGAGTATAAGCCCCTCCAGGATGGAAGGGTGATTAAGAGTGTAGATAATTCAGTGCTGAGAGTCTAGCCCCTTCATTCATTTCAATAAGTGCCCATCTTCTCTTTTTTTTTTTTTTAATATCATAATAGCGCATCTAAGTAGGCAATGGCTAGAAGGAGGCCTATTTAACTCCAGTAAATTTCTCACTCATCTAAATTTCTTGTAACTGGTAAGCCAACCACTTTGAAAGCACCTCAAGCATAAGCCAAAAGGATGCATAAACAAACCTCAAATCTAACACTATTGAACATTGACACACACACACACACACACACTTCAGAAAACAAAAAAAGAAACAAAAAAAAGAAAAAAAAAGAAGACAGTTGATTTCCACCTACCTGATCTGCAGCTTTGCTCTTGAAAATCCCATATGATTTTGAGACCATCTTACATGACTCTGATATATGAGCCTCAAGATCAGTAGTTGTCAACACAATATCGGAATAGTTATTATAATCCCTCTGCTTCTGAGCTCTAGATTGATTCTCATTTGATGATTGTAAAAAATGCAGAAGCACGTGAGCCTGTTATACAAGGATAACCATATCTTAAAAACAGAGCATACAAGGAAAAAAACTCATGGTTAGTACAACAAGTACAGACAAAGATGAGTGAGACATCTCACATGGAATGCCGCTTTTAGAATGTCATCTGACTTTGCCTGATCTTTGAGCAATGCATATACTTTACCTTTTGATGGATTATATGTCACAATATATCTCTCTTTCTGTCACCAATCAAGAGGACATAATGAATACATAAAAGAGAGACAAAGAGATAATCTAGAAAAGAAACTACTGAATCCTTAAGAGCAATTTCCTTGAAATTTGTTTCTTCCCAAAAAAGAAATTACCTCAAAGAGAGGCTCTACAGCAAGATATACACCTGGGTCTTGGAAAGCATCCTTAAATCTTGGTCCTGCCAAAAAGTTGTGAAAAACTTCAGATTGAACTCCCAGAAATAAGGGGGCCAAAATCAAGTGGGAAATCTTGCAATACAATTCCCCTCACATACCAAGAACAACGGGCTTATCTTTCAACCATGGAAAACTTAATATTTTTTCGTTCAAGTTCCCCTCCTGCAATGAGGGGACTCGTCCTACAAATAGAAAGCAAGCATGATTAAGCCATTACACATTATAAAATACACTTCTCGTGCTTATAGAGGGAAATAGTCTGCTTCATTTAGGAAACCATGAAAAGAACATAAGATATGGTTAAAAAGAAAACAGAGGAAAAATTCTGCCTCTAAAGTAGACCACTTATGGTGAGTTAGGAACCTGTCTTAAGGAATGAATCTACTGCCACAGTGAATCTTGCCCGGTTCAATGTGTGCAACACTACTGACTTAACCTGAAGGAAAATATAAGTGCAATTAGCCTGACTAATTCAACATCCACAAACAAAAGGGACGTGAAGAAGCTCTAACAAACATTGTATACTTATAACCAATCTAACCTCTTGGTAAGAGCTGAAGACATATCCGCACGAAAGTAAGGCAAAAGTAGTAACCAAGGACGGATTTCTTTTTGAGATCATTATGCTCATCCCAGTTCCCAGCTTCACAAGAGAAAAGTTTCACTTACATCAACATCAATAAAAAATTTCATCACAAATAAGTTCACCTAATAGTGGAGAAGAAATTAGCAGAGACTAGCAGCGCACATATGATACAGTGCCCATTTTTACAGTTTCCATTGACAGTCTGACCATCACATTTAGTCATAAAGTATATCATTTACATAAAAATGCTAACATATATGTACATATTATATACTCCTTTTGACCCTCAATATATGAAAATATTGAAATGGAATGACAATTCATGAAAAGGTAAAAATATAGTAATCTTTTTAATGTCCTTTCAATCAAAAAATAAAAAAAAAAACCTATCAAAACTTGTTTAATGGTAAGTGCATTTTGAACCAATGAAATCACCCTGTACCCACTCTAGTGAGAGGAGGAAGTTCCATTTGAGCTAGGGCTCATTGGCAAAATGTCATTTACTTTATCTTAGAGGTGAACACAACTTTTAATAAGAACCTTGCCTTTTGGGGGAAAAAAAAGAGATGAGAATAATATAGGGAACTGAAGTTCCACTTTTGGAAAGTTTCATATATTGGTCAACTTGAAAAATAAAAGGTTGTCATCTATTGCAGGGCAGGATAATTTCTATAATACCTGAGGCATATGATCAAATGTGTGCTTTGTTCATTCTGTAATTCTAAACAACACCACACACACACACGCACAAAGTCCAGTTTGAGTTACATTTAGGATAACTCTAATCAATATTCTGTGACTCAATAAATTTTCGAGGGCTGAGTATTATGAGGAAACAACAGTTGCTATCAAGGTGATCAAAAATCAAGACTACCTCATCTATAAAATGTTCATAACTATAGTTATTCATATTTTAGTGTATACAAATTACACGGCTTGATGAATTGGACAATTGATAACATTTGATTGATATAAAATTTAGAGTGTGTGTGTTAAGCAAAAAGTGAGCATATAACCTACTTATGGATGATGTAGGACAGAGGCTGTGATGGGCTTCAATACCATATTGATGCAAGATTTTTAGGAAATTAACTCTAAATTAGGTTAATTTGTGAGCTCTTAAAAGATTCTTGACAGGGTTTGATGGTTAAAGACATAAGGTTTGGGTGGGTCATAAAAATTGAATATTAAAGGAATTCAATGGCATTTTGTTGTTAAAACATTGAATTGACAAAATGAAAATAATAAAAAAATTAAAAAAAGAAAAAAGAATAAGAAGAGGAAAGATAAAAGCTATACAATTCCTACCCACAATGCTTTAAGAAAAGCTGCTAGAATTTTATTTAGTTATACTCTGAATCTTTAAAGCTTACACAAAAGCCTTTATATATAAAACATTCCTAATCATTGTAAAACAAAGATTACGATTCCCAAACAAGAAAGAAAAGTAACAGTTAAACTAAGTAAGAAAAGAATAAAACATAAAAAAAGAACCCCAAAACTTAAAACAAGACTCATGGGTTTCTGCTATAGCCTTACCTCAGTTCTACATTGTAAAACTTAAAAATAACTGGACCAAAAGCTACATAACCTAGATCGCAAAAAAATAAAACTTGATTCAACTTAGACTAGCTAATCAAGATACAAAAGAGTTATAAGTCTTCAAAGTTCTTAAGTGGTATAACATATTAACATAACTAGGAGTTACATCAAGAGTAATATGAACCTAATCCATAGTAAATATATGCCATGGTATTAAACTGAAATTCAGACTCAATTTCACCTCTTGAACCCATTAGTTGACACACAAAATCCAAGCTCCTTTCTGTTAAAAGGCAATCCAAACAAAATTTTTATTTTGTTCTGCATAATCATTTAATACTAAAACTCCTATTTGATAATTTGACACATGAATTGATCATGAGGTTATGGCTGCAAATGATTAAATGCTACAATAAGGAAAAGACCATATAGGTGGAAAAAAAACAAAGTTGGTGAGAAAGAAAGAGCAGCCTATATTACAAGCTCAGACCTATTTTAGAGAGTTCTTATGTTAGATGTAATGGGGTCAAAACAGTGTATGGGCCCACAAACCCATGTCACAATATATTTCATTTGATAGACCTACCTCGCATTCCTACTTATATAGATATCATTCTGCAAAAATAGAAAGAGAAGCTTGATAAGCATACCAGATCTGCAATATTCCCAACACATTCTCCTTTAGCAGTTACATCCCCTATGTTTTCTCCTTTGGCAAAGGCTTTGTAAATTGGTGTACGAGTTGATGTTGATGTTACAGCAGCCACATTCTACAAGCAAAGAGTAAAGAAAATGAGAGCACACAACTGAAATGACAATGACATATTTGCGTTATGAAAAAGCTATCAAACCTTTACAACGTTAGCAGCACAAGCCAAAGGAAGAAAAAGGTGTGGCACAGCTGCAGTTGCCAACTCCACAGCAGCACCCAACTCCAACAGGAGATCACCCGTAAATCGTAGCTGTAACACATAATTTTGGAGAGATACATGGTATTAAAACTGTCAGGTTGAAAATTGGACTGCCAAATTGAAATACATAGTACTTCTGTTCAAAATTTGATAGAGTCAATTCATATGTAGATATTTTTCTGATTATAATTATTTACGCTACTTCATGTCTTTTTTCACAAAGTAGTCTCTTTTCATTAAAATTATTCTTACCTATATAAAAAAACAGAACAGCTATTAAATTATACCTGTTTTAAGTCATAATCAAACTTCTTTCCTTGACGGGCAAAAAGCATTTTTCCAACACGACCAGCGCCATCCTACAGATAATGCAAATTTACCTTCATGAATATCAACTTGTGAATTTCCAATAAGACTACAATCAATCTCAACATAAAGGGCTGGAAAGTAATAAAATAAAGCAAGACAGGAAACTAAATTGCAGTCAAAGGAGAACCCTTTCTTGTACTGCTCACTGAAATATTCTAAATGCAATTGGGCGTCAGCCTGAAGAGTAAATCACCAGTAGTCTCCAGCATAAATAAATTTTTATGTTCACAAGACCTTTGTAGCTCAATTGACACCTCTTGGTGTTTCCAACGGAGACATATAGATTTCAAATCCCCCCTCCCTTGGCTATTGAATTAAAAAAAAAAAAAAAAATTGTCTCAATGTAGACAAGTAATTTTTTTGGGAATATACAGCAGAAAACTCAAATGAGAAACTACTCCAACAAACAGAAACCCATCAATGAATAATGTCCATTTTTCCTTTACCAAACTATATTGTACATGTGAACTTCAATATGGGTCATGCATAATATCTTGACACAAGAAAACATGAAGCTTTATTCATTTTGAAGAATGTATACTATCTTGTGAAATGTGTTAACATCGTGTTCACCTTGAGAATCCAGTTAATAGCAACAGCTCCAGGAGTTGCTCGGTTTCTAGAGACTCCAACTGAACTCAAAAGCGTTTGCGTTGTGAAAACGCCCATTGCTCCACCAAAGAAATGCTACAACAAATAAATACAATCATTACCACAGCATTTAAGAGTACCAAAAGTCATGAATTCCCCATTCCCTTATAAGCCCACCGTTGTTCCAATGTTAGACTGAAAAAGTAAGGTGTAACTACCTTCAAAGCTCTCCATGTCATATACGGAACATACGAAGGAATAACGCTATCAGGGAAACCTTCTGGAACCACATAAGATCTTACAAATGACATCAGATCCTGCACCAAAACCAAAGAAAATAGATAAATTCCAATAGATGCATCACATCACAAGTTATTTAACAAACAATATAAAATGACCAAATCCTCTACCTTCTTCTCAATCCCAGTAAGTATTCAACATTACAGAACAAACACTCTGTTCTAGTGCACATCCAATAAATTTGTTTTTTGCTTCAATATATAATAGGCTTGTGATTGTGATTGGATGACTTTGATCATTACAGTCACAGACCGATAATCAAAATATAGTCCAATACATGTAATTTTACTTAACAATGAAAACCAAGCAACTATTCATAAGCGAGCTTATATTCAGATCCAAAAGCTTAACAGTTGAGCTAAGCTAGCTGTAATGGATTCTACCAATAACGTAATTCGAAGAAATGCACATTCAAAATATAGCGAAAATTAAGCGAGCTAGCTGACCTCAACTGGAGCTTGAGGAGAGTGCAAAGTGAGGGCGCGAATGGAGTTCTTCTTGAAATTTCCAGAAAGCGCGTCTTTTTCAGCCACGTAGTTCCATCTGCGACCATCGATTTCCTCGCAGCAAATCAGCCTCAAGCTCGAATTCACATACTCCTCCTCCACCAGCCCCAGCCTCCGCCGATTCAAACTCCGACTCTCCGGCGAATCGGCCAGAGAGAGCGGCGTCTCGGCCTGAACCGAAGGCGAAGAAGAAGCGAGATTGGCGCTTATACGCAGCGTTTCGCGGACGAGTAGCCGTGCAGTGTCGTGCGAAGCGGAAGAAGACGACGCCGCCGCCGCCACCGCCGTGGTTTGGGATTGCTTCAATTTGATCGGCGGAGGAGTAGCCATTGTGAAACGAAACGAAACGAAACGAAGTTGTTAGAAACTTTTCAAAATGAGTCTATTTTCTGAGTGTGAGAGAGAGAGAGAGAGAGAGAGAGAGTTTTGAGTGTATTTATAGTGTACAGGGAAAAAAATAAAGAGGGAGCTTTGGTTGTAACGAAGAGCGTTATTTGTTGTTGTTTTATTGTTGATTGTGAAATTTGTTAGTTGGCCTAAGCCTAACGCCTGCATTTGTGGACGGAGCTATTTTGAGGCTCGCAAAAAACAAAACCAATAAATATTCTACTTTGCTAGTACAATAGAGAGTGATATAAATGCATTCAATCACATGAATTACTTTTAAGGTGTGTTTGTTTTGACTTCAAATCATTGTTGAAAATACTTTTTCGTAAAATAGGGTATTTGGTTGGTCCAGAAAAATTTGGTTAAACTGAAAATATTTTCAGTTTGACCGTAAAATGAGCTTCATTGGGCTGAAAATATTTTCAGTCCCTCATTTCACTTCAAACCATTTTCGGGACGCGCGGGGAGAGAGAGAGAGAGATCGCGTGAGAGTAGAGAGTGTGACCACGGCGGCGCCGGCGCGATTGGACCCACTGCACCGGCGTCGCCTTCTCGATCGCGAGATATGGTTTTTTTTTTTTTTTTGGGTTTTGTTTCTGTTGTTTTTCTCTGAATCATGGTGTTAATGTTTGTTTAGAAGCTGAGAAAATGTGAGAAAATTTAAGTAACAAGTAAAAAATGTATTTTTTATAATATTTTCAAGATTATAACCAAACACCTGAAAATATTTTCCAAAAGATTTTTTAAAATGCCACCAAACATCTAAAAATATTTTCCTTTCCCGAAAATGTTATTACCTGAAATTATTTTACACCTGGAAAAGGATTTCTGTTGAGCCAAACGCAGCCTTAGTTTGGAATTTGGAATTCAATTCTTTTTACAACTCATTAGATTTTCTTTTGTTTTTTTTGAAATAGAATTCCAAGTTTTATTAGTTTTTATCTTTCAATGGATGAAGTTGTGTGCATCAATATAGTCATATTGTTAAATTTATTTAGGAAAGACATCTTATCTAACCAACTATGTTTATGCATACTTTATGTATATGCTAATACCTATATAATTTTAATTATTTTTTAATTGATAATTTTAATTTGTAATATAAGATAGTCAATGTATATTTTATAATAAAATATGAATGAGTACTAGTAATAGTTATGGTGATAAAAGATTATATATTATAAAATAATCCTTTAATTATATGAGTTAATAGGTGATAGTCCTGTATTATTATTATTTTTTAAAAAAGTGAAAGTCTAATATTGATGAGATTTTTTATGGTGTCATATGAATGTGGTTTGAATTCCACTTATCCTCTCTTGCAGCCCTGCAATATATCTAACCAAAAAAAAAATTATGAGTTATTTAAAAAAAGTCAATGATTATTTGAATCTTTGTGAAAGAGATTGTAGGTAATTTTTTTATCATAATTTTAACTTTATTTTCTAACTTATTTTATTTATTAATATTTTTTAAAAATTTATTATTTATTTAGTTGACATTTTGACCGTATATAATTCTTAAATTTTTAAAAAATATAAATATATTTTAAACCACTTTATTTTTAATCAAAACTAATCAGTTAAGAACTTTTAAAATTTTATTTTGATCCATATTGAATTGAGCCTTGTTAGAGTTATTGAAAATTTCATTTACACTCTCACAAAATAATTTATTTAGATTCACTTAGAATTTATTGTAAAAATATTATGGACATATCATTTCTCATTTCTATTTTCTAATTCTCAAGCTTTGCGGTGGTGAGTGTACAAAGTGAGTACAGTGTATCAGTTCCAGATGGCTCCCTTGTTCTCTGAAGCCACACAGTTGTGAAGAGAGATAATAAAAGCAGTTGTTGTTCAATTTACGGGTGGTGGGTTGGGTCATGGACTTTGTACTTGTGCACACATGGAATGTGTGTGGACTCGAGAAACTAACAAGGCAGATCAAAGATACAAAGAAGTGATGACGATGATATCAAATTTATAATAGGTCCAAGTACACATTAAACTATTTATTTTTGAAAATAATTTTTTAAGAATTGAAAAAATTGTTAAAATTTTTTTAATTCTCGAGAATATTATGCATCTAATTCTTATAATTTGCCTTTTCATTGTAATAACATTATGCATCTAATTCTTATATCAATAAATTAGAACCTTTTATTTGTTGAGTCTTGACATTTTTCGTAGCAAATTTTACAAGAACTGCGTAACAAATTTTACAACTACTATTGAGTTGTTAGGTTATTATTGAAGGAGAAGTTCACTTCCAATTTAGAAATCTTATGTTTTCTCAAAATTTTAAACAAATGAGTGATAGGGGAGTAAAATAAAATTCATCAATTACCTTTTTACTTTATCATAAAGCACAAAAGGTTGCTCTTCTCCCCTTTACATTTTTCCTCATCAACCTCATAAAAAAAACCACTAAGTTTGCAGCCTAAACTCGAGCTTAAAAAATCACCGATAAAACCAACACGCCTTCACCGCCCTCACCATTGCCTCGCCACCATCAAAAGCTATAGTCGTTGCATTGCAAGTACAAAACCATTGACAGGGACGGAACCAGGATTTGAATATAGGGGGGGCCAAAGCATGAACAAAAAAAAAAATTCATGTGACATGGTTTATTAAAAAAAAAAATTCATGGTAGACAAAAAATTGCATTTTATTACCTAAATATTTAAGTCAAGAAAAATATAATATGAACCAAAAAAGTTGAAAGTTACAACGCGATATTGTAAACTTTTTCTAAGAAGAAGAAAAAAAGAATAAGAGGACTTCAGATCTTCATATTTTGGGTAATTAGAATTAATATGTTGATTTTATCATGTTGATCAACTCACTAATATGATAATCTCATACTTTTGGATACAACTAAAAATCACACTAATGAAGTTTTTCAAAACTTTGTTTGAGAATTTTAAAAAATTGGGATATCATCATATCAATATTAAGAGTTGACAATGCTACGTCATCAATATTGGCTTTTAAAAGAATTTTGTCATTTTATCTTTTTAAAATATAAATATTGTAATTCACTTTCCCATAGTTTATAAATTAATTTAAAAAGTCATATAAATTGTTGTAACTCCGTAAGGAGATTTTTTTTTTCTATGAGATTTTTTTGGTTATGAATTATTGAATTATGATATTAACGAAGTGGAGATTTTTTTGTTATAAACTAGGGATTTTTTGTTCAGCCTATATACCATTTAATTTTTTCAAAAAGTTTTTTTTTGGGAGGGGGGGGGGGGGGGGGGGGGGGGGGGCCATGGCCCCCCTCAGCCCCTTAGTGGGTCCGTCCCTGACCATTGAGCAACCCAAGCCTCCCTTTAGATCTAAGTTTTCACCACTCCCTCTGTAAAACCAATACCACAGGTCTTTTCGCCAACCTTTGATATGCAAAACCCAAGTATTTAGTCTCTATCTCCTGTCTAACGTGCCATAACGTGTAGCTTGTTTTTTAGACTATAGGTCCATGCACGTACCGCACGCTACACATACGTTGCCTCTGTGACAAGTTCTCCCATCATTGACTGGTGGCTCCAAATCTAACAATGGGAGAACCTATCATAGATCCTTTCTATTTTTTGAAAGCACGTGGCTTATTTTCTAACCATTGAATTTTTTTTTTCTTTATGTCACCCTTTTTTCTTTATGTCACCCGTCTATTTAAGAATGGGAGGAAATAGGAGAGTTCTAAACTAGAGGTGATCCTCTCCCTATTATTGATTTTCTTGTAAGACTAGCACTAATTCCATTTTATTATCTATTAATAACAATTTATGGTATTAGTTGATGTGGAATTTGTTGTGAATTATTATGTGTTTGTAGAAACTTTAGAATTAGTTATCAATGATTGAACAAGTAATTGTGAATGATTAAAAATTATATTTTGAATTAGCTTTTATAATGATAAATTACAAATTCTTAAAAACTTTAGAATTAAAGTATTTTTAATATTTTAAATAAGATTTAGAGTAGAGACAGAGATAAAACTCGAGAATTTTCAACTCTAATACCATAATAAGTTAATGATTATTCACAAAGTTTAAATGTTTAAGAAATTGTTAATTTAATTTCTCAACATTAATTTTAACATATAAAAAAATCCAAATTCAATTCTAAAATTTTAAATTAAATTAAAAAAAGCGTACCAAGTTTGATAAGATTAAAGTCAATTGTATTATGAATAACTTTGTCCCAAGAGGGGTGGCCTAGTTGGTGTGGGATCCTACGTATATGCATGAGGTCTCTCGTTCGAGTTGTGTCGGGTACCATTTGGGAGTAGGTTCCTAGCATGCATTGAGCTTATCCACTGACTCTCTTGGGGTGTAAGGGTGACGTCTATGGTGCTTCGATCACAGTAACTATAGCTCAATCCAATATTCCTTAACAAGAAATGCCCTTATTAAGTCATGCCTTAAGGGATAAACAACGTATGGTCGTCTTTGCCCCATTTTTATTCATCATTAAAAAAAAAATATCATATTTCACAACAACAAAAAAGGCGCCAACCAAAATAAGAATTTTTATTCATCATTAATGTCACAACAACAAAAAAGGCGCCAACCAAAATAAGAAAAGGTGAAGGGTAAAGGAATATATGCCGACCACGTAGTACGGACCACCACTGCACTTTGATGCGAAGCTTTCGCTAGGGATCGGGGAGATAAGATTTTATTGGACTTGACTAATTGCTCTTGCCGACCATACATGATTACGGATAACAAATTGGGCTTCACCACTGTCTACAATACCATGATTTCACTCTTGACATTTCCCATTACTGCACTGCATATATGCAGCATGAGTTTCATGTTTCATTTATTTATCTAATTTCCAGTTACTTGTATTTGTATACTACTTA